>CM060267.1:26709018-27101518 GCA_030684275.1 Acipenser oxyrinchus oxyrinchus | reverse complement strand
AATTCACAAAACTGTGTTTACTGAGTTTAGCTTAGAGAGCAATGGTTTTGCAGTTTATTGCCCAAGGGAAAAAGCAACTCTTGCACTAGCTTTTTAACATGGATTCTAATACTCTAGTAATATCAGATGGCTTTTGCAGGATAGAGGCTTAAAAATATCTTGTGCAGTAATTTGATTTTTTATTTCCATTGATCCGTCTTTGATGCTGTTTTTTAATGGCTGTATTTTTTATTTCAGACTGAAAAACATCACTACACCAAGTCTAGTTATGAGGAAATGCACGTACCTCTCATCCCCTATCCCATCCCAGAAGAACTAAACATGACCCTTATACAGAACTGCCTGTTTGCATTTAAGAAATATCTTGATCTAACACTACGCAACCACAATACATTAGCTAAAGACTTGCTTACAGAAGACCTCGAGAAAGTCATACAACAAACAAATGTTCTACAAATCCACCTCATGGAAAATAATAACTTGACAGTATCAGAACACTTCAACTCTGCACTTCCTGATTACAATGTGGTGCAAATGAAAAGGTTTGGAAACAAAGTGCTTGACCTATATGCACAGTATATGCCAGAGTTTAATAACTTCTTCAAACAATGTTAAGATTGTCTCAAATTCAGGGAGCTCACATTTTTGTCTGTCCAATGATATATGAGGAAGTGCATTTGCATTTATTTATTTTTGTAACTATTGTTTTAGTAAAAAAAAAAAAAAAAAAAAGTTTTATTTATGCTTGTATTGTATTTTACAACACTTTAATCGGTGACTACAATTTTGTATTGAAAATAATTATTGTTTATTTATTTATTTACAATGGGAAAATAATGTATTAATGTATTTATTTGACATGCTGTGTCCACTAAAGTTTGATGTTATACTATACATTAAAATCTTTCTTATGAATACAATGTACTGAAGTTCTGAAAAAATAAATAATGAACGCATTCATCAATGTTCACTGTGGGTTTGTTTTGAGGTTCCCGTTTTAGGCCCTGTCCACACTATGCCTTTAAACCGTATTAGTTGCATTTAAGCCGGCTTAAAAGTGCTAAATACGGTTTGCGTCCACTACCGTACTACCCTACTCGAGAACCTCAGGCGGTAGTCTCGAGTCCGGTTCTAATTAGATCGCATCAGGTAGTGCGGTTTATCAGAAGTGTGGACGCTGTAATACCAAACTACATTTTTGTGTATCCTCCAAGATCCCAAAATGCTTTGTGGTATGTTTGGCGAAATACTGCAGGCGCCTGAAGGACTTGCTATCAGTGTACACTCCGCACTAGGTATTTATTTTTATGATTCAAAAAAGCTGTCAGGACATCTCTGTTAAACTAGTGGAGAAAATACCAAAACACAACGTTAAATTAGTCGACTGTACAAATGAAATGCGAGTTAAAAAGTAGGATCGGGGATGAACAAATTACTTAATTTGTCAGCTCTGTTTGAAATAAAATTAAGAGGACCAGAATTTGGCGTAGGCAAGATATGAAGGTAAAACAAAGATTGTTTTGTAATTAACAGCTTTTTCTGAGTTTAATTATAAAACAGAATCAGCTCAATTTATTTAAAGAGACTTCACCTGATTAAAAATAAAACCTGAAAACTTCAAGCCCTACTTGTGTGTGTGTCGGATTTACATTTTCCACAATACTTGTTATATTTCTTTTTAGCAACATGCACCTTTGTTAATATGGGGCATAACACATTATTTTAAAATAAAATACAGTGCATGGTGGGATACTATCGTATTCATTTCCACGGTTCGTTGCGCTGCTGGGAATTGTAACTGAACTATTGTAATGGTGTGTGGAGGCATTAAGCCTGACTAAACATGAAACGGTAGTTCAGTGTGGACGCTTTGAGCTGGATTAATAAGAGCGGTTTTGAGTACGGTTCTAGAGATCGGTTATGTAGTGTGGACAGGGCTTTATTCAGTGTTGGACTGCTGATCTAAGAGCAGAGCTGATGGAATAAACCGCCTGTCAAACGACTCTGATGATAATATCTACAAATGCAATTCTGACCCTGCCAATCCAACTCAACTGCAGTGTTCGCAATTGCATAACGTTATTTTAGTAGTTTAATCAGTGCCGCTTCATCTTTCACCTGTTCAAATTAAAAGCATCCTCAATGGAAAACAACACTGTTGTAACGGTGAGGCGTTCACGATGTAACCGAGTCAAATTCGTTAGAAGTGTCCCCATTGCAGGAATGCCCAACAAGCCACATCACAGCTGTGGGCACACCAACCCACAAGCCACGCGGCTGCCCACCAGATAACTAGTGTTCTATCTGAAATGCCCCTTTGATGTGTACTGATCGGAAATGCACTTGAAAGACTGAGGCACAGATTTATAAAGGGGAAAACCGACCGCAAAAGCCACGTAATGTGCGTGTTCAGTACGGCCGCACTCAGGGTCAAAACAACGACCTATTTTATAAGACTAATTAGGTAAAGCGGGCGATTCCGCAATCAAACAATTTAAATACCCTTCACCGCGATAAATAGCGGGTTTGAGTCAACCCTGCGTAGGCCACACATTCCAAAATGAATGGCACTCAAAGACCTCAGCATGGTGATGAGGATGCTCGGAAGCGAAAACTGAAATTTACCAATATGGAATTCGAGACTTTGGTACAAGAAGTATACTTGTAACACGTGAAGATGTGATACAAGCTCGAAATACATCACCAGGACAAACGAATAAAATATGGAATGTGCGGTGGCTTCTTAATAAACAAATGTACTACAGAGTTTGAAGTAGCTTATACATGACGACGCATCATCCAGTTACTGTGCTTCGCGTATTAGTTCAACTTCTTATTTCGTATGGAATAATCCAGAAATATAGACTTTTCAAACTTCAGAAACAATAAGTTTCATTTACTTACATCCATGGCAGTCAAACGGGTGGAAAATCCTTCCATTGTACAGCAATGTGTTCAGCAACAACAACTCCATACAGCTTCATACGAACAGTCTTCAGTTTAACTACGACTTCTATCTTCTTAACGTCTTATGCAGTTACAACTCTCCTATTTCTTATGTTTGTCTGTATTTCTTACTCTATGTATGATTTTAAAGCATATCTGTATGGTATATATGGACGAAAAACTGTACTTGCTCTAGCTACAAACTAACTGCGTCACCTACCAAACGGTGAATATGTTTTGAGCCAGTATACAACATGATTCTCACACTACTTAATATGTGATAAAGCAATGTTATAACAACATTTAAAATGAAAAAACATGGGATAAATCGGACTTTAAAAAGTTGTTTACTCAATAGGAAAACATATTTACAGTTTTACATCCAAAACAGATTGCCTAGCAATTTCATTCTCAAGAATGGCAGAACTCTATTCTACAAAGTCCATTAATATTACCGATGTATAATAATTCAGCTTAGGTTTACAATGTGTATTTCTTTATAACTTTGTAATATATCAATTCTGCATGGCAGCAGATATCAAATGATCACTCACAGTAACAAATAAAACAGACGAAGATACATGTCATATCAGCTTCTCTCAGACCCTTGTCTGAAACCAAACATAAATATTAAAAAAATAAAAAATAAAACCAAGATTTTTCTTTGCATAGCACTTTTTTCTGGATTCTGTTTCCAGTGCTTTCGATGAAACGCATTCAAGAAAAAGAAAAAGAAAAAACCTGTAAGATTTTCTAATCTTTTCATCCTGAAGTCATACATATGACACAGACTGCCTTGTATTTACATTCCCTTGGAGAGTAACCTAAGAAATAACTAGTAAAATACACTACTTTAACATCTCCATAAAGTTGCTAGAATTGGTATAACCCCATCGGATTCTGAAGCCAAAAATGTGGTAATATCACTCCTGCGTTTTCTCTTCATATGACTAAAACTCAGCAGTGGAGGGATGGAGGGTGTTTTATTATATACAAGAACTGAAAAGTCAAACCAGATAACGTTGCCAGCCAAAAGCATCTGCAGCACAGTATTACTTCTGTAGGGGGTGCATAATGCATCTGCATAACCACGTGAGTGACAAACACTGTAGACACTAGCCCTACAAGAACACCATCACTGCTACTTAAGGCTCACAAAAGTAATGTATAAGTATTTGTTGCAACCAGGCCCTAAAAAATAGTCGACGTGTGTATTGTTGTATAAACGGAATAATTTTTTTAATACTTAAAGCTCCACGTTTTGCAGATCCAAACTGCACAATTAATGTGCCCACCCCCTGAATGGTTCTAGAACATGCATGTCAAGGATTTTAGTTATTTTGTCCAAGCAGGCTCAACTGCATGCACCTACAGTATGTGGAACAGAAAACAGATATACACATACGTTTACATATGTGAAAAGCTGTATTTCAACACACAGAACTTGCTAAAAAAAAAGAACGAAAAAAATGTAGTCTGTGAGAATTCTTAATAAGACTGAAAAATGCAAAAAAAATGGAACACTACAATTGTCAAACAAAATATCTATAGAAGGGAAGGGTGTAAAGTACTTGTGTTGCAGAACTAGCAAGAAACAACTAAGATACACAGCTCTTAAAATAACCTGTTTCCAAGTTACTATTTAAAACATTTTTGTTTTTATAAGTAATCACTGGATACCATGGTGTGAACATGACTCAATGTATCTTGGGTCAGCTGTCCCTGAATTTCATATTTGGTAGTTGTATAAGCTCATGTATATATCCCTGAGCACTTGAGTGTAAATACATCCATACATTATTGCCGCACCTACTATATATAGAACCTGGAATTTAGAAAGATTCATCACAGTGTTATTGTGCATGTCTCAGCAAAATCCAGGGATCAATAATAATACCTGTATGTTATTTGAAATGCAGGTCATTACTGGGTTCTGCATTCTGTGTAGGTGTGGGGTTAATGTAGCACCCGGCACAATGGATATATTTCTCAAATAAGGTAGTTTACATGGATCTTTCAGATTTCACCTGCAAGAAGCCTGTATTAAGAAGGCATTCTGCAAGATGAGCTGAACTACAAGAACAAGATTGGAAGAGGTACAGATTGAAGAGCTTGCATAAACGACAAAAACAATGAGACAAGGATACCTGATTTTTTAAACAAACCTGGCTTCTTTAGGCAAAAAAATAAAAAGCTGTGCGCATGTCACTTCTAAAATGGACACTCCCAATACACATCAACAATACCAGCAAAAAAAAAAAATTAAATAAAAAAGTGTAAATAAAAACGACTAAATGAAAAACGCTTGCCAGGCAAAACCAAAACTAAAAATAACCTAT
This sequence comes from Acipenser oxyrinchus oxyrinchus, assembly GCA_030684275.1. NCBI lineage: Eukaryota > Metazoa > Chordata > Actinopteri > Acipenseriformes > Acipenseridae > Acipenser > Acipenser oxyrinchus. The sequence continues at coordinate 27,096,233 of CM060267.1, read as the reverse complement.
AGATCTAAATCTGTCCCATGTAAAATAATATATTTGGCAAATCATATTGTGTAACAGTTGTGTGCATGTCTATGTAAAGAAAAGAAAGCACAAGGGGAAAAAATGTACAAACAGATTTAAAAAAAAAAAACAACAAAAAACGACAATTAAGATTCCATCTTGATGCATTTCCCTTTACCTAAACCATCTTCAAAATGTTCAATGACACTGTAAAAGTGCAGCCTGGGCCATGCACGGTTCCTTTCTGCTGCATTTTCTTCTGCCACTCATTAAGCTGTGTTGCACCCCTAGGGGCAGCGATCCCGACACGTTCGGGCGTGGTACTTCACTGTGGACACCTGCAGCTCCTTCACCCACAGCTTACCTGAGATCAGCCCTCTAGCCTGAGAGAGCCACACCTGCACACGGCAGGACAGACCTCTGCTGTTTAATGGCCACCGCATATGGATTGTACAGTTAACAGCCTGAACTGCTTAGTGCAAGCAAAAGAGAGAGAAAAAATCCCTATAGCAGAGTGGGAGAGTTTGAGAAGAGAACCCCTATGCTCCCAAATGTCTTTGCTAAGATTCTCCGCTTCTGCTGTTCATCTTCTTGGACGGCCTGTGTTGCTTGCTCGGGCAAAAGCGACGGGTCAGACAGGATGGAGGTTGTCGTGCTGAGCTGGCGCAGTGTGCGTAAGACCACTGTAGAAGAGAAAAAAAACAAACAAGCAGCCACAAAAGGATTAGATGAGCACTTCTGTTTAATGTTTTAAGATTTGTATTTGTATTAAGTATCCAAATAGCCCCAAAATCATACAGAACTTGAAAAATGTCATGAGCACGCAAAAACGCAGATGTAGTGAGGAAGTCTTTATTGTAGATACTGCCAACACAGTCATGAAAGCAGGACACTAAATATTAAAAAAAAAAAAAAAAGTTAAATTCCTAGAACTTGAATAAGTTCAATAGTTCCCTGCCTCAGACACAGTGTACATGTTAACATTACTGATACACTTATGAATACAGTTTTAAAACCAAATGATGACTGCACACAATTAGCACTGTATTATCAATTCTGATATCTTTGGTGCACTTCTCCTTTTCTTAAATGTATGATGTTTCTTATCTCGGCACATGACACAGAATCTAAAAATAAAATTGCACCAGCATATTCCGAACATCCTGAAAGAACGGCTTCCTGCTTTATAACCATATTTAACAGAGAGTCAGCTCTTTAGTTTACTGGTCTTCTCTTAATTGGGGTTATTTTTTATACTTCTAGACCGGTCTGCACTGAAGTGGTGTTATCTTTCCTAGACCTGTATACAGGCCTGCAGTGTTGAAGGAGTTCAAATGCAAAAGATCTCAAAAGAGCAAGTAGCAGGGTTCTGAAAACGATAGCGTTACACATCCCCACATGTTCCGTACCTAGAATTTCCCCTTGCTAACATCCTGCCAACGTTTTACACTTACAACTTTAAAGTCTGTTTCAAAGCTCTTTTCAAAATGTCTGCTCTAGTGCACGTGGGGTTTGAGATCTGTCCTTTAACTCTCTGCAGAAGTGGCTTTTCTGTTCCGTGCCACATCATGGATCGTTCTTGTTGTGTTACCTGCTTGACAATGATCCTTACACTACCAGCACACTAGAGTGGACATTTTGAAAAGAGCTTTGAAACTGACTTTAAAAGTTGTAAGTGTAAAACGTTGGCAGGATGTTAAAGCAGCAACACAGAGGGACATGTAACGCTAGATTTACTTACTCTTTAAAATCAGTCGGAGACGAGAATAACGTTACAGCAGCTATCAAGGATTGCAGGTGCCAAACCTCCCTCCCTGTATCACATACTGAGGCCAACCAACCAACACAATAACCCAAACACGGCATGACTCTGTATGTTAACCCTTTACCACCCATGTGATGGTCCTTCCTGCGTTACCAGATCTTAAAGTTTTGAATCTTGGAGTTCACAGTGAGTGGAGTTATATCTGCAGTATGTGTCGCAGCATATTCACCACCCGTTCACTGCACTGTTGCAAACACAATCAAAGACAGGGGGTTTCAAAAGGGGGTTACATGTGCCCCTGGGGGTGCTTCTAAAGGTCATAGGGGTATGCAGGACGACTAAGAAACACACAAATAACAATGAAAGTGAAAGAAAATAATGATATTGAATTATTTTTTTAAATATTTTATAATATCTCTAAAAGCACTGTGCATAAATATGTTTTTGTTTAGCAGCTCAAAGGTTAGCATAGAATAGATTCACAATTATCCAAGTGAACGGACTTCCTTAGGATGAGATGTCTGGCGATTCTGTCTGTGGAGAGCTCTGCTCAACGCGGTCTGTGCTCATCATGAACTTTGCAGCTTTCAACCCGTTGTATAATTCTGTGGTTTTCAAGCTGTGGTATGCGTACCAGTACTGGTAGCGTAACAGGTTTGCACTGGTACACACTGGCAGCTGTTAGTTATTGATTATTATTCAAGTTTTATCTTGAGGGTAATGTTTTTAATGTTGTAAGCATTTTAAATGGCACACGATTATGCCGAGATAGGAAATGAATGGAAACGTAAACACTGGCAGCACAGACCATTTGGAATTATTTATAATAACTTTGCCGAACAGAAAGCGAATACGTGTGTTTCCAAAGAGATTTCCAAATACCGTCTCTTGATTCTGTGCATCCAAAAGACGTAGAATTAAGTTTAAAATTACTGTTCGGTATTCTCTCCTAAACCAGCAGTTTGTCAGTCCCGAACTGTTGTGACAAATTATATATTAAATAAAAAAAGGAAAAAAACTAAAATTTGTTAATCAGATTTAGCCTTTTATTGCAACTGTGACAGCCATTGAGCAGAGCAGAAATTGTAAAGGGTACAGCCAGACAGAAAAAAAAAATTGTGTATAATTTATATATATATATATATATATATATATATATATATATATATATATATATATATATATATATATATATATATATATATATATATATATATATATATATATATATATATATATATATATATATACACACACACACATACAGTACTGTGCAAAAGTTTTAGGCAGGTGTGAAAAAATGCTGTAAAGTAAGAATGCTTTCAAAATAGACATGTTAATAGATTATATTTATCAATTAACTAAATGCAAAGTGAGTGAACAGAAGAAAAATCTAAATCAAATCCATATTTGGTGTGACCACCCTTTGCCTTCAAAACAGCATCAATTCTTCTAGGTACACTTGCACAAAGTCAGGGATTTTGTAGGCATATAGTCAGGTGTATGATTAAACAATTATACCAAACAGGTGCTAATGATCATCAATTCAATATGTAGGTTGAAACACAATCATTAACTGAAACAGAAACAGCTGTGTAGGAGGAATAAAACTGGGTGAGGAACAGCCAAACTCAGCTAACAAGGTGAGGTTGCTGAAGACAGTTTACTGTCAAAAGTCATACACCATGGCAAGACTGAGCACAGCAACAAGACACAATGTAGTTATACTGCAACAGCAAGGTCTCTCCCAGGCAGAAATTTCAAGGCAGACAGGGGTTTCCAGATGTGCTGTCCAAGCTCTTTTGAAGAAGCACAAAGAAACGGGCAGCGTGAGGGACCGTGAGCGCAGTGGTCGACCAAGGAAACTTACTGCAGCAGATGAAAGACACATCATGCTTACTTCCTTCGCAATCGGAAGATGTCCAGCAGTGCCATCAGCTCAGAACTGGCAGAAAACAGTGGGACCCTGGTACACCCATCTACTGTCCAGAGAAGTCTGGTCAGAAGTGGCCTTCATGGAAGACTTGCGGCCAAAAAGCCATACCTCCGGCGTGGAAACAAGGCCAAGCGACTCAACTATGCACGAAAACACAGGAACTGGGGTGCAGAAAAATGGCAGCAGGTGCTCTGGACTGATAAGTCAAAATTTGAAATATTTGGCTGTAGCAGAAGGCAGTTTGTTCGCCAAAGGGCTGGAGAGCGGTACACGAATGAGTGTCTGCAGGCAACAGTGAAGCATGGTGGAGGTTCCTTGCAAGTTTGGGGCTGCATTTCTGCAAATGGAGTTGGGGATTTGGTCAGAATTAATGGTCTCCTCAATGCTGAGAAGTACAGGCAGATACTTATCCATCATGCAATACCATCAGGGAGGCATATGATTGGCCCCAAATTTATTCTGCAGCATGACAACGACCCCAAACATACAGCGAAAGTCATTAAGAACTATCTTCAGTGTAAAGTGATGGTATGGCCCCCACAGAGCCCTGATCTCAACATCATCGTGTCTGTCTGGGATTACATGAAGAGAGAGAAGCAACTGAGGCTGCCTAAATCCACAGAAGAACTGTGGTTAGTTCTCCAAGATGTTTGGGCCAACCTACCTGCCGAGTTCCTTCAAAAAGTGTACCTAGAAGAATTGATGCTGTTTTGAAGGCAAAGGGTGGTCACACCAAATATTGATTTGATGTAGATTTTTCTTCTGTTCACTCACTTTACATTTAGTTAATTGATAAATATAATCTATTAACATGTCTATTTTTGAAAGCATTCTTACTTTACATCATTTTTTCACACCTGCCTAAAACTTTTGCACAGTACTGTATGTATATATATATATATATATATATATATATATATATATATATATATATATATATATATATATATATATATATATATATATATATATATAGATAGATAGAGAGAGAGAGAGAGAGAGAGAGAGAGAGAGAGAGAGAGATAAAAAAAAAGACGACGTTTCCATGAGATAAACCACTGACCTAAAATCATAGGGAATCCTTTGCTAATACCACACATCAGAGGTTTAGTAGGACCACATGACCACAATTACTACTCCATCCGGGTCAAGCAAAGAGTATGCCAGGTCTTGTCAGCAAGGACTATAAGATGATCGGATTGCTCCAACATGGCATATTCCACAGGCAGAATAATACTGTACGATTAGTAAGTAAAAATAAGCCCCGGAAAAACCAATACTTATCACTGAGCATTTCCATTTCGTTAAGACTTATCATTCAGAGGATGCGGTCACAGAGCTCCTGTTCAGCAGTTTGTTTTTTTAAATTTTTTTTTCAGCTTTCCCCATTTTTGCTGTGTCAGTCTTTTGCAGACAGCAGATAAGACAATGCAATCGTTTTAATAAATGCAGTTGCAAACAAACAGACTGCATAAAAGCAGTCCTAATAGTGAGGTGATCCCAAAGGAGAGATGATAGAGGAGAATAGCGAGAGGAGTGTAGAGTGTGATTTTTATCAATACATCAATCTAATTCAATACTGCCGAACATTTCCTCGTGTGTACTCACACACTTTAACCTGTATGTGGTACATTTAGGACAGATCTCGGGGAGGGCTCTGGCTCAAGAGGAGCAGATTTCTGCTATTTTGCAAGCTCCTATTTCGTAACTACAACAATGAAGGACGGTAAACCTCTTTGGTGGTTTTCTACTTACTTGGCCGCAGAACAGGCAGCGGACAGTGCTCATCCAGCCAGGACAGCGTGGTGTTACACATGTCATCTAAACTTGTTGTTGAAACCATTCCATTGAAGGACTCGAATAACGGTTTAATGATTATGCTGAACTGTTAAACAAAAGGGTTAAGGATTCAAATGTAGACACCTAGAGAATAAAATTGCACAGAGAAGCCTTTTCTGGATTTTAAATGCATGACCTCTATAAAAACACCATTAAGTCTTCCATCTCGTTTCCATCAGCACAGACCGACGGCCAGTCCGAGCTGATCCGGGTTCTCCTGCATCCCCACTGATAGTCTACCCGAGTTTAGTGAAGGGTTTCCATGCGATGCGAGTTTGACGGATGTTGGTGGTTCTTTCCCAGCAAGCCCTGCGGCTAAGGACACATGCAGGTTGGATAAATTACCATGGAAGCGAGCTACAATTTCCAACCTCACAGTAAATCCAGGAAGTGCTCCCACTAGCAGGAGGTCAGGTGTGGGTCAGCTACACTAATTTGTCCACGCATTTTGTAATTTCTGAACAATCTGTTCAGAAATAAAACTGGATGAAGAATTCACAAGATAGCACACGTATATATGTCCACTATATCCCGTTTGTGGGGTGATATACAGCTATGGCCAAAAGTATTGCCTCACCTTAACTAATTGTGCTTGATAAAGTCGAATGAAACCTGCTGAATGATGTTACATTAACTACCGCTTTGCAGTTTTTCATATACTTAATGAAAACTGACAACTTGAAAAATGTCAAATATGAAATACTGCACTACTGCTGTATTATGGCTTCCGGCAGACTATTTTGTAGTTTATTTGATTATATGATGTTAAATAAAAAATAAATCTAAATTATATTCATATAGTTTTGTTTTTTTTTGTCTCAATCGTAAAATTTCAGTTAATGCAAAACTCTACTGTACATCCCCTGCAAGAGATAATCCAGTCATCAAAATGGTTGAAAGTCAAAGTGCGAATTTTTTTTTTTTTTTTTTTTTTTTTTTTAAACTTATCTCTGTATCCATCTTAATAAAACAGTTTGAAGAGATCTCCAGGTGACAAACAATGTGGTCATTCCTCCTTTGAAATATATTCCAACCCCAAACTTCCCCATGATACATTTAAGTCAAAGATAAATCAAGATAAATGTATTAGCAGGCTAAAAGCAAGAAAGATGAAAAAGGTCATGGATATGGGGTACATTACCAGAATACTGGGAACTTTATCTCAGCAGACGATTACAAAAAATCCATGTGGGGAGGTTAATTCACATGCAAGTCATGCACGTCAAGCATGTACAGCAAATACTTCCAATTGTTTAAAAACAAAATCGAAGTATATATATATATATATATATATATATATATATATATATATATATATATATATATATATATATATATATATATATATATATATATATATATACAGTACTGTGCAAAAGTTTTAGGCAGGTGTGAAAAAATGCTGTAAAGTAAGAATGCTTTCAAAAATAGACATGTTAATAGTTTATATTTATCAATTAACAAAATGCAAAGTGAGTGAACAGAAGAAAAATCTACATCAAATCAATATTTGGTGTGACCACCCTTTGCCTTCAAAACAGCATCAATTCTTCTAGGTACACTTGCACACAGTTTTTGAAGGAACTCGGCAGGTAGGTTGGCACAAACATCTTGGAGAACTAACCACAGTTCTTCTGTGGATTTAGGCAGCCTCAGTTGCTTCTCTCTCTTCATGTAATCCCAGACAGACTCGATGATGTTGAGATCAGGGCTCTGTGGGGGCCATACCATCACTTTACGCTGAAGATAGTTCTTAATGACTTTCGTTGTATGTTTGGGGTCGTTGTCATGCTGCAGAATAAATTTGGGGCCAATCAGATGCCTCCCTGATGGTATTGCATGATGGATAAGTATCTGCCTGTACTTCTCAGCATTGAGGAGACCATTAATTCTGACCAAATCCCCAACTCCATTTGCAGAAATGCAGCCCCAAACTTGCAAGGAACCTCCACCATGCTTCACTGTTGCCTGCAGACACTTATTCGTGTACCGCTCTCCAGCCCTTCGGCGAACAAACTGCCTTCTGCTACAGCCAAATATTTCAAATTTTGACTCATCAGTCCAGAGCACCTGCTGCCATTTTTCTGCACCCCAGTTCCTGTGTTTTCGTACATAGTTGAGGCGCTTGGCCTTGTTTCCACGTCGGAGGTATGGCTTTTGGCATAAGTCTTCCATGAAGGCCACTTCTGACCAGACTTCTCCGGACAGTAGATGGGTGTACCAGGGTCCCACTGTTTTCTGCCAATTCTGAGCTGATGGCACTGCTGGACATCTTCTGATTGCGAAGGGAAGTAAGCATGATGTGTCTTTCATCTGCTGCAGTAAGTTTCCTTGGCCGACCACTGGTCTACGGTCCTCAACGTTGCCCGTTTCTTTGTGCTTCTTCAAAGAGCTTGGACAGCACATCTGGAAACCCCTGTCTGCCTTGAAATTTCTGCCTGGGAGAGACCTTGCTGATGCAGTATAACTACCTTGTGTCTTGTTGCTGTGCTCAGTCTTGCCATGGTGTATGACTTTTGACAGTAAACTGTCTTCAGCAACCTCACCTTGTTAGCTGAGTTTGGCTGTTCCTCACCCAGTTTTATTCCTCCTACACAGCTGTTTCTGTTTCAGTTAATGATTGTGTTTCAACCTACATATTGAATTGATGATCATTAGCACCTGTTTGGTATAATTGTTTAATCATACACCTGACTATATGCCTACAAAATCCCTGACTTTGTGCAAGTGTACCTAGAAGAATTGATGCTGTTTTGAAGGCAAAGGGTGGTCACACCAAATATGGATTTGATTTAGATTTTTCTTCTGTTCACTCACTTTGCATTTAGTTAATTGATAAATATAATCTATTAACATGTCTATTTTGAAAGCATTCTTACTTTACAGCATTTTTTCACACCTGCCTAAAACTTTTGCACAGTACTGTATGTGTGTGTATATATATATATATATATAGTTATATATATTTTTTTTATTATTAAGGGAAGATCAAACATTTGACAACACAGAGATGCAGCACTCTGCTCAAAAGAAGGGGTGAAAGGATACTATCCAGAACTTCCAGTTCTGAAGCGTCCTGTTCTTCACATAGTCATCAAACATCTCCCGCATGTGATCAAAGCGCTGGCGCGTTATCGGCACTCCCGTAGCAGGGAGCTGCTGCTGGCAACAACTGGAAGAAGGGCAAGAGGTGGTGAAGAAACACAAAAGCAAGAACACCAAGAGAGAGACGTGCCGCAAACGATTAGGTCACATGGCACTACTGGTTCGGCTGTTTTGAAAATGTCATCCTGGACATGTGTTCAGCAGGAGTGGAAATAAGACACAGTTAATACGAGCTTGATTAGCCGCAGCGTCTAGATAAACACTGTCATTAACAAACTCAGGAAACCAGGAATGGATCAAACTGCTAAGCAATGGGAGTCTAACTGGCATTCCTGTTCTGTCATATATAAAACTTGCATCTCTCTGTGGCAGTCACAGTGGGAAAGGCTGCTGCTCGGACAGACAGACTGTAGAAAGGAATGTTGGTGGCTCAGTAAAGGGGCACTCAACTTTGATTCAGGGCTACACCAGTTTCTCAAAAGTATGGTTTAATAGGGGCACCTTCATTTAGGATAAGACCCTAAATGGAACTGAAGGAGAACAAATGCCTGTACCCAAACCTACGAATGAACGAAGACAAAACAACCCCGGAAAATTGAGTTCTGCATTTCAGTTGATCTTGGTTATGCATGAACATAGCGAAATAAACATGACGAGCACTCACTTGATGGAAGTATTGAGCGTGTCAATTTCATCCTTGAGACGTTTGGCCTCCTCCTGCATCTGCGCTCGCTCTTGTTGTAACTTGGCAATATATTCCACAGTCTTCTGAAGAGTGGCTGCATTACTTATCTAATAGAAAAAAAAAAAGTGAGAAGACACTGCAAGCATTACAATTAAAATCTAATTTAGCAGCTTAGTCTTTAAGAAGCCTGTATCTTAAATTACACCATCTACTGATCTTACCATAGTAAGCGATTGAACACAGCTACTATTAACATGCATGCGTTTCAGATTCTGATGCAAAAAGCAACAAAGTCAAGCATTTTACTTTTGAGCCATATTTAAAACTGAACTTACTGGTTTTGAATTTGATTGAGATTTTAAAACTGGGACTAAAGTGTTCAAGGTGTCAAAACCAATCTTGATGTTGAATCGCCTCTTTTGTTCTGCAGAGATGTGGTTTATTCGTCGGCTCTGAAAGATTGAAACACTGAATATTTCGGAAAATGCAGAAACCACTCAAAACACAGCAATAAATGAGCTTTCTGAAACAAACCATGAATATATTGCTGCTTGCAGATGAATTATATAAAGCTACATCATTATATTTAAAAATGTGTTGAGATTCAGGAAGAAGAAAGCAAAAATTGAAGAACTTGAGAAGATCATATTGATCCCGCTGATCAACAGTAAAACAAAATGATTTAAGAGACTAAACAATTTGCAAACTTTGCAGATCTCTATAAATAATCAACCTTAAATCCAACGATGCATGAGTCCGTCTTGGATTTGCTGGTGGAGCTGTTCTGGGATGACTGGGGATCGGGAATCTGTTCGGAAGTGCATAGAGATCCCTGACCTGAATTGTGACGTTCCTTGTCTGGAAAAGAGATAGCATTAAACATGTAGGTTGCCATCCCACCTCATCTAGCCTGGGGCAATAAAGTGTACTCCTTTATACAGTAGGCCACGATTGCTACCTGACACAGAACATTTCTCACAATTCCCTAATTTTAGTTGTCATGGAAAAATCCTAATAAATTGCTCAGTTTCTTGATAGTATGTGGTTGCCATCGAGTGGTATCTATGCTCGTTTCCCTGAACAAGGTGGTCAGCCGTGTGCAGAAGAGAAACAGCACTGCGGAATACCAGAGGAAATGGGCTTATTCACAGACATACAGCTATGTACGGAGCCTGGGAAGGGACATGAGAAAAAAAAAAAGTGGGAACGATTTAACATATCGTGGGGCCGACTGACTCATGGAAACGAACTACTATCTCGTGGCCACGAGATATTAAGACGTGCACACGATATATATATTTTTTCTGTCATGCCCTTTCCCTTTTAGGATTGAGAACATATATAACAAAATTGATATTTTATTTATCACCTAATCAAAAGAAACTACACAATGATTTCACAGAAGTCTACCGGAAGCCACAATAGTTGTGCAGTATTTCATGTTAGATTGCAAAATGTCCCATTAAAACTTAAATATTTACTCACACAAATATATACAGTGTGCATTCAAAGGACACAGACTAGTGGCTAGTTTAGAACCACCTCCACTTCACTTCACTTACTAGATGTAGGAGAAGGAGTCTGCGCTCTGCAGTTTGTGGAAGAGCCCGGCTCGTCTTTGGCTATGATAAGGTGTTGAGAGGTTACTGTTGGTTGCAATATATGGAACTCTGTCACTCCTGGGTTCTGGGGATTTTCAAGCAAAAAAAACCAAACATGTTTGTAATACTATGTATGGCTATATTACATTATACAAGCAATGCATCAATTCAATAGAATAGCCACATGTCAACAAATGAAAACATATACTTTGAACATGATTGGTTTAAAGAATAAAGTAGCTTCAAATGCTCTTCTTCATTGCTATTTAAACTAACTTTTTTTTGGCAATGATTGCATGTGGTTCTTACTGTAATTACTAAAATACACCAAGAGATTGTTTTTTCTGTATTTTTGATGGTTTGTGCTAAGCTGCTTTCGCCCTAGTTCAGGAACTGCTCTTTAGTTTCAATTGCCTGTCAGAACAGGCCAGCTCAGCCAAAGTGTATTTATAGAAACAAATGTTTTGACAAGTTTTATTGTCTTGAAGACATTTAGAAAGATGTATACAGCCATTGATACGTTTCTATTGGTATTACTATATGCACCTCTGTTTAGTGTTACAGTTATTGAAGATATTACGTGAAGAAAAATAATTTGAAGCTACTTACGAATTTAACACACACCCCAAAATAAACCCCTTCAAGTATCCCTCACCCTTCCAATGGCAGTGGGTGCAAGGACAACACTGGGTGGAGTTACCCCTTCACTTTTTAAAGGTGCAGGGGTGACAATCACAGCACTGGTTTGCCCAGGAAAGGAAGCTGGAAAAAAAACAAATTACAATTGGCATGCCTTTAAATCAATGACAAGTTAATAAACGTTACTTTAAAATGAAATGAATAGGGTTCTATTGCACGCTGCTTGGGCATGTTAGCCAACCGAAACTTCTTTAAAATTTAAAATAAATAAATAAATACATAAATACATTGTTAACTTTCACTGAAGGATCCCCGTTAAAGAGCACATTTCATAGAAAGCATTAGAGAGAAACTGAATGAATGTGCCAACTGTGCTTAACTGCCAGGGATTTTGTAATGAGCTATAACGTCCACTCATCATCATTATCATGGTTTAATGACAAGCCTCTAGAGATGAATGGCTAGTGCCATCTGCTGTACTTCAAAGACCTGACATCCACACACTGCTTAGCAATGCTTAACACCAGCCCTGCAACCTGAAGAGCCATTGCAGATTTAGTACATGAATTACTTTAAGACTGGAAAGGTATCTATTGGTACCCAGATACTTGTCTAATATAGATTGTGCAGTTTGCTACTTGAACCAGAATGTATATTCCCTTACAACCCACGTGCCTACAGAATGAATTGTATTTTGTACATTAAACTGAACTTTAAGAATTCCTTTTGTTGTACTGACACCTAGTGGTCCAAAGTGCTTCTCACCTCCACTCCCTTCACTTTAATTTTGCAGACTAACTAATAAAACCATTTTTGTGACTTAAGTCCTACAAACATGAGAGACATGAGACAAGAGACATGCAAGACTATTAAAATCCCTGCACTACTTAAGCCTAGTAGAGAATAGCTTCATAAAAGAGAGATCTCAGTGTGAAAACATCCCACCTTTACCACAAAAGCACAAATCCACAGCTAGTATTACCTGGTGCTATGAAAGCATTTTTAAACACTAGGGGTGTGGGAGCAGGCACGATTTTCTGCAGCGGTTTCGCCCTTGTTCCTTTAAGTTGCACTGGCTTTGGGAGGGCAAAAGTCTGAGCTGGTGCAGAGGGCTGGGGCTGAAAGTGAGGCATCACAGAGGCATCGCAGGGCCCTGCTTGAGGGTGTGTTGTGAGGATGAGACTTGGGCTCTGACCGAAGTTAGCAGCAGCAGCATTGTGGGTAAGGGTGGCGGAGGCAGTGTGCGTAATGACAGACGATGGCAAAGTGCTGCTGAATCCAAACTTAGGAGTCTCTGCTGAAGGGAATGAGGCCTGAGTGACTCCCCCAGCTCCATTCTGAGGCACTGCAGTGGGCTGAACGGTTTGGGGAGGGGGCGAGGGAGGGGCTGGAACCCTGGGGGCATCAGCTGCACAGGGAACCAACGGGGGAAACACAGGTAAAAACGTCTGCTGGTTTGCTAGAGGTGTCTGTGACCTGAACTCTGCTGTCTGTCCGAAAGCATTGACACCACTGGAACAGTTCTTATTGCTTGTGTTTGAAAGAGCAGGGGTAACCGGAGGTGGAATCGGCTCCTGGCTGAGACTGGCAGAGGAGATTGGAGACGTCAGGATGGAGGTCTAACACAAAACAGAAAGAATAAATCAGTAAAACAAACAAAGAGAGAGCATCTGTATCTGTCAAGGTTAAACAGTTTGGAGTCATGTCTCTAACTTTTACGAAGGTAAAGAAAGACAGCCTAGCCACTGCTGTCCTGTAGTCTACAGATGTTAAAAATTAGAGCCCTAGTTGCATATTCACAAGTCATTGCCCTGCATTACCATACCACACACCACCATATCAATTTCATTTATATTGCCTCCTTAATGAACAAGAATCCCAGGGCCCTTTATAAAAACAAACTAGAAACCTCTAAACTGCTCACTAATAAAAAGCAGAATATAAAAATATGTTTAAAAGCTTCCATTTAAAAATCTACGGTTTTAGGCATGGTTCTGCATATGATCATGTTTTGCAATAGTCTGGCCTGTTGTCGGTCCAGCATACTTGAGAAATGCTTTTTAACTGGCAAAGAAAACCTTCAAGGCATAGAACAGACAAACATATTTACTGCATTACAGTAATTACCTGAGTTGGACAATTGCTGCTTGCCATCGAAGAAATTGAAGGGATGGAAAATGAAGGGAAAAAAGACGAGCGAACAGAAGGAAAGAAATCTAAAAAAGAAAAAAAAAAGAATTAGGAAAAAAGATGAATACAGTACATCAGTACTGTGCACTTCATGGATAAGGGAATAGTCAGAAGCAGGATATTTGTAATGCTTTTGGACTTAATGTTACCTCAAGAGAGGACCAAAACTATATAAAACAGTAAATGAAAGATCTATTTTTCCAAGGCTGCTGCCAGGACTTCAAATAGGAGCTCACCTCATGATCCATGTCAACAGAACACATTGGGATCTATCCAAATGATCTTTCAATTATTTAAACAATGTAGATTCACCACAGTTCAGATCAATTGAAACTTACCCTGAAAAGGCTCAAATGTATCCATGAAATCTAGATTTGGCTGAAGAGGAATTAAACCTGGTTGAATCATATCTGCGTTTCCGGCATGTGCTGTTAGAAGACATAAATAAAAGATAAAAGGTCAACGTTAATAAAACTTGGGATTCAACATTTCATTTCCAGGAGTCTCTCTGGTTTGTATCTCATTTTACAACTGCAGGTATAGTGAGCAGATGAAGCTCCTGCAGAGAATCACATTCCCAGCTCGCAAAAGCTTTTAAAGAAAAGAACTACATTATAGGCCCCTACCACTGAAGAATGAACTTAGGCGTTTGTGTCATTACTAAAGTTTTACAACAGTTATGTGCACTCTTGTGTACCTTCACTCCCGAGTACCCCTTATAACAAGCACTGCTTGAATTCTTTATTAGGACCTGTCCTGGGTTGGGCTACAGATTGCCCTGATCACAGCCTTGACACAATGCGGATTAGACTAAGGTGCTGGAAAGTGTTGAGAGATGGTAATGCATTCAGTCGCTAATATTTCACACAACTGGTGCAGCCGATCTTGATAACAAATGTGTCGTTCAAGCTCATCCCAGACATGCTCAAATGGATTGAGATCCGGGAATTATGCTGCCCGTGGAAGACACCTCAAGTCTCAGTCGCTCCTCAGATCATTCACTCACGATTCTGGCATGGAGGTTGGGTACATTATTGGCTTGAAATAAGATATCGCCATCAGAGATTAAGAGGAGCTTCTTTGAGTGGACTTGATCCGCAGCGATTCTTAAGAGTGATCAAGTGACCCAAGAGAACACATCCCACACTAGGGCAATGCCAAATCGATTGGATAGAGAGGACTAATAATGCACCCAGGCAACGTATCTCAAATTACCTCAGCAGAAGACATGACTCAATGCATATGCTGCTACTTTGCTTTTCTGTAAATCATTTATTAATAAACATTCCTTCTTACCGATCTCTCGAGGATTGGGCCAGGCGACGGGCTGATGGGAAGCGAGCGTGGAGAAGAGCGTGTCGGTGAACTCTGACATCAGCATTTCTATGTCGATGTCCTGCTCCATAGGCACCGGGGTGTCCCGGCCCTTCCTGTTCGCTCGCCAGGCCCCCACCTCGTCATCCTGGCAGAAGGAGACACAGAAGGTGTCTGGATAGCATTCCCCAAACAACGAGTACTGCTCCCCAGCACCCTTTGTGTTGAAAATGCACATCACGCAGTCAGTACATTGCATGCAATGGCTAATGCACTATCCAACAAACTTAATGAAAACTTCACAAACTGCAAGGAATCCACGCCTAGTCACATAGGCTTTGGCTGCCATGCTTTGAAAGAGCCACTTTGCTTTTATCAACGTTGTTCTACAGTCAAATTGCACATTTGTTTAAATGGCCTTTTGGTGAATATGACTCAACTTAAATCGTGTACTTGGATCAAGAAAAACATGCAGACCAGCTACTCACAGGCAAAATGACCATCAGTAGGACAGGCTTAGGTCAATATATTATTCATCTTCACCCACACAGCCCCATGCTCGCTGTGGACGTTTATCAATGAAATCAATAAAATGGTGCTGTATGTAAAATTAATACTGACCTTGACAAGGCTTGACAGGTCTTCATCTTTGTGCTTCTGTAACTGAAAGTTAACATTGCAATTTAATGAGGATTGTTTCCAATACATTCACAGTCAATCTACTGACTCGGTATTTTTGCAGGGAATGGTGCAATCTTCAAGTATATTTGCATGGTCTTGTTAAGTAATGAAAAGTCTAACCTTACCCTTTTCTTAAAATAAGTTCTCCATTTGTGATATTCCCTGATTACTATTTCAATTCTTCTTTTCCAATATTTTCCTTCTGTTGCAATTGCCTTCAAGAAAAAAAAATGTATTTAAATTAAAACAAACTCTTTTGAATATGTAACTTTGTACATGATAAGCAATGCATGGGTCTGCATGTCCATGTCGAGTCTGGGGTTTGCACTGCATCATGCAATAGACTCTGGAAGGTTTTCTGGACCTCTCAACACACCTCTGGTCTGCGATGGTCCTCCATGTCTACCGATCCATCCAGCGGAGTAACAAAGTGGCACACGGGATTGTCTCTCCTTTCTACATCTGTTAGAAAGAGATGTATTGTTATTACTGTTAAAAAAATTACCAACATCGTCTAGTGCAGTATGGGTAAGTACGGTCGTATTTAATAGGTATAATAGGACCTGTTCAAAGGTTTAATGCAGGGGTGGCCAAAGCTGACCCTAACTCTCTTGGTCTGTGTTCCAACCCTGTTCTAAATTGTTTAATTGAACCAATTCAACCTCCATCCAGACCCTGAAGTAGTTAATTATATAACTTTACCTGTTAAACCCTGGAGTGGAATGGCCCTCCAGGACTGTGATTGGACACTCCTGATTTAATGAATTTATTTAAAAATAGAAACTCGCACCAACAAGTCTAATGCCAGGAAGATACGGCACAGGATCGGAACACTTGATGAACCTACACTTCCCCTGTGATCTTCGGGGTTTCAAAAACTTCAGCAGCAGCACCGTCCTTTCAGCACCCTTCTCTAGCAGTTTCACAACCAACACAAGACAGCAAATAATACGGGTCTTCAAGACAAGTCAACAGGGAGTTTGAAACTCTACTTACATTGCATATACCACGCCCTCCAGATGGCGTTGTTGAGGCGGATTTTGTCCCTCCATAGCAGCTTCAGTCCTTTAAAATTTTTCCATTTTGGTGACACAAGTTTCCCACTAACAAAAAAACAAACAGAACAAAAAAATGTGTTCAAGACATGTTAAATCATTAGACATTTGAAAAGGTATGCAGGAGTTATACAAAACGTCTAATGAATGACTGTACATTGCGTTTAATTCCGGAGGAGTTTAAGAATTAGAACTGATGAAGAAGTATAGGGAAGAGGAGGACGGTTTGACCATATAGTTTGACCATGTTGGACGGTTTGACCATATAGAATTTCCACTTGCCATTCCTAAAATGTCCCCCCCCCCCTGCAAAGACCTGCACAATATCAACCGCTGTGAAAGACAACTCCATCAATTTACCAGATGCAGGCTGAGGGTGACAACATGAGATAGAGTAGCCAACACTAAATTACACAAGCTACAAACAGACAGCTCTTGACACACACATGGTGCCCACTGTACTGTGAATAGGACAGAGTGCTTTAACAAAGCATGTGCCTGATAAGTGACTCAATAAGGATATCCCAAGATTAGTTTTTCTGTAGACCAAAATATTCAGGCATGCTGCGTGTATAAATGACCCCAATTGCCTGCAATTTTATTGTGTGTTGCTTGGGCTTTACGTCACCATTTAGGAGAACAGAATATTTTGATCTATAATCTATTATTTTTCTTTCATTACTTTAACTTTAGCCCCATTGCTGTTCTTCAGACATACTAAGCTTATTATCACGAGGCTTTGTGGTCCAGTGGTTAGAGAAAAGGGCTTGTAACCAGAATGTCCCCGGTTCCAATCCCACCTCAGCCACAGACTCATTGTGTGACCCTGAGCAAGTCACTTACCCTCCTTGTGCTCCGTCTTTCGGGTGAGACGTAATTGTAAGTGACTCTGCAGCTGATGCATAGTTCACACACCCTAGTCTCTGTAAGTCGCCTTGGATAAAGGTGTCTGCTAAATAAACAAATAATCAGTGGTTTGTACACTGGATATGAAAAGGGAAATGAATAAGGCTATTTAAACTTCCAGCATAAAGGACTCTTGTATTGTATTGTATTGTATTGTATTGTATTGTATTGTATTGTATTGGACAGGAACTAGTTTTGCCTTAGAGGAACTAGTTTTAGACTCCAAAGCTGGAAAGCTGCAGTTTAAGCGGAGGTTTATTAATCTCACAGGGGGACAAACCAACAAGAAACAAGCAAATACAGCACGAGGGCCAAAATAAAGAGTCCAACACAAAACTAACAAGAGCCAGGATGAGCTACACTTCCCTGGCTTTCCTTTTCTGAACACCACTCTCAAACAAATGGTTTCTCCATATTTAACCCCGTCCCTGCCAGCCTTACATTCCCACGCACACACACTACTTACAGCAGCAGGGCTTCTGCCCTGCCACAGCAACGTCACACTTTAATGGTACAAACAATAAAAAGCTTTCTTGCTCCGTTTTGGCAACCTGTCATCTCCAAATGTTATATACTCTGTTGAGTATATAAGCCTACAGTACAAGCTTGGCTGGGACAATGATTTTCAAATGATATTACCATTCTGAGTAATCCCTTTTCAGTTGTTGATGTTCACTACTTAACTGAACTCGGCCCTGTGTGGGATTCAATCGTTGCTCTGCTGTTTCGAATAACATAAGAGAGACAGGATTATTGACGTTTGTGTCGAGACAGAAACAGCAGTCACACAGGAGGAGGTCATGTCCATTTAATCTGTTCATTCATGGGATTTCGGGATCAGTCTACTACTTTCATATGCAAGACAACCATTACAATTTCCTACTGTTTTAACTTTGTAGTGGACTTCTGCATTAATGCAGTTTGCTAAATTGAAGACAAGAGATTGATTCAAGTGACTGCAAAGTTCATCCCAAAACACGATGTGTGAATGTAAGTCACGTGCATTTCCTATTTATACTGGAAGTCGATAGTAAAAGTACAGTAGCAAATTAACAGTAAGGAACTTTGATCAGAAAATGATATCAATTAGTACAGTAAACCCTAAAAACACAAGGCTATCTCCTGATGTCAGCTGACAAGCACTGTTACTTGTGCCAATAGCAGACTTCAGTCTCATTATCCTGGTGAGCAGGTCAAGTCTGCAATAGAATTTCTAAACCCTTCTTTTGAGTTTATTTCCACTCTATTGCCAATTTCTGTAAAGACAGAAAATGGTCTGCGCACTGTTAAAGCAAACAAAATGAATTAAAATTAGATATAGTTAATCAAGACAGAAAAATATTAAATCATAATTCAGCCCAATAATTCTACTTTCCACATCTGACATACCAGCTTTACAGGAAACATCATTTTATTCATGCAATCGGGGAACATTTGAGTCCAAGACATGTTCATTTTTTAAATAAAAATAAAAAATTCTACCATTGGGCATTACAGTTGACAGAGAGAGAATTCATTTGACTGCACAAAGGTATGAAACATAAACTGAATCAACTGCAAGACTCTGAACAGTCACAAATATCTTCTGAATAATAAGGCAAATAAGTGTCACGAATCTGCATACGGCTACAGCCTTACAAGGGCTGATAAGGACTTTTCATGGCTTACTGGCAATGGCTGTCCTCTAAGCAGGAATAAAACGCTTTCTGAGCCGGTCACTTCACTGAGACAGCCGGAGCTGTTTAAAAGCCAGCACACTTCTGGGATTTACTGCGGTACTGTTTGGGAAGGGAGGTCAGCAACTGGCATATATTTATGCCATCAGAGTGCTGTAGAGACCAAATTCAAGATGTAATCTGCAAGCCATCTCAAAAGGAAAAAAAAGTCAAAACTGGTACCAATCTGCCATACTGTTGGATACAAACTGCACCAGAAAGGATACTGTACACCATTCCCCATTGTCTCAATTTTCTTCAGAGAAGTTTGAGGTGGAAAAGCTGACTAAGATATAGTAGAGCCAGCACAGTATTAACTTCAGCACAACATCAGCTGTCTGCTTCGCTCAGAAACTGTTCACCAAGAAACACGAAACCAGAGCCGTTTCTCAGGGGATAAAATAACAGCGACTGCTCAACAACAACAACTCCATCTATGTAGAACTCACAGCACTACAGAAAGCTACCAATGTCATTCAGAGACTCACACATCTGTGTGCCAGTGTAGCTCTCTAGCATGGTGGAATATATTTGACCCTTTAATTCAGATCATTATTGGAATATAGCAATGCAAGCACTGGCTTCTTTAGGTTTCAAGTGTTTTAAAACATTCCTTGTTCTGTACGAACACACATTTTCTCTTTCTTTCAGGTGTGGTTCCGAAATGCAGCAATCAGCACGTCTTGCTGATAAATCAATAAACAAGAGGGGTGGTTGCAAGTCGTGAACTACAATTTAAGATACTGGTTCAACCTGTACTTCTTGGTAAACTAGGTCAAAGAAGTTCTCATTTCCTAGCAGACACTATCTCTTACTCTTCCTGTAAGTGCAAGCAGAAAGCAATCCACTCTCTTGTACCCACTTCATCCATCAAGTGCTTCTTTTCACCACATGTGCGCTGCAAGATGCTGCGTGCTGTGCACCAGAACTATTATCACAATACCACAGAAGGCAGAGCCACTGCTAAACAGAGAATTCGCTATGATGGAATCTTGAAGCAGCACCTGTATGCCCTTTCTATTTCACATTGCTTTTACCGTACCTGAACCGACAGATGAATTGTTTTTGCAGTCTTCTACATGCAACGTGATGCCTGCCTGGCATGCACTTCGTAACCTTTTCTGCCCATCGTGAAGTGGCATTTTTCAAATAAAATCACCTGGAAAACATGGACCTAAGGCTTTCTGTGCTTCTTCAAAAGTAAAGACCTTACTTAAGCCCTTCTCACACTGGCATGCTCTACCCGGGTCGTGACCCGGTGTCCTGCAGGTCAGCTGCTCAGTTTCACACTGCTTTCTGAAGAAGCAGGGTTGACCTGGGTGACAGAAATAAGTACACAAGGCGTGTATGAAATGCCCCGGAAGCAACAACCACTTTCAACTGTTCAGGCTTTCAAGATCCCATGTTTGTTACGGACACTTCAAATCGGCCCAAATGCTGATTAGAGCAAATGTTTCTTCATCCCTGCTGCAAACTGGCTCTAGGTGCATCTTAAATCAACAGAAATATGGATAAACAGAAATGTTCCAAAGCGTGTCGACCCGGGTACATGGTTTACGCAAGACTGTGACCCGGGCAGGAGCGCCGGTCTGAAAGGAGCTTTAGTAAGAAAAGAATCATCATATCAATAAATAAATCTTGAAAATGTGTATACTGTACACACGTGTGGAAAGCTTGTCTAAATCATTTCTGCACATTGTAAAATAGGACAGCATACCAGTAAAGCTTTAAGACAGCCTGCTTTGGCAGAGATAGCACAGCCTATTTCAGATGCTATGCACGCTACCGTGTTTTTATTCCTGACAGTAATATTTTTCGAGGACATCTAGAATAACGTGCAAGATCAAGTTGCATGCAATACTGTTATAACCAAAAGCTACACATAAAGACTGTGCTCAGTATGGTGGAATTAATTATAAAAATGACAAGAACCTCTGATGTGGAGGTAGTGTGCACGACTAAATGTGTATCCCAGCTTAGCACAGAAATGAATTCCAGTTGTAGGACGCAACAAATGAAACCAGCAAACACTGTGAAAGTATTGGATAGAGACAGTTGTTTAAAAAAAAAAAAAAAAAAAGGGGGAAAAAAAAGAGGCATCTGAAGTTGGACATGAATCTGTGATTTTAATGAACAGGTTCTGGTTACTGTTCAGTTCAGAGGAGGGCTTTGATACATGATACTTTAGTTCTATCTGAGCCTACTGTGAAAGCCAATGCTTGCAAGGTAACAGTTACCTGCACTGACACCTTCATTTGCAGCTACCCAACAGAAAAAAACGACATGCCTGCAGAGCTCAGCAATGCCACACAGCTGCAAACATCTTCATGCATCTCCACAGACTTCATGCAATGTATGAGAATGTATGGAGTGTGCAAGCAGCTTTTACCTGACCTGGGATATTAGCCATGAACTGCCTGAAGATCTCAATTACGTGTCAGGACTGAAGTCAACAAAGTTCAAAACAAAAAGCTGATTTCAGAAGTAAAAGTGCAATGGACAGCTGAAACAGTAACATCTTCCCATTATTTAATTTTTTTTTTCTTGCTTTTGTTTGCGCAGGATTTGTACAACAAATGAAAAACATATATCAAAACAAGTAGTATTTTCACAGCTGTGGTATGCAATTCAGGAACACGCTCCCCTATTAACTAGAACAAACTTGTAGTGCAGAAAAAAAAAAAACTTTGCACACTTTCAAATCTCTCTTCTCTGATGAAGTTAAAATAAAAAGGCTAAACTTGGCAAACACAAAGGGTCTCTAAGCAGTCACGACTGACATGAGGTGCTGAATTTAGTGATCATAAAACGTGCAGAAATGCACTGGTTATTATTTAATGCAGTCCTCAAATCACAATAGTAGCAGGTAACACATTTCCAGGGGATCAATGCTGAACAGTGAATGCAATTTATCACAAATCTGCAGGCTGAAAACAAACCTTGACTTCTGGGAGTACTTTCACAGAATACAGCCGATATCCTTGACATTATTAATAGAGAAGAAAAGTTCACAGCATGTTTACCTAAAGTAGTAATCTTAAAGGCGTTTTATCTGAGCGCAGTAACAAGGGCTGGGCAAATCAAAATGATGTTTACTGTACCAGATGGAAAAAAAATATTAAACACAAAGGCATGTGAAGAATATAATACATAACTGAAGTTATCACTGTATACGTTTTACAATCAATGCATGGTTATATTTTGCTCTAACAAGTACTACGCATGGAACCGACATTTCTCTCTAATGCAAGTGATTTTTGAAATACACAGTAGTAGTGTATGCAAGTGCTTAAAAATGTATTAGAGTCTAGAGATTTAATAGCACTGTACTATATAAATGTAGGTTACATGTATGCCTAAAAACACGAGTTTCTGAAATGGTTTCATCACAATTGCAATGTTTCTAGCAACAGGTTCCCCATGTCAACCCATATCCACTAACTGTAATCTATTCCTGTTAATTCATATTTTATTAACACGTCAATAAGATATTAATAAAAGTACCTTAACACTCAGCGTGATCCATCACAAAATGACCTGTGAACTAAAGTAATGGCCAAAAGCTGCAATGACACATGACAGACAAAACCTCCCTCCATTCCCCTCAACACAGCCCTGACAAAACAGGATTACACTCCTTTCAGCAACTTAATCCAATGCAGCTGCCAATCAGCCACGCAAGTGCTGCAGATCTGCAAAAATAAACTATACTAAACCTCTTCACAGGAGCTGGAGACTGACCACTACAAGCTTAGAGTTCCCTACAGTATATTTATAAACACTGCAGCCACCCACCCAGAACCTGCCCTAGTGTGTGTGACACATTAACTGTACAGTGCCATAGTGTATTATACAGTGCTGCACACAGAGAACACAGGTATACACACCTATTCTTCAACATGATTAGCATTCTTATGAGAAAAACAATATCTGTTTTATTTTAATATCAGAATATTATATTCCAGCCTAGAAATGCATACTCTATGTATATGCCAAAATATGTTTTGCTTGGTCGGTTATATTAGTACAATGAAAAAGTGTGAATAACTGCTGCAGAATCTTTCCAGGAGTAACAGATGAATGTTGCGGCGATGTTTGAGTGATAACCAGCTTTGTGTGCTTTTTCAGATGAAGTTTTTCATATTATTGCATTGGCTTCAAGTTTTATTTCTTGGCAACACCTCTGATCCTAACTCCACTACACCATGGAGTAATATAAATAGGATTACTCTGCTGACGCATTACTGAGGTTCACAAACACGTTACCCTTGACACACAAAGCTGTTTTTCTATTAAATCTGTGCCAGCTCAAACGCATTTCCATGCACGTAGCATCAGCAGTATTTGTATGTTATGCTTGTAGTTATTTTAAACGGTACATTCCTAAAGTTAAGTGGTGTATCAGTTGTTAGGTACTTTAGACCCTCAGTCATTTGTGGAAGAGTGTTTTGTGCGTACAGTATACCTTCTCTGCTGTAATCGCTCGATAACCTCCCCAACTTGGATTCCTTGGTAGATGGGGGAGGTGTCTGGAACTCGCTGTAATACATAACATCAACAGAGCCAAACTACTGCAAGTTTGTTCTTGGAGTGGAACCACAGCCTGGGGCTGGCACATAACCTCGTGCAATTTTTCATACGTTATTTAGTTTATGTTGTTCACTGAATCCCAATCAGCTGTCTGAGGCAGAGGGGATATGCAGTTAATTGTAAAACGTTTACTTTGTCAAGGAGTGCAGCATCAGCAGCCAGGAAAGGGGATCCAAACTACCATCTGTTGGCACTAAAAATGTGTGTAATGACAATGTCCTTATTCTAACCTGATCGCTGCTGTGTGTTCCTGGACTGAACTTCTTTCTGACAGTGTAGGCAGGACTGGATTTACATTGTTGAAAATGACGAATAAGACAGGCTAGCTTTTAGATCTGTGTGATTCAAGTAGTCATTTTTTTTTTTTTTTAAATGTATTTTCAAAAAACTGATTGCAACTAGTCTGGCAAGTTAAATCTGCATTAGCAACACTGTGGATATGTTCTTATTTTCTTAGTTCAGTACTAGTGGTACAGAATACAGTCAGTTTGCATTTCTAAGTTTCTTTTAAAACAGCAATAGGCCAGTTTAATAAATGTTCCTTTGACAGGGTAGCCCTTACTTGCTGCACCAGGGGCTATTCTGATATTGAACAAACTGATACAGATACTATATCCAACTACTGGAGTCTGTATACATTACCTGAGCAGGATCACTGGCAACCACCTCTACACAGCGCTCAGGTCAGTTAGGCAGCCCGCCAGCTCTGCCTGTGTAACTGAGTGGAGACGTATTTGGTAATCGATTGGGAGGTATACTTAGCGACAGTAGTGGTGGGAAAGGTCAGGAAAGGACTTTGACCTTTCAGGCTGGGTTTGCAATCAACTCTTGAGAGTGTCGTTTACTAGAACTGCAACGCTATTACTGCTTCAGTGTTTATGAACGAAGGTGCTGCAGTAATTTATTATTTTTAATCTTTTTTTTTCTGAACACTCAAATCATCTTTTTATTTAAAAATTCACACACTTTTGCATCACTTCCATACCCGCCTGCAACAGCCTAATTATTATCAACTACAACTTACAGTACAATATGTACTTGTTTTGAAGATGGTGTTAGTCCAAATTGAGTATCATTTTGGTTTGTTTGCACAATGCATTATATATATATATATATATATATATATATATATATATATATATATATATATATATGCACTAGAATTCTCTAACTTCCTGTTTTTATCGTATGCAAAAAAAAGGGTTGCAACCGTCATTTTTCTTATATTATAAACATAACGTTACCAAAGGCACAAAGGACCGCTGTGTACATACAGACGAGTACATATGACGTGTTAACAGCTTTAAATGATATATGGGAAATGCGCACATCCCAGTGTGTTTTGCTACGACTGGTTTCGTTTTGCAGGCCGCTGTGCTTATAGGATATTTACCTGTACGCCAGGGTCATACACTCGAACAGTTTGGTCAGAGATGCGTCGATGGAGAAGTGAGAGGTGCTTGTTTTCCCAAAGCAGTACGTCTGGCAGGTCTGCATGTTGACCGTATCGAAATCGTAGCCCTTTTTCGGTGGGTGCTCGCTGTGAGGCGAAGAGACCATGAAGTGACCGCTATGGATGATCTGTCCATCCGACTTCTTGGGCCCCAGGTTCGGCTCTTCAGCGTCTGAATCGTCGTCTTGCTCCTGTTTGATAGCCACCGGGGCCCGGCGGCACACCCGCACCTCCTCCGCAGCCATGCTGTTATTTTTTTTAATTATTATTTTTTTTTTTTTTAAAACGAAACTCTAATCAACTATTTTTGCGTTCGTGACGGTAGTGAAGAAGTTCCCCCAACTCGTCATTTTTCTTCTCTGTGCCCGCTCCCCTTCTCTTTCATTCTTTCCTTCTCTCTTCCTTCCTTCCTTCTCTCTTCTTTCCTTCCTTTCTTTATCTCTCTCTAGTCTAGCAGACCGGGGAAAGGAGCGAAAGCAAACAAACTACAGTCTGGGAGACTCGACGATTCTAAGACGTCACTGTGCAGGAGAGGCCTGGATGGACGAGGGGAGAGCACGCCCACGCTCTGTCAGTGACTGGAAGGAAGGACTCTTGCAACAGAATGTGTTTTTGTAGCTCGGGAATGTGAGAACTTGTGCAAGGTATGAATGCATGAGCTGTCAATAGTCTTCTTGAGTATTTATTTACTTTGCTGGGGTTTTGTTTTTGGTACTATAATTACTCAAAGCTATTGACAACTTATGATATCCCAGAGACTGCTATATGGATAGTAAAAATGCACTTTTTAAGTCGTTTGGCTAAAATCAATTTGTTTAACTTCCTGAAACATAAGAAGGCTGTTTGTCCTTTTCCACTCCTGGTCTTTCTTTTAACCCCCATTCTGTTTAATTTAATCAATAAAACCTCCATCCAGACTCTTAAGCAGTTAATTATACCATTTTAAATCTGGAGTGGAACAGCCCGCCAGGACTCTGATTGGACACCCCTGCATTAGGTAGTCCACAATTAGTGCTGTCAGGGTCTATGGGTCACTTTAATGTTCTCCATTATGGAGTGCTCACAGACCAAAATGACTGTAACAGGAACGTTAAAGTCAGAATACAATGAATGTAAAATAACCTAAGAAATGACACAATGCCCCTAACAGAGGTTTCATTTGCACACATCTTCTTAAAAACATATTTAAAATAAATATCTCATTAATTCACATAGATTTACCCCATTGCTAATTTGCTGGGCTGTTGCTTTTAGGAGTTTAAAATGGCACTGGTACAAAAAGCTTAGCAAGCTTAGTGGTTTGAAAATGGGCATGCGCTTAGCAGATGAGTGCTGTAGTGTAGTACAGTAAGTTTTGGTGTCCTTCGTAAGATAGACTGATATTCTTCAAGCATGCTTCGCCCTTCTGTTACTAAGAGAATAATCTCAAAGCTGGTGATCCGAGTGGAGTGTTATCAGCTCCTGTCTGAACATTGCCCCTCTCTCAGGCTCCAGTTATCAGAACACATTCACGCTGAAGTCAACACACGTTATCATGTCCTCAACACTGGGATGTACATATAACAGTCTATGATGGCTCTCTGAATGCACCAAAGAACCTTTGTTAAAAATGACAGCCCCAGTAAGTTATCACGTGCACGAGGACGGCTGTCTGTGTGCTGGACTAGCCCCACCCAGCATGCTTCTATTTGTTTGGAATTAACTAGCATAAAAATAATGCGATTCAGGTCAGGTGCTGATGTGACATTGAGTTCTTCTGGAAGACATTACCATTGTGGCTCAGGTACTAAATAATCTTTGGCTTTATGCCCCTGGAGAACCACATTCAGAGTGTCGAGCGGCAGACTGACTCTCAGGGTGGGATGTGTGTGCTGTGTATGGCAGTCTAACTCAGAGGGTGCAGTACGCAGGGGAAATGTTAGGTGATATATAGGGAACGTTTTCAAGAGGACTGCTAGGACATCAGGCAGCATTACTGCTTTATTCAGGACACTTGCTGTGCATGGTGATCAATGGCCATCTTATAATCCAAGTAATTCAAACACCAGGAGGGACACCAGCCCTCCAGGACCTGAATTCCCTACCCCTGTTATAATCCATGTACTGCATGTGAGAAAGAATGCACTCATGGCAATCAGCATGTGCTTTGCAAAGTCTGCCTTTTAATGGAGTTTGCATGGGGAAAAAACATTTCGTTAGAGGGCTGCCCCCACAAACATGGCAACACACACACAATATTGCAAACATTGTAATGCATCGTTTACCTTTTCTAAAACTCACACATACACAAACTAACACGCACAGCACGGATATTGTTTTGTGTCTTTTTTTTTATTATTAAAACAAAACCATTGTACATGGCATAACCAATAGCTACTGATGGAATAAATAAGAGAAGAAAAAAAAATTCATTACTGCTGTACAACACACAGTACTATTGAAGATCAAATAAAATCTTGAAAAGGGACCAGTGATTCGCAGGTTTAAAAACAACTGTATTTTAGCAGATCTCTCTACAAGGATCCCTTAACAACATAATTTATGGAATGAAAAGTCCTATTTGTTTTATTGTTATTCATTTGTAATTGTTCAGCAGTAAAATCACACACTGTGTTGTCGACACGCCAGCTGTAAGTGCCAGCACTTCGGAACTGTGATTGAGGTATTTGCAGACCCCCTATACCTGAGGAACAAGTACAACTTCACAATTAAATACAATGATGGGTTTAAGGGAAAGTCATTATGCAGTTTCCATACAGAAGCACTGCTTTAGTAAGAGGCTCAAAAACAGTATCACAGTCCAGGGTTACAAATTCATTTGAAAAGGAACAGACGTGTACAGAAATGTCAGTACTATATATTAAAAATAACATTTTAAACAACAGAAGCTACATTTTACCCAACAGGGACCTACATTCATTTGTAGTATGAGAAAGCTGTAACTGTCTGTGACACTTTGTAAAACTGTGTATCTGAAATACACACTACTGTATTTCACATAAATGACACAACAGGGAAAAGGATTCAGAAACCCACCAGGCTGGTGCTTTAGTGTTGACCTTTGCCTTTTTTTTGACCCTATGGTTTTTTTGTTGTTTTTGTTTTTTAAATTAAAGAATTTAGTGACTTTGTTGTTCAATAACATTTTCACAAATCGTTTTTCCGAAAACATCAACTAACTGCAAGATTATATTTTTTCCTACAGTGTATACGTCTGTCATATCACTCGTATTGGGCTGCAGGAACTGTATCAGTTTTTAAAAAAATATCTATTCTGGAACAAAATATACATATTGAAACAAAATAAAACAGAAATCCACCAACTCAAGTAAATATCCAGTACTGCAAATACAAGTAGCAGAGCTATTAATATCACCCCCACCCCCCATACTTCTTTATTCAAGCAGTTACAAGACAAATGTTGCTGGCTGGATGCAAGAACGATGGCTCCTATTTTCTACTGGGTAATTATTAAGGTTACAGAACGTTGCTATCAATCACACTTCCTGTAACCACTGGCTCATTTCTGTTTTGATATTAAAACGATACATGCTACTGTAATATTTCAAAACTACAGGTTTGTTAGTTCTTGCTCACAGCCAGCGATTATTTTTCTTGCCATCAGTTTAGTTTTTGTACACTATCGTTAATATAAACCATGATTATATTACATTACACAAAGACTCCACAGGCGGCGTTGTTTAGACTGGGAATCTCAAAGTTAACTTATAGAGTTAAATTCTCCCTTGAGATTGCATTGCATGACAGACTGGTACAATGTGGCAATACTCGAGGAATGCTAAAGTCTAAAACTCGGCACCAATAAAGAATGTGTTTTCTGAATGATCAATATAAAATCACTGGAAGTTAATGCCAAATGCTGTTACCACTATTTCTTAAAAAAAAGACATGCAAATGATTCAGAAACACTTTAGTGCTACTCCTTAATTGTATCTGTTATAAAAGGTAAAAAAAAGAATCAAAGTCAATTATAATAAATATAGGACATGTGTAGAATAAGTGGCAAAAAAAAACACAACACACAAAACAAAGGCACACAATGAAGCAGAAACTATGCTACAAACTATAAACTTCACATGAAAAGCTAAATGCATGACCTGTACCATCCTTTAAATATCTTACTTTGTTAAATAAAGGAAAAAAAAACAACAAAACTACACAGAGGGAAATAAGACTCCTGTCGCATAGCAGTTTCTTCCATTCCAGTTTTTACGACTAGCTTGATTAGCCACAGTGTATGGGTAACACGGTCAGGTGTGTTCTGTTAAACTCATAGTAAAACCAGGAATGGCTCAAACTGCTATGCAATTGGAGTCTGACTTCATCCCTGCTACAGCAGCAGAATTAACTGTGATCTTGACATTAAAAAACAGTGCGCAGACCCTCCTGAGAATTTCAACCCATTTCACAGAACAAAAGGAAACCGGAGAAGAAATGTTATGTTTGAATATCGTCGTTGTCGTCAGCGTCTATTTTCACAGGTGAAGCTCTTCCTGTCGTTCCGGAGGGTGTAGAGACTGGAGCTGGCTGTCACGGAGAAGACAAGTTTGTTCTTGGCAAGTAGGAGAGAATTTCCAGAACGACTGTGGATCCTCAGAGACCCAATTAGTGTGCCTGGCAGGAAAACACTTCCAACAGTTTAACTCTCCTCAAAGCCGGGCTGGGGTGCCTCCGTCTTAACCTTTTTAGAAGGTGGAGCACCCTCTTCAGATTCCTTTAAAATCCCAAGGTGGAAAACCTGCAGTTAGTTTACATGATTTTACACAAATAACAATTAGAAAACGACACCTGGAGGATGGCCATTTTGTATTTTGCATTTTTAAACTTTAAAACATGCATCTAATTAGTGCCTGATCAATAAAGCATTTTTAAGTATACAGGAAAGCTTTGTGTTGTGTTGCAAAAATACCAATGTTAAAATGCATTAAAAATCAACCTGAAAAATCTTTGACATACAGTCGGGGCATCATTGCCTGAAATACATAGAGTAAATGGTTTTACATTCTGGGAGTGCTGCACCTCACCCCTTAATGGCATTATAAAGCCACTGCAAGCTAGAATATATCCCGATCTCTATATACTGGACAGCCCATTATTACATCCCATTGAAACTCCAACACTGAGCACCGACCTTCCTCCTCGTGACCTCCTAACCTGTGCAGGGGTGTGTTCTGTCGTGATGGCAACAGCACTGCAGACATTCCAAGGGGACTGCACACGATTCACACCGGGGAGAAACCCAATCCAATCAGGGAGTTGGGTTCTAATGAAGTGTCACTAGAGCTGAACGCACAAAAGAGCTAATCCTTACCGGAGTGGTTTG
This sequence comes from Acipenser oxyrinchus oxyrinchus, assembly GCA_030684275.1. Taxonomy (NCBI): domain Eukaryota; kingdom Metazoa; phylum Chordata; class Actinopteri; order Acipenseriformes; family Acipenseridae; genus Acipenser; species Acipenser oxyrinchus. The sequence continues at coordinate 27,065,415 of CM060267.1, read as the reverse complement.
GGCTACTTCCGAGGAGGAATCTTTGTCTCCCGAAGGCTGTGCTTCTGCCTTTTCTGAGCTGGTTCCGGAGTTTTCTAATGAGTTGGGATTCTTGCCTGCTTAGAAACAAGGCATTCTGTTAGAATCCAGAACAAAGTTTTGCAGGTTAATGTGAAGACTGCATATACTGCACATACCAGGGCACAATGTTTCAAGGGATGGTATGTTAAGGAGATCAGAGAGTAAGGTATACAATATTTTCAATATGCCATATCTACCTAGGCCACATGCATTGCAGTGTGATTTGCTTCAGCTGATAGGCAATTGGCAAACAAACCAAATCTTACTTCTTCCGAAGCCAACTTTACTAGCCCTCACTTCCCTGTTGTACTCCCAAAGGCACCCAGCAAAGAATTGAGTGCCCTCTGGTGGCAAAAGCAAGAAAGTGTAGCCGCAAAGCTAGAGGCATGCATTGTTTTTAAACACTCATATCGCAATCTGAAGTAAAGCTCTAATCAACTAAATCAAGGAGGGGAATGTTTTGAAGGCCTTTCATGTTGCTGTCTCCTGCAGACGTGTGTGAGTGTGAATCTCACCCTCTGGGCTGCTCTGGTCCTTTGCTGAGGCCTGGCTCTCTTCTGGCTTGGCTTCGGTACTCTCTCCCTGGGGAGCAGGGACCTGCTCTGGGGCTGGGCTTGCATTGCTGCTGTTCTCCTGCTTTATGGGAGAGGCGTCTGCGATGGAGCTCTGATTGCTGTTATCATCTAAAAAGAATATACAGTATTAGATTTTTATATCTATATATATATATATATATACACACACACATATACACAACTACTTTAGTAGTTAAAGGAGTTCTGGAGTTTTCAGAATGTGTTTTTACACGTTGCCTCCCCCCCTGGGTAAGGACTCACCATGCATATCCATCATTCCAGGAGAGGAGCTGTTCTCCGGGGTCGTGACCTCCGAGCCACACTTCTCATCTTTGCCTTTCTTCTTACTCTTGCTCTTCTGTAGAGAGAGAGACGAGACAAATTCATCGTGAGCATCACTCCCGTCCATTTGCCGTGGTTAAACCAAGGTATTTCTAACAACACTGCAGCATGTTCTACCTGTTAAAGGCAATTTATAAACACACTGAATGAATGCTTAATTACACTCAATATTTGTTAAGCTGGAAAGCCCTACCTCGTCAGTCTTTGGCTCTGTTACAGGGACCCACTTGAAGATTCGGAGGGACGTGTCTCCAACCGTTACCCATTTCTTCTCCCTGTGAAATTAACAACACGTGCATGGGAGTTGGGTTTTACGTTTCCCTGCACAGCAGGTATCAGGAGACTAGTATTCCAAGTAACACAAACATGCTGATATTACTCCAGATGCTTGTAGCATTTTGCATCATGTAAATGGTGCACTACTTAGCATTCAGCGTAAGCTTGTCAGTTGTGGAGCATGGGCCTGCTGTAAAGTCACATCTGTGTAAGCAGTGTCGGACACCTCAGCTTGACACTACAACCGTCGTTAAAACGAGAAACGTATATGCTGCTTATTACAATTAAAAGGGTACAGAGACAAAAACTGAGTTTTTCTTTTTTAAATGGATAGTGATGCAAAAAAAAGTGACCTATATAGAGACAAGAGCATGCATATTTACTGTTCTGGGGAGTGTTAATACGTTTAGGGTGTCACTTATTTTTACAGAGAGGACGGCAAAGCAAGCTGAAAAGTGTTGCAGTTTTATAACTTCAGAATCGGGTCCTGTGTTCTATGCACTGGATGCCATCTAGATACAAGGTATGATGTACTGGGATTGTGACAAACACTTAACAGGGACGGGTTGGCTTTATAATGTTGTTTGCATCTTTTGGCCAGTGATTTCTCAAAATGAAAACTGTCTACCATGCAACTTGTGCTTTGACTTTATAAAAAGGGGTACCCCCAAAAAAACAGCGCAGACCGCTCCCTCCCACACTACCCAAGCCGTCTAGACACAGAGAATGCTAAATGCCGCATGATTGTTACCCACCGGGCAGAAATCCAGCTTTGGTACACGCTGCTGGTTCTGAAACAAAGGAGTACAGCAGTACAGCCAGCCAAGGGGCACTGAGCGCAAGCCATGGCCAACCCACCCATGAGCTGAATGAACAAAAGTCTAAAGTAAAAGAAAAAAAAACAGGAGAGCTGTGTTCGTTCTGTAAGTAAAATAAAGGTATGAGTTAAAGCTGGGCTGATGTGGATCAGTGGGTTTGGAATGGAGCAGCCATGAAATTGAACCAGTGGGCTGGAACTAGAACCAGTATACAAATTCAACTGGTAGCTGACTTTCTTACTACCAAGACACATTCTACAGGCAGCAAAAAAAATGAAAAGGGGGGGACTGCTTCAGGGTAGAAGAAAGAAATATTTCTGTTAGTTCAGAAGGGGAAATGGATAGTCATGAGAATTTGTTTTGTGTAGCTACTGGCAGCAGTGCCAGGAAAAATCCTACTTGTAGTAACATCTGTCTTTATGAAACGTTAGATTACATTTTAAATTAAACCCTTGATGTGGTCATGTTTGTACTGGATGACAGTACATCAAAGCTAAGAAAACTCACCACTTAAATAAAAACAGCGTACGTAACAGATGCTAATGCTAATCAGACGCAAGATCAAAAGATTTGCTTTTCCAGTAGCTCGAACCAAAACCAAACCGTTCAGCGTCATTCGGTGTCTCCCCTGTATTCTGAGAATTTCCTCAGATTAGCAAGCAAAAACATAAACACAGAGATTAATTCATAGTTTTTGTTTATGTTAATAATTTACGGTAACATTTTTACTATTTCCTATAAAGTTGCATAATATAATAATTAATTTACCGGGGTATAGCACTTCATGATATTTAAATGACCTGGATGCATGATGTTACTTAGTGAATTGATTTTCTAGCAACTATCTACACGCTACATGTAAATCGAATATATATATATATATATATATATATATATATATATATATATATATATATATATATATATATATATATATATATATATATATATATATATATATATATATATATATATATATATATATATATATATATATATATATATATATATATATATATATATATATATATATATATATATATATATATATATACATATATATATACTCTTAAACTTGTCTTATTTATCTAAATAATAAAAGTATTTTATCGCAAAATATATTCAACAAACTGGCGCGGTTGTTACGATTCAACTAAAATTGTTAATGTAACGTGTTTGCATTTTTTAAATGCAAAAAAAAATTGGTCTGTTCTGTCCTTGAACAAATATTATACAGTTTGTTCATCACAGCAGTTTGCTTATATTTCTTGGGAGTGTTTGGTTTAAAAGTTGTTTTTATTAGGCCTCAAAAGGTATTTTTTATTTATCAGGGTTTATTTTGTATTTTCTTGTTTTAATATAATATAATACAGATACAGTATATGTATGTAAAATGCTCTTATCTGCATCATCAGTCATACCCCACTTCCTCTCCCCAGCCCCCCACCGCACGCCTACTTCTCTAGCTCTAAGGAGTGATTCAAAGCGCTAAATTTAAAACCCCGAGACCGTATAAAAGTATTCCGACTCTCAGGCGCCGTTGTCATCTAGTTACTAACTGCAGATTATTGTTATGATTTGTGCCGTGCGGGCTGCTGAAACGCTCTGCAGCACAATCAAAACCTCTCTCCACCCGGCATTACAGACAGAAGCAAGCAAGGCTTCATGTGACTGCAACGAAATGGCTTCTGGGTTCAACCTACATTAATTCTTAATGAAAAGAAAAAATCGCCCAGATCTTCCTGATATCGACTGCTTGCGGTAGCGCTCTAGCATACCTGTACCACCGGCGCAATCTATCCATTTTTTAAACTTCAAGATGACCCTTCTCTTTTTTATTCTATCTTCCCTCTCGTTCGCTCTCTCTCTCTCTCCTCCCCCACAAGCTGTGCTTTCTGCTGTTAGATAATGAACCCATGGTTTTTTTCTCTCTCTCTCTCTTTTTTTCCGCTTGTCTCTTACCATTTTCGTACTTTTTCAATAGCGGCCATAACCCGCTTGATATCATCTTTCGCTCTGCTCCTGGTCTCCGCGCGAACTGACCTGCCCGACATTGCTGCTGTTGGTATATTTTTTAAAGCTCTCCGGCAGTTCAGACACAATGCAAACACTCAATACAGCGCTCTGTGAGAACGGAGCGCGCCTGCGCCCACTATAGAGCGAAGCCCACAGCTGCACGGCCAGGCAGTCAGCCGCTTTGTCACATAACAAAATGCAGGCAGAAGCAACAAAGGCTTTGAAGTTTTATTGTCTTCCTTGAAAGTTTCAAAACTTACCTCGTGCATTGAATCGCATGATCAAAGAACAGCCTGAACCGTTTTAGTTCAGGACTGTAAAAATGATCTGTTCTAACTTGTCTTGTCTCTCATTTCTCATATGAAAACAAAGTATATCATTCTTACATCTTTTATGTAGAATTGTAATTATGGAAGGGCTATATGCTTCAGTATTTTTCATAATAAGAGCCATAAAGCAAAGTTTTATTCAAATTTTATGAATGCAAAGTTTAAATGTTTTTGTTTTAATGTATCTATTAGCCTACATTCATTTAAAATGATCCTAAAAGGTGCATATATTTAATAATATTACCTAAAAAAGGTATGTTGTGAGTTCAATGCAAAACATTCAGCTTTTGAAAAGTAGTGTATAAAATGTAATTAAGGTAGATTTTTTTATCACGCTAACACATACACAATAGTATCCTTTAGAATGTGTGTAAACTTGTACCCTCAATATAAAAGACCTCTCCCGGCCATTAAAACCCATATTACTGGATTAGTAAAGAACAAGGCTATACTTGAGATTTGTTTTCATAAATGTGAGGTTGAGATGATTCTTCTTCAAATGTATAACAAGACAGAGTTCACCACTGGGCCAATACTGCATTAGCAGCGCTGCAGGAAAGCGGCAGGAGACTTGATCGTGCCCAACACAGCAACAACAAAAGCATGCACACAACATGCATTATTAGGATATGGCAGGTTTCACAGGAAGATGCGCTCTGATCTTGGAATACCCTACCTAAGGTAACAATCTGTATTCCCCTGAAACCAGATCATTTAGAACCCATTTAAAGAAAAACTTAACTTCTGAAAGATCTGATCAGGGATTTCACTAAAGCTGTTTTTATTGTTGTGGTATAAAATATAGCATGGAGTATTCAAGCAGTGCAGGGCTACACCACAGGAATTATAAAACAGAGCAATTACACAGGGGCTCCACATCCCCTCCCATCCCTGTCTGTGTTTATTTATTACAGGAGACAGTGACATGATCTTGCCAGCTATGATCATTCGGACTCCTGAGTTGTCAGCTGTTCTTCAGAAGGTTCAGGCCCAAGAATAAATGTAGGCAAACCCAAAATATCAACAGTAAACATCTCTGCTGTTATTTCCTCTGGAATAGCATTCTCCAGCAAATATTTTGAACCTGTCAAACAGACGAAGCAGAACATTAATAATATTAATATTAATATTAATAATAATAATAATAATAATAATAATAATAATAATAATAATAATAATAATAATAATAATACAAGTTTATCTGAATTAAGAAACAGACTGTCATGGCTGTCCTGAATCTGTGAAATATCACCCATATAAAACTTCCACAATGCAACTTTTTGTTTGTTTTTTCTTATATAAAGGTCAGGTTCATGTACAGCAGCAAACAAAGCATTGATCAGTTTCAGGGTGTTTGTCTGTACTGCAACACTGTAGTCACAGCACTCCCCATTGCCAGTTAAAAACCTTTAGTAATACAAAAAAAAAAGGCTTGTCAAAATGAGTTTGATTCATATACTTACAGTACATCACTGGGGTGATGCGGAGTCCAGCCCAACAGGTGATAGAAATGCTAGTGGTGCCTTTAAGAGGAATGTGTCTATATTGATTTTGCGTGCATTAGACATTCGCTTTGCAGGTGTGTGAATGGCTCGAGTTACAGCAGCTATAGGCTTGTTTACTGTACCTGCTGAATCATAATTCCCCAGCTCTGACCTTCCTCCTTCGGGATTTAAACCCAACAGTGTTGAAAAATACTCTGCCAGCTCTTCCTCTGTCATATGCTCCCCTAATAAAAAGCAAGGACATGCACGATCAAGACAGATACACCCCATTACAACCAAACATTGTAGCTTGTTTGCATTGACATCCATACCTTAAAAAAAATAAAAAGACATTAGAAAAAAATGTTTTAATCCTTGACTTGTAATATCTTACATGGTCATTTTTTCAAGGCTGTCTTAAAAATAACATATCTTGGCCAAACGATGGTCATCTGGCTATACCTGGACCAGATATGGGCTTGAGACCATGGACGGTGACAAAGGCGACAAGCAACACTTACTGCCTGTTTCTCTATTCTATGCTGGTTACCACAGCCACTAGATGCTATTCTTGAGGAGATTTCTTAATGTCTTTTACTTGAGAAGTGCCTGGCTTACCTGTGCTCTGCAGCAGCTGCAGTAGTTTCCCTCGGTTCAGTGCATTCCCGCAGTTCTTGTTTTGCAAGCCCAAAACCTCAAATGCATGCTGCAGTTCGTATGTTGAAATGCCGAAAGCTGGTCGGTGGTTTATATAAAGCTTTAACAATTCCGCTAAATCGATATCTATCACGTACTTTCCAGTGTCCACATATTTACTGAATTTGACTTCATTGAGCATATCTTCAACCTGCGGAATAAAAAGACAAACTCTTACAGTCTGTAAAATGGAAATGCGTTTAGATAATGCTTTTACTCTGAACATACAACTGTACCTACAATCGCTTGTAAAGTGGCTGATTCTCCCCCATTCTGATGTGATTTGTTACAGTGATGGTATTTGAATCTCGTTATATAGACTTGCCTCCTGCTCAGTTGGGTAGAACCCCAGCGCCCGCATCACAAAGGGGGTTTCAGTCAGGGGGATTTTTGTTGATACCTGCCTGGTCTCCATGGTGTCAATACCTTGAGTTCGCAACTGGCAATAATAAAAATAGTCTTCAAGCTCCTATAGGAAAAAAAACACAAGGCTACATCAAATGTTGAAACAGAACTTTCAGCAAGTACATTTGATTCCAAACAAACCTGTCCAGTACTGTTTTAAGGTGGGCAATCAAGTCTGCACAAGTTTATATCGTACAGGACAAAAGCAAAAACGTAAAAAGTAAAATGCAAAATGCAAAGCAGTTTTTTAACATAGAATGTCAACATAAAATGGCCCTGAAATGTAACCTCTGCCGTTTTATGCGTGCTTTGCTGACATCGCGACAGTTCCTGATTGTAAGGCCAGAAATTTTTGTGCGCCTACCCTAAACAGCTCTCCATCTCTCCCCCCTTCCAGTAGACTATAGAAAGGGATCAGGTCTTGTCCTCCGAGGCACGCTGCAGCTTCGAGGGCACTGCGGTTAAAAACAAACACAGGAGGTAATAACACAATCAATAGCAGCAAGTCAACAGTGGATCAACAGTGTTTTCTGGAAGATGTTTTTAAACACACAAAAAAAATTATTGTGTCTATATCTGACTAGTGATACACATAATCTGGCTTTAATCAGACTTGATTTTCATTACCAGCTTCCTCCGATTGTCCAGCATATGCACCTGTTTGTAACTAGCAGAACTACAAATGGACATTTCCATTTTTCACTGATTTAAAATCCCTTGACGCTTGCATTTGGCAGATCGAGTAAGTGGCACGAATTGTTCTTTTGTGCTTTAATGCAACCCTCAAGTTGACTCACTTCATGTTAGTCTCCCAGCTGAACACTGTGAAGTCGCCTCCACCCGCAGTGAACACATACTTCCCGTCATAGGAGCAGGCGAATGAGGAGACCCCCTTGGGGTGACAGACGACGGCTGAAGACTTATGGGGATTCCCATCCACGGGCAGGATCTGGAGGCCAACCTTCAGGATGTAAAGACTGTACCTTTACAAACTTACAAACACACACAAGCACTTACAAGCACCGTGCAGTCTGTGTTATTGTTGTAGTTTTTAAATAACTGATCAGTTACTGAATTTAATATTCTGTCTTGTATGTCCCAAATAATGTACACATATATATATATATTAAAAGGACTCCCTTGGAAATGAGAATCGGAAATCAGAATTTGCTGTTTTACCTGGTCTTCTGTAATGTATGCAAGATAGCTGGTTTTAAGCTCATTACTACATGCAACAGGGAGCAAAGCTATCTTCTTTAAAGGAGACCCATATGTTGGTCCCAGGAGTGTCTTTCTGTAACGAAAACCAAAATCAAACCTGGATTAAAACTTATGTTATAAAGATATCTGTATTGCAGCAGAGTAGGGGGAGGAGAGAGGACAAATGTAGTCCAGTGGTGTGAGAGAGGACTACATCACCCACAATGCCCTGGGGTTTGTAATTAGAGCCAGGCTCTAATAGAATGAGGGACACCTGCCTGTAGTTAGGCAGGCAGGCAGGTGTATAAAAGCAGGTCGAAATGTTTATTGTCTGCATGTGTGGAGAGACCTGTGTGGGGGAAAAAGGTACTGTGTGTATTTAGAAGTGTTTTGTTTGAAACTTTGGTTTGTGTCTGGGTCAACCGTTTTAAGGGCTGCTTTACCACACTATGCTAGCTGTAAACATAGAAAACAAGTGATGGTTTGAAATCGATAAAGCAAAGAATATTACAAGTGAGGAAAGATTACTACCTGAGTGCTGATGTTAAATATCTGACAATTATCTGCTTGCAAAGAATGTGCTTCAGAATACATGCAAAACCTCAGTAGCTCCCCGAAAACTGAACATTTTATTTAAGATAAAAATATCAACACCCAATAAAAAAACAATTCTATGATGCTTCCTTATCCTTCATAATCCCCTTTCAATTCACCTGCACATTTTCGTGGTAGAGTTATAGAGTTTCATCTTGAACTGGTCATTGGCTGTGAGGATGAAGCTCTCTTTGGTGATGGGTGGGTACCAGGTCATGCATTTGGCTACAGCGCTCTGTTCAATGTGATCACTGGCCAGGATCCGCAAGTCGTCCTTACTGCTGTCACTGAGGTCATACTCTACCTGTGGATTTCAGGTTCCAGAAATGTCATCTTCAAGACTGAATAGGTAGTGCCATATGCTTCCCATTCCCCATTCCCCATTCAAATCGCTCAAGTTCTTGCAGATTATAATGGGCTAAATGTAGTTGCATGATTAATAAACATTATGTTTTGCCTGCCAGCACTTAGCTTGGCTATTTCCCTTAACCAACCATGTAAAACCAACAGCTCCTACCAGGTATCCACACTTTAATAAACTGTGATTCATAAAATGGGTAAAGAAAAAAAACAAATGCGAGTCATGAAACCCACTGAAGTGGCTGCCCACATTACAGGACTGTCAAACAAATGCATACAGGTATTTCATTCAAGTTCCATACCAGCACTCTGTCCATGCCAAGAGACAGCAGCCTTGGCATTTTGCTGTCCAGGGTAATCCCAAACATGATATCCTGGATTGGTTTATAGTGAGCACGCTGCCTCCCCAGGTACTGCCAGCTTTTCTCACCATTTTTAGGAACAACATTAAAAACTGTGACTGTAAATTCTGCATCCTGTAACGAGAAACATATTAACTTTCGCCCATTTGTTCCAAAGTAGAGCACAAAGTCAACACCAAGATGTTATGGCTAAAAAGGGACTTTTGAAATTTGTTCTTGAACCAAAACAAAGCCACCATTGGAGGCGGTGCTTGCAAGGCGAGTGGCTCCTTTCATTTTTAAATACATTCATTTAAGACCACCTTTCAACAGGTGAACTACAATCAGTGAGATATTACAGTCATTCAACAAATCACAAACCAGCACTGCTCAACGGTATACTCACAGCAGTGGCAAAGTATTTCGAATCGCTGGAGAAGGTGATATGGGTGATGGCGTCTTTAGCATATCTGAAGGGCTCACTGCACACATTGTTCAGGGATAGGGCATCAAGGATGTAAACGGTGCCACTGGCGAAACCAACCCCTATTAGTAAGCCTAAAAAATTAAAAAAAAATAAAAAACTTTGACAGCATTCCGGCAGTGTGTTGCTGGACAGTAAAGGGCAGGGTTCAATCAAATATTCCAATATGTTGAGTTTTTGCCCATTTAAGGTGAAGTGTAAAAGTTGATAATAAGGTAACAGCAAGTTATGCCGATTCATTTACACGCAGGCATTTTGCTTTAACACAACCTTTGATTGAAATCTGCAAGATGTACCTTTTGGATCGTACGTCAGGCAATTGATTTCATTTTCCTTCTCAAAGATTCTGCTGCAGATGTATTTCTTGCACTGATAGTCCCACACCTTGAGGACTCCGCAGTAGCTTCCCATGCAGATAACAGGCTGGGCTGGGTGACAGGCTACAGCATGCAGTGGCTTGCAGTGCTCCTGCACCAAGGTATTCACCTGGGTTGCTTCTGCAGCCACATGAAGTACTACTGCATCCGTAGCGGATATCACAAAGTTTCTGTGTGACACAAAATCAGGAACAGCAGAAATTGCCATGTGCCTGCCATTTGGATTCTAAACATCAAAATTACTATTTTGTTGCAATTAAGGTTCGGGGCCCTACAATGTAAAAAGATATTCTCAAACAACTAAAGGAAATGGTTCTTCCGTAAAACACTGAATCATAAGATATTCAGTAAGCTTTCAGCTCCGCAGTGGTGCGTATTAAAGTGATATTAACTTACCTGATAATAAGCTTGTCAGCTTTGATAGTGCAGTCTGATGGGTATGCTGTTTCCCCCCTTGCTAGAGATGGCAGTTCTTTAGCAAAGGAAATGGATCTAACTGGATCCAAATTGAAGTGGTTGTACCAGGTTAAAAGTAGCAGCTGGTCACTGAAAAATTTAACATGTCCTTTACTGTCACCTGTCACAATATAGCTGAAAGAAAAAAGCACAACAAAAGCTAGTTCATTAAAGATTAATTTCAAAGGTAAGAATGACATTTCCTTTCCGATGTAAAGTTTTGTAAAAATCTTTAGATCTCCTTTTATAAACCAATATTTGTTGTGTAAAAAAAAAAAAAAAAACTCTGTTGTCTGTCTACGACCATAATAATTGGACTCTACAGTGAGAAATCTATAGACTGCACACATGTGTATAATGTAATGTCGTATAAATGGTAAGAAACGACGCTGTCGTTTCACGCTGTTTTTCACACATCGGGCTCTTCCCCCATGTGCAGTTTTGGAAACATGAATTGTATTGCAGGGAGACACACAGGATGAAGTAGATGAGGTAAAGGGGTTCACTGCACGCTTGTTTGATTTGGTGTGCATGTACCTATCGGTCACAGTTAGCACTGTAATGCTGTCCTTCTGCACATGCATCATTTTCTTGGCCTGTTTATTATGTGGTTTGAGGAGGGTGGGGATGCGGATCCTGTCCCAGACCACCAGGTTCCCCAGAGAGGTGCCTGTGAGCGCCTGAGAAGCTCGGAAATGGAAAACCGTCTGGCTGAAGGATCCCACAACCTTGTTAAATGACTGTTGGGGAAGAAGCAATAATCAGAGTTAATTGATATCAAACATTGCTCTAAAGCCATGCTTAGCCATCTCTACTGGATTACAGAGTCATTTGTTCCTGGTTTTGTGTGACATCCTTGTGAGGTAAATAAAGGTTAAACAGAACAGCTGGTAACTTGAAGTTTTGTTATTAACTGTCAATCGTTGCCTTGTAAATATATATATATATATATTTCTATATATATAGGGAGTCTAAACGTTGTAGCTAATTATTAACACAGTGAGTTATTAGTTTTATCAATGACTTTTCTTCTTCATTATATAGTGTATATGCTTTACAGACAGAAAGTAGGAGTGGGGTGAATATTTCTTCTAAAAGGTAATATTTTTGCAATAATAGCAAGGCAAAGGTGCACTCACCTTCTCTGTAACTTGTGGCACTGTGTATTCCAAATTCTCATTGTTCTGCAGAAAAACACACAGATTATAAAGAGAACCAGATACACAACGTGTACAGTATTTGAGATAATACTGGGAGTGTTTTATATGTTACGATTACAGATAAGCATCTACATAACCCCATTTACCAACTGAACAGAAAGACAACGAGTACATTTTATGGCATCTTAAAACAATCGTTCCAGTGTTTAAGACGTGCTTAATAACCCACATTTACATCTGTGTACCAGCCACTACTAACATGTAAATCAGGTTAGAATTATCCCTACAAATCTAAAGAAATTATTGACTGGCAATACATAAGAAAACACTGAAGGAAGACAACGTACCCAGGAGTAGAACACAACCTGGCTTTCACTGTTGCTGACAAGCTGTGTGCAATCACTCGGATTAAACAAGATGTAATCCTAAAACAAAATGACAATCACAAGTGTAAAACGTATGACACAGGGAAGGTGACACTGCTTCACAGAGAGCGCGGGGAGGGTATGGAATGGGCTGCCCAGTCATGGTGTTGAGGCAGAATCACTTGGATCCTTCAAGACCCAACTTGACATCATTCTGAGATCCATCAGCTACTAGGAACCGGACAAGCTTAGACTGGCCGAACTGCCTCCTCTCTCTTACGTTCTTATGTAAGTGTATTGGAATAGTTTTTAGAAAACTAGAAAAGTTAGAAATAAATGGTTTGAAAGCATTTCTGTCATATTATAGTGTACAGACAAAGCTACAATTCACATTTCATTATATGTATTGCTCATTTTAATGAGTGCCTCCTAATTAATACAGATAGACAGATAGACAGATAGTTAGATAGAGAGATCGATCGATCTAAGAACATGTTGTTCTACTAATTAGATCAGTACAATTTAAACATAAAGACGAATGTAATTGTTTTTAATGTTTGTTTTTTTTTACAGATCATGTGGTCCTGTGATATACAAACGTCTTTACCTGCACCCCATGTGCAGCACTCAGTTCTGCTGTACAGACAGGATCTTCCCTTTGTGAAGACCAGTCCCAAATGCAGACTCTCTGTGAAAAGAGCACATTGGTCTTCATCATCTAGGACATTCCCATTGGCTATTTATACATTAAAACATTGAGGTTAAATCAAAGTGTATTAAATGGTCTGAAACTGGTGCACATAATATTAAACAGGATCAAGTGAATTGAGCTGGTGCATTCAGTGGGCAGGATCAGTGGCTGCATTATGTTTGCATTTTCCATGTAGAAATTGATATGGATCTCAACAGCACAGCACAGCTGCCATGCCTGGTCGATTAAAGAACATGAACCCATCACTCTGTACCTGAGCGGCTTCTGCACCAATTGTTGCAACGTATTTGGCATCCGGAGTCATTGCCATGGCTAATACCCCTCCTTCTGGGTGACAGTGAAACAGGGTCTGAACTGGAATCCTGCAAACAAACCCTTTTTTTAGACCGTTTTATTTTAAGAACAGAGTAAATTATCTGATCTTGTAGCAGTAACTGCTCTTTTTGAATTTGTATATTGTACAACAAGATAATAATACAAAAAGAGAAAATGGCCAAAAGTTTTGCATCACCCTATAGAATGAACTCATTTTGCTTCATAAAGCCGAATGAAGCCTGCTGAATAATGTTACGTTAACATATTGAATTACATACCGCTTTGTAGTTTTCCATATACTTAACGAAAAAACGTGACATTTCGAAATCGAATATGAAATACTGTACTGCTATTAGTATCGGTAGACTTTTGCGATATCATTTTGTAGTTTCTTTGATTACATAAAAGATCTAAATTATGTTCATTATATATAATTTCTTTTTTTTTTAATTATGTCTCAATCCTAAAATTCTCAGTGATGCAAAACCTTTGGCCATAGCTGTACATATTTTCCTATATAGGAATAAAATAAAAATGACATGTCTTACCCTGAGTAGGAGTCCCATATTATCACCAAACTCTCTGGACCTTTATCTGCTGAAGCTACCCATCTCCTGTCTTCACTGACGCAGAGACATGAAATAGGACTACAGTGACCCTAGGGGAAGACATGACAGCATCCACTTTTAATTTAACAATTCACAGCCAACAAACCCACAGTACTCTTAACGATTACGTAGCATGCACACATTTCTATAATACATGTCCTTAACATCGTGTAAATCTCTGGGGTTGTCTAATTTCAGCCATTTCATTGCCGAACTTTGTTCTTCAGCAGGGTCCAATACAATAGCATGCGACCTGAAGAAGAGGGAAGCCAAAACGTTGTAGCTAATTAGGGGAGGGCTTACCTGGAGAATGTGCTGGGTGCTGTTGGTATAGTCATACATCACCACGGTGTGAGAACTTCCATACAGGATCACAATCCTGCCTTCATCTTGCAGACTGAACACAGGGAGATTTTGGTTGATTCCAAATACCCACTCTAGAGTCTAAAATTATAACATAAGGGGAATGAAAACAACAGCAAGCCTGCTCTATCGCACCCCTTTCAGTGAATAGTTTGCTATTATCTGGTGGAAATTTGACTTAAGCAAAGCAACATGATACAATTTATATGAATATGTAAACTGGGCAGATAAACAGCAACCTTAGAAAAAAGATTTTTTCCCACGTACTGTTTTTATGAATAAAATACAGTTCGATATTCATGAAACTGCTCTGGACTGTTAGCTGTAAAACAGTGTTCTGATTATCAAACTTCCGAGTTTAAAACTTGGAAATATATTTCACAGGTAATACATGAACCATTCTTACCAGTGGGTGAGCTTTGAGCAGAGGCTCCTCTTTCTCTTCAAACAGTGTCCTGGGAGTGGCCGTGTAAACCAGCGAGTCTTCTAGTGGGTCTCCTCCAGGAGGTGAGTGCTTCCCCTTCCCTTCTCCACCTTCAGACTCCCTGAGACTGGACTCTCCACTCCCCAGGGCCAGGTCCCCCCCAGGCAATTCTGCAGCTTCCTGGCTCATCCCCTCACCCCCCTGGACCAGATCTTCACCCCTCTGGGCTGTCTGTTCACCTTCCTGGCCCATCTCTTGGCTTTCTTGGTCCTCTTCTTCCTGTCCACCCTGGCGTTTGTCATGACTGGTTTCTTGTTTTTCTACTGGTTTCTCCGGCTCTTCCTCGATTTTTTCACCAGCCGTTTGACCCTCATCATGGTGTAAGTGTCCGCTGTCTGGCCTGGAGTGTGGTTCTTGTTTCCTGGGATCTTCTGCAGACGCTGGTCTCTCCCCTTTATCCTCCTTGCCGAGCTGTTCTGCCTCAGTATCAGCCTTTGTTTGAGGTGCCTGCTTTACCTCCTCTGCTGGGGGCTCGATAACCATGCTTTCTGAAGCATCAGACATGTTGCAATGGTGTCAATAATCTAAAATGAAATGATGACACAGTGCGGTTAAGTTCATACTCAGCTAGACCTGCTTTAGATCAACAACAACAATCCAATACAAGCATGCCGTGAAATCAAAACATCAATAAGGATCTAAATTACTGTAGTCAAAACCCAACTCAAGGAATTCTATCTAGAATGCTGGCAGTTCAGTGGGCTGGATTAAACTGTAACTGTTGCCCTTATTTGTTAAAGTTCGTAATATAACTGGCTTGGTTTTGGCAACAAAAAAAATAGTTGCTGTGGTTCTCTCCATACTGTACTGCATAACCTCTCATATTAATGATGCTGATGCGGATATACAAACAAACGCAGGCACGACACAGTTCTAACGACGTGTGTTAACATTAATCACGCATTACACCGTGCAATTCCTAATCAAGAAGTTGCATCCACAAGCATGCATTTGTATTCTCACATACTCAAGCCACGCAGAATGCTGAAAACATTTAAAAAATAATAATAATAAATAAATGTTGCTCACTTAATAACACGTCTGAAAACTAAATCCCCGGTCAACGTTTCAGTCTTGACCTGTTTATAAACAGCGTTCCGTTGCTTAGATACGCTTAGCAAAGGTTGCCGGATATCTGTGCCAACATTATTCCAAACACGTAAACACAAACGGGCGCTGGAGGGCGGTGTGTGCTCTGAACAATGTGATGACTGTTCTGTGGTTTATTGTCAACAGGTTTAATTCTGCCAACAGAAACTTTCTCATTGGCACTAATGCATTTTAATTAAAGTAATCAAGCAGGGTTAAACTTAGTTGATGACTGAAGTTAATTCAGATCCACCTGCTCTACCCTTATCGTGGGTTAAGTTACGCACATATAAAGATGCATCATATTTTTTTTGTGTTATTAAATGTGTTTTATGTTGAAGTTTAAATACATAACAAAGTTGCTGAACGTTTTCAAAAATGCCTGTTCACGCCTGCCCGGTGGCAACGTGTTCAAAGACTTCAGAGACCTTGAGTGGTCCCACATGTTGTGCTTGAGAAGAGGAGTTTCCCAGCTCCTGCTTTTCTATTGGATATTAACACACACGGCCCTTTCAAGAAGCAAGAACCGCTGATAGG
Source organism: Acipenser oxyrinchus oxyrinchus (assembly GCA_030684275.1). Taxonomy (NCBI): domain Eukaryota; kingdom Metazoa; phylum Chordata; class Actinopteri; order Acipenseriformes; family Acipenseridae; genus Acipenser; species Acipenser oxyrinchus. The sequence continues at coordinate 27,048,969 of CM060267.1, read as the reverse complement.
GATATCAGGGTGAAAGATTTCAAATGAATCGATACATTTAAGATTAATATATGTGCCTTAAATTACAATAACGCAGGGAGTTTAAATAATAATAATAATAATAATAATAATAATAATAATAATAATAATAATAATAATAATAATAATAATAATAATAATAATTCATATAAATGGACCATCATTTTAACATTAGTTGGCTATGTTCATTAAACGCATTTGTATTTCAAAAAGCATATGGTACTTCTGATTCATACTTAAACCTGACACAGGTTTGAATGAAAATTAAAATGGGACAGGTGTGTTATTGCCTACGTGTACTTATCCAAATTTACATTGCAAAACAACCCCATTTTTGAGGTCTTAGACTCTTGACAGCTATGTTTATCACAGTTAATGAGGATCACCTCTTCAGATCTCTCACATATTGTTGAATGCATCCGTACGGGTTGATTCATATTCATTTAACAGTAAATATGCCAGCTGATACACTATTAGGATATATTAGGATATATTTGAATTACTTCAGTCGTTCTTAATGATACGTGGGCAGACTTTTAAAATGCAAGGCACATACTATACCTGGTAATACCTGGTCTAAACTGTTTCAAATAAGGTAATATTGATCACCAAGATACAGCCCATAACATATGCAAAACCATTCACAGCGCCGCATTATTCCAGTCATGAAAAGAGGCGGGTCTTCTCCAGTGACTTTATTAACAGAACTCTATACTAACTAAAGCGGCAGAAGGATCCTACTCTCCTCAGCATGGTAAGGCACCCGTTATACATTCATTTGATTTGTAATTTTTACTGCATTCACTGTTTGGTGGTCCGTGCAGTTTGTGAATTATAGCAGGGGATTAATAGAGCATATCTGCATAGGACCACCAGAACAGCACCGTAGCATTTTAACACTTCTATGTAATAGAGTTTGGAGCGACACGATCCAATAGAAAATCTCCTGGCAGCAGCCCTTTTGGGGTTTCTTATTACCAGTACAAATTCCCAGAAACTGCCCAAAAGGTACTGCCAGTAGTTCAACATCAGGGCCGAAGAAAAATCTATATGTACATTCTATCGGTCTTCCATGTGGAGAAAGGGGAATGGGGTCGTTATACTGAGACTTGTACCAAAATGTATATTCGCTACACTATCCACAAATGATTAAGAAATAAGCAGCGTGTCTGTATACTTAAACCGGGTTTAAATTGTGTTGCGCAACAGAAGGTGCGCCTGCTTAAAACTTCATCTGGTTATCAGGAGTCTTTTCTGCAACTGCATGCGTTTATTGCTGTTTTTATTTTATTTTAGACTACTTACACCAGCAAAGGAGAAAAGGTAAATACGTGCTATATTATAATAAATCACACAGTTTCCATAGCACAAGGTATATAGGTATATAGCACAAGGTATATATATATATATATATATATATATATATATATATATATATATATATATATATATATATATATATATATATATATAATTATGGCGTATGTATTTGAATTAAAACGTAAACATTTTCATCTGTCAAAAAAACAAAAGTATATATTTTTAGTGTTGAATCCGGATTGATAATCGCTGGATTCCGTCTGTGTTGCAAGAGTTCGGTGTTTCGCAGATTGCTACCAGTGTATTTCATCACTAATGTTTCATTCTGAGATGCTGATGTTTGTTACAGCATGAACGAGGCGGGTTCGTCTGCTTTGACCATCTTACATTCTGGGTCGGCAACGCTAAGCAGGTAAGCCCTGGATTGATCATGTGTTCGTTTGTTTGTTTGTTTGTTTTTGTGCATAATTTAAGATGTTTTTTTTTTGAGGGGATGATGGGGGAGGCAACGAGTTGTTGGCACATTCCAGAGAAAGGCTTCCATTGGCTACGAGAGGGGAGGGGTTGAACACAGACAGCATTTAATTAAAACTACACCGCCGTTATAACATTATACAGTGTTTATAAATACACTCATAATGCACTTTGTGTGCTTAAGCGTGTTAAAAAGTGTTAATTAGATTAATTAGCTAAATCTATTCTTTGTTTGGAAAGGATGTATACACAATTATTATTATTATTATTATTATTATTATTATTATTATTATTATTATTATTATTATTATTATTATTATTATTAACAAAGAGATTTCGCCATTAAGGCCGTGTTTAGTTTGGCGGTATAAGGTTGTGGAAATGACAGGACGGAGAAAGGCTAGCAGTGACCCGCTTGGGCTGCGCATTCATAACGGTTTGTGGGTAACTGTGTTTGCCAGGCCGCTTCTTTCTACTGTAACAAGATGGGCTTCGAGCCCCTGGGGTATAAGGGTCTGGAAACGGGCAGCAGGGAGGTGGTGTGCCACGCGGTGAAGCAGGACAAGGTAGGATCTCCTTTCATCCTCTATTAAGAGGCAGAGGTGCACAGTAGTGTATTGCAAAAAAAAAAAAAAAAAAAAAATACAAATAAACCTGTTGCAAAACCCTTTTTTTGACTGCTCTTCGTTATTTATTCCAGATCATTTTTGTTTTTTCATCACCACTAAATCCAGGAAATGAAGGTAAAGAGAAATGTAGCACATGCCTAATAATGCATTTCCAGTTCTACAAGGGTGATTTTTTTTTTAATTCCTGTAATACCGATCATTTCAAAATGATCTATATTTTTTATATATTACCTATAGAACATGTAGTGCATGGCACATATCAAATGCTGGCTTTTGAAGTTGCCTTGCAACACAGAATGCTACACAAAAGTATCAGCGAATAAGTGCAATTTATCTCTTGTATTTTCTTATTTTGTCGTTGCATTGCTCCATGAGCTCAGCATGTAGTTTGCATCAAGACATGCATTTAACACAGTGTTTCACTAACAGCTTTTCTTGACCTTACTTCTTTTTTTGCTTTTGTTTAGAAATGGGAGCACACTTAGTGACACACGGGGATGGTGTGAAAGATGTTGCATTTACTGTGAAGGACTGTGACTTTCTGGTCCAGGTAGTAGAACTAGAAATGTAATGTCATTAAATATAGGAAGCTGTATGAATGAAAGGGGTCTGCGTGGTCAGCCTATACCCTGCACTGCTGTGTGGATTGTATTGGTGCATTTGACAGCACTGGGAATGAACGGGTGGACTGCATCCACCACCTATCAGTGGGGTATCCTGGGATTACAGCTAAACGCATGTAAATTGCTTCAATAAAATCCTGCTGTGATCAAACGAACCCCAAAGTCATGCAGGCGAACGCCACCAGGGGTCAGTAGCCTGGTAACACCCTTTACCAAGCATTGAGGGGTTTGCAGAGGCATTGTTAGAATTGGACATTTTTTTATTGACTAGAAAAATAAAAAGCAAAGCCGTGCTAAATCATTGCGCTGTTTGGTGCCCACACAGAAAGCCAGAGAACGAGGGGCTGTAATTGTGAAGGAACCCTATATAGAGGAAGACAAGCACGGGAAAGTGAAGCTAGCGGTGATCCAGACAGTAAGTACAAGCACTGGAAAGTGAAGCTAGCTGTGATCCAGACAGCAAGTACAAGCACTGGAAAGTGAAGCTAGCGGTGATCCAGACAGTAAGTACAAGCACTGGAAAGTGACGCTAGCTGTGATCCAGACAGTAAGTACAAGCACTGGAAAGTGAAGCTAGCTGTGATCCAGACAGCAAGTACAAGCACTGGAAAGTGAAGCTAGCTGTGATCCAGGCAGTAAGTACAAGCACTGGAAAGTGAAGCTAGCTGTGATCCAGACAGTAAGTACAAGCACTGGAAAGTGAAGCTAGCTGTGATCCAGACAGTAAGTACAAGCACTGGAAAGTGAAGCTAGCTGTGATCCAGACAGTAAGTACAAGCACTGGAAAGTGAAGCTAGCTGTGATCCAGACAGTAAGTACAAGCACTGGAAAGTGAAGCTAGCTGTGATCCAGACAGTAAGTACAAGCACTGGAAAGTGAAGCTAGCGGTGATCCAGACAGTAAGTACAAGCACTGGAAAGTGAAGCTAGCTGTGATCCAAACAGTAAGTATAAGCACTGGAAAGTGAAGCTAGCTGTGATCCAGGCAGTAAGTACAAGCACTGGAAAGCAAAGCTAGCGGTGATCCAGACAGGAAGTACAAGCACTGGAAAGTGAAGCTAGCTGTGATCCAGACAGCAAGTACAAGCACTGGAAAGTGAAGCTAGCTGTGATCCAGACAGTAAGTACAAGCACTGGAAAGTGAAGCTAGCTGTGATCCAGGCAGTAAGTACAAGCACTGGAAAGTGAAGCTAGCGGTGATCCAGACAGGAAGTACAAGCACTGGAAAGTGAAGCTAGCTGTGATCCAGACAGCAAGTACAAGCACTGGAAAGTGAAGCTAGCGGTGATCCAGACAGGAAGTACAAGCACTGGAAAGTGAAGCTAGCTGTGATCCAGACAGCAAGTACAAGCACTGGAAAGTGAAGCTAGCGGTGATCCAGACAGGAAGTACAAGCACTGGAAAGTGAAGCTAGCGGTGATCCAGACAGGAAGTACAAGCACTGGAAAGTGAAGCTAGCGGTGATCCAGACAGGAAGTACAAGCACTGGAAAGTGATGGACAACGGGATCAATATTGAAGTAAATGACTCAAAAAAAAAAAAGATTTTGCAGTTGTTGCTGTTCTATGTCCTGAGTGTGAGTCTTCTCTTGCAGTACAGACACACAGTGCATTTCTGTTCTATGTCCTGAGTGTGAGTCTTCTCTTGCAGTACGGAGACACGACCCACACTCTGGTGGAGAGGATGGATTACAAAGGGCTTTTCCTACCAGGGTTTGAAGCCCCTCTTTTCCGGGATCCTCTACTAGACACACTGTGAGTGTTTCCACGTGGGCTCTGTACTCGATCTGTTTTCATTGTGTGTAAGTGACGTACCTTTACTGTATAGATGCCTACAGTACTCCTTTACATTTTTAATGTAAAAATACAAACTGTGACTGATGAGTTACAACATGATTTCACTGAAGTATATTTGAAAGAACAGTGATTTAGTGATTTAATTAGACATGAAATGTTGCCCAGGCGTACAATCCCAAAATTCAAGGCAGAGATGACGCATTTCTAATGAACTGCGTAAAACTGAAATCAAAAGGATTTTATATAAACAGTTCTAAAATACAACCAAGACAAATAATCCCAGATAAAACATGAGTGGTTTCAGTTGGTTTGATCACAAAGGGTTCTTTATTATATAAACCACAGTCAAATTGTTATCGATTGGTACTCAATAACTGCGTAGACAAGGTCATTCCTCTGCACAGCCCTAGCTCTTATCCATTGTGGTTCTCTCCGTTGTGATCATCATGTCAGGATATTTCTGAATCCACACTCTAACTGTCAGCTGTCTTCCTTTTCCTGCAGGCCGAGCGGGAAGCTGAATTTCATCGACCACGTGGTGGGAAACCAGCCAGACACTGAGCTAGTCCCTGTAGTGGATTGGTAAGGAAATAAAGAACGCATCTCTTATAGGGTTATAGCAGAGCTCACCATCACAGATACTGGCTGTCCTGACACATCTACCTATATGTTATTTGTTTCCGATTCATGATCAGCCTCTGATTTTCATTGAAACGATGGAAAAGGCTGAATGCTGTCAAGTGGTTGAGAGTGGGAAAGCGATTTTGCAAAGTCATTTTGCAGTTGACTTTCTCATGCTTATAAGAAAGTACTGGTTTTCTCCACGCTAAAACAAAGAACTTTGCATTTCAATTGGCATTTTGACAAGAAGTGTGGCGCGTTATTATTTTTTGTGACTGAAAAAGTATCATCCACCGACACATAACATTTACTCTAATGTTCCTGTTTTACCTATTGCTCCAATGGAAAAGTACTGGCTGACATTGCTAGTTTTGTTAATACTCCCCTGGGATCTGAGAGGCCCTGCAGATGTGTGAATGGTATGTAGAGATCAAACAAGCCTGACCTGCTCCAGCAGATCATTGATGCAAACCATGTGAAACTAGAAATCTGGATTCTGCTTTATGCAACTCACTCCGTTTTGGCACACCTCGTGAATAAACGCAATCAAAGAGCTGTTCATTTGTGATGTCAGGTATGAAAAGAACCTGCTCTTCCACCGTTTCTGGTCTGTGGATGACAAGCAGCTCCACACAGACTTCAGCGCGCTCCGTTCCATCGTGGTGGCCAACCACGAGGAAACCATTAAGATGCCGATCAACGAGCCCGCCATGGGGAAAAGGAAATCGCAGATCCAGGAGTATGTTGACTACTACGGAGGCCCAGGAGTCCAGCACATTGCAATGAACACCTCGGATATCATCACAGCTGTGAGTGGGTTCCTCTGGGATTCATAAAAAACATTATTAAAAAATCTAACCACAAACAAGCCCTGTTCAATATCAACACCTCAAAACAATCTAATAGGGCACTGCCAGGGGTAACGTCCTTTTTAAAATATACACCAAGTAAGCTCATTCCTGTGTTAGATTTTGTAAATATTAATATTTTAAGATCTGCCAAGCCCTTTTTTCTTGAAATGTGTGTGGTGCATAATATATTTTTAAAAGAGCGCTAATTTGCTCAGAGTAATACACTATACCTGCAGATAGACCTGTTTTACTCCCACATACTGTACTGTTTATGCAGTTGAAATGACACTTGATTTTCAGATTAGAAACCTGAAGGAACGGGGGATGGAGTTCATGACAGTTCCAGATACTTACTATAAACAGCTGAGGGAGCAGCTCCGAGGATCAAAAACCAAAATCAACGAGGATCTTGATATACTGGAGGTGGGCAGAACAGGACTTTGAGCATTTAGGGAAAATAAAAACCAATTTGAAATATTGTGTAAATGAATAAATAATTGTAAATCACAACACACAAGCTACTGTGATGCACAATGTAAAAAAAAAAAAAATGGAATCCATTTTTATTCAGCTATAATTTTAGCTGTTAAGTATTTTTTTTTGGCAGTTCACCTAAGCCTGGATTTCTGTTATGTGATGGGGAAACTTGAAACTCCCCAGAATATTAGAGGTTTCTGTCAGATTCACAAATTGAGTCTATTTCACCTTGTTTTCTTTTAGCAACTGAAAATCCTTGTGGATTTTGATGAAGAAGGTTATCTCCTCCAGATCTTCACCAAACCTGTGCAGGACAGACCAACACTATTCCTGGAGGTGATCCAGAGAAACAACCACCAGGTCATTATTTAAATAGTCATTATTTAAATTGTATTATTTATGTCCACCTGATTTACATAGAGACATTTTGGTCAGTGTTAGTAATTTCTGTTGTTAACTACAGTAGCTACCTCTATAACTTGCGCATACTGTTCTTATTAATGGTTAAATAATACAAAGCCACTTATTTATCATTTCCTGGTCAAGTGCAAAAGTAAGAGCCAGTGGCATCTACTGAACAGATACAAAGGATCATGTTTCTGCTTTGGATTGCTGGCAATACACAGCTGTGCTCTAGATGGCGCTGGCCCTTACTTCTAACCTGGGCGTCGAATCACGTGCCTCGAGCAAGGAACTAGAACAGAACAGCAGCTCCTGAACTCAGCACGGAAAATATCAAAAAATAAAACAATATTTAAAAATGGAATGTCATTTAAAGCTGGTCACTGTTTAATAAATAATACCAACACCCCCACTTTTGGTGAAATAATGTTTTCTCTTCATGGCAGGGCTTTGGAGCAGGGAACTTCAAGTCCTTGTTTGAAGCTATTGAAGCAGACCAGGAAGCAAGAGGAAACCTCACAATACTGACTGCGAACGGTCTCACAGAGGCTATATAGACCATCCCATAACCAACCCCTGACAACGTTGTTAGCTTTCATATTGCCCATGTAATACATTTATTATGGAGGGGCAATTTAGCTGCAATTCGCCAATAGGGGAAAACATAGGCCATGAAGTTTATCTTCGATTACCCCAATGTAGCAGGCATTACTTGCTAGATTACTGATACACTAATCCTTGTTATTGGAACTGTACTGTTTTAGATTGCATGTTCAATAAAGATGTAAGTTAGAAATTGGTAGTACATGTTCTTAATACCTAAATAAGAAGTTACTGTAAGCTGTTCAGCCTGCCCTCCTTACACAATTCCTTACAAAAAAATACAGCAAACGCAATTGAATCAAATACAACAAGCCGCATATCATTTACAAAGCTCACGTGTAAAACAGTGTTTTTATTGCTCTTTTGCACAATGTTACCTAGCATGACATGAGTCAATCCTGAACTTGGTTCTTGAGATGTACCAGTTAGTTACAGACATGCTCCCTGTACAGGTAGCAGCCCTGTCCAGGGCTCCTGGCAACAGCAATGTTGTTCCATTCTTATCAAAGAGTGCATCAGCAGTACAGAATGCACAGCTATACATCTGGTTTAACAGAAGCAAGCATTCCCACATCACAGCATAGCCACTGAATTCAACCAGTCCAACTGCTCCCTTAGTGAAAAATAATACAAAGGTTCAGTGCCAGGTTTTGAAGAGCATTTACTGATGTTGTGGTTTTGATGCCTCGCACGCATTTATCTCTGCAGTGGGAGAATGTTGCAGCTGTGGATAGAGAAATAACATTAATTACAGGGGTGTGAAACACTCGCAGGTTTGGGGTCTTAAGTTGGTCCGTGTCTTAAAGCATGTGTCAGATAATATTTAGAAGGGGGGCGAAGGCAAGGAGGCAAAAGTTTGAATCTGTCACAGGTCACGAATGAATGAAGAACTACTCGAATCACACATCACACAAAACAAAACTACAGATTCAAAAGGGTTTGGTGAAATGAAACAGCCTCTTGAGAGGAAATAGAAGCGAATCCTCAAGCTGGTGATTGAAATCTTTGCTTTCAAGGGTTATGTAATAACACAGAGCAAGTGTTGCCATTGCACAGAACTGTCCACTATATGCACACACCTACCTTCAAAGCACTGCCAAATGCATATTCAAATCAACCATCTGTAAAAAGAAATGGGGTACAGGGACCATACGTACCCAAGCAGACCCCTTCCACTCCATCGCTGTGGGGTGAGCCCCAAGTGTACCTTCTTTCCACTGCGGAGCACAGCTATACTCAGGGGTTTCTTGTAGGAGAAAAAAAAAAAAACATGTTCGATAACAATCAAATAATTGACTCTTACATACAGCCCTCGCCAGTATGTTTAAAAGCAGACAACGTTCCTATTTCTAAGCAATTTAAGTACAAGCATTTTAATGGTATGAAACTAGCAAGAAACTGTGCAGAAGAATAATTGATATGTTGCGACCCTGCAACTAGACTTCCTCCTTACATCACACGTTTCTCAGGACTCTTTTAGGGTGTGCTAACTTACCCCCTCGCTGTGCTGCACCACTGAAGCAATGTTCTGTAGGTTCTGAAAATTCAGAGAATTCACAGTGCCGAATTCAAAAATCTCATCCCCAACTTGTAATCCCTGGGAAAGATCAAGCAACACAGTTTGAGTACAGATTAAGGATGTAGAATTACTAAAAGAAACAGAGAGAAATCTTCAGTTGTAAGTGATGGGGAGGAGGGGAATGACTACGAGCATACAGTAGGTGTATCCAGTCAGTATTTCCAGTGAAATTTTATCAGAGATGGATTTGAGTTTTCTGTCCTTACAGACATGCTGGCTGGGGAGCCCGGTGTGACAGCGTCCACTTTAGCGAAGGGATGGGGGAGAGGCCGGTCCTGCTCCAGAGCCTCTGCTTTGGCCTGGGTCTCGTCCTTCTCGCGCTTCTCTCTCTCGTAGGCGTGCAGCCGGTACAGAGCCTCTTCAATCTGCTGCATGATTTCCTTGTGGTCATTCTGTAGACCTAAAACACACACATCATTCATAGCAGCGACTGACTGCACTGCCATTAACTGCAAAATAGTTTTCAGAGCAGATGGCTAAACATGAACTAGTGTAATATGCTGGTGTGATGTGCTTATCTTGTTTTTGATACACCGATTACATGTGTGACATCCATTATTGTAATGTGGAGATTCACTCCCAGATCATTTTCACTGGTATTGTGTTGGCATACTGCTTACTTTTATGTTAGCTTATTATTGGCCGGTTTAGAGTATTGGTGGTGTTAACCAACGTTCAGTGGGTGTGGCCAGGTTTTAAAAGTCTTTATTAACACTTTCAGTTTGTATTAGTATTACTTTGTACATACATGCGACGTTATGTCGGGCATTGCGCACTTGGTAGACGTCAATATCTCCTCGTGGGAAGCCCCCTGCGTCCACTAATGGCCCAGTCATACCAACACCCTTTTGCTTTTAAGAAAAAAAAAAGAAAAAAAAAAATCGACAAATGGCTTCAATACAGAGTACTACAAACCACAAACTTGTTTGTATCATAACATTTTCAGAACCTGTATTTTCTCAGATTCTGCCACATCTAAAATGATGAAGTTGTGTGTGTGTTTTTTTTTGTCCTAACTAGGCCCTGTTCACGAGTCTCTGTAAAACACAACACCGGTACGTTTTGCACTCCACAGAATTAACTAGAATATTACAGAACATTTTCACGGTGTAGCACTGGGTACATTGTCTGGCCTGGACCGTATTGATGCCGTGCGCCTATTACAAAAACACGGCTCGCACAAACCACTTACATCCTCCAGAACGTCATAGTAGGCTTTAATTTGTTCTTCTATTTCATCTTTCTTTTTAACCAGGTTTTGAACGTCCTCAATAGTTATCACAGAGCTCGTTGTTGTGCTGTCGTTTCCTTCTGACATCGTCTCGCTGTGTTGCAGTGGCGTTTTGACACTGACTGGACTACAACTACGGATCAATAGAAGAGGCAAACTACTAACTATTCACCTCGAAACGCGGATGTTGTGCGCCACCTACTGTGCTGGACTTTCACGGCCTCTCTTCTTTAAAAGATGATTTTCGTCACAATGGAAGGATAGCTGTCTGTATAGATACCTATCCTATTGAAATGATGACATCCCCAGACGTGGACTGTATTTTGCAGGCTGATAAAACCGCAAGAACAAAAACTTAAGACATCTGTATTTGTTTTAGAAATAATTAAATGTATACATGTAATATTTATCAATTATTATTTAGCATACGCTTTTATCCAAGGCGACTTACAGAGACTAGGGTGTGTGAACTATGCATCAGCTGTAGAGTCACTTACAACAGCGTCTCACCCGAAAGACGGAGCACAAGGAGGTTAAGTGACTTGCTCAGGGTCACACAATGAGTCAGTGGCTGAGGTTGGGATTTGAACCAGGGACCTCCTGGTTACAAGCCCTTTTCTTTAACCACTGGACCACACAGCCTCCTATTTGATACTTTATTGACAATACACAGTCTACAATAAAAATCAAAGCAAAAAACGATAATGACTAGGTTACTACTGACGCTCCCTGTTTACGTTGCATTGCTTTTGCAAAGTATAACGTTGTATATAGATATGTAATGCGGTTACATATCTATAAATAAATATGTATCATTCTGGTAAAGTTAGAAAGACAAAAAAGAAACTAAATACGTTGAAGGATATAGTGTATTGTCAAAACTGCATAGATTTATGTGTTTTATAATTAGGGATAATAAAAAAAACAAGGAAAAAAATACCACCCTAAAGGGGAGACTGTTATTATGTTTGTAACTTTTGTGTCCTCAGGTATGAGAACAACCTGGAATTAGAGGTGTCCTTCACATTTGTAAATGGTGTCTGTTTAACCTCTTTTTTTCACCAATTCTTTGTAGGATTTGAAAATCTTATTGGATCACAATAAGGACAGTTATCTCCTACAGATCAGGCTGACACTATTGTGGAGGCGATCCAGAGAAAAAAAAAATGTTTTACTGCTGTCCACCCTGTAAAGCTACCCACAGACACTCTGTAAATGCTTTTGATTCTTGTTAATAGTTAGTTAATAGAAAGCCCCAATTTTTTCTTTTAAAAAAAAATAATTTCTTGGTCGTGCAAAAGTAGGAGTCAGTGGCATTCAGTGAACAGATACGAAGGATCAAGTTTCTGTTTAAGAGCGTCCAAAGCAAGAGGCAGGTTCCAAAACTCTGACTTCAGAACAGAAATCCATAGGCTGAGCACAGAGGCTGTGACTATCTTAGACTGTCAGGGAAACGCTGGAGGCTGGTGAATTCATTTAGAAATAGCAAAACAAGACAAGTAAAGAGAATTGTTGACTTGTGTGTGATGACCTTTTCAGATTGGTTTGTAGATGGTAGGGTTCAGAAGAGATTGAGTTTTACAGACTGGTTTTATGGTGCAGAGGCAGAGCTGGTATACGTGGCAGAGTGTGTTCAGGTCAGGACTGAAGTACACTCATAGGGCTGAGAGTGGAAGATCTCTTGGAGTCACAGAACCAGTAACTTCTTCAGTCAGAGTGGCTGCACTGCGATTTCAATCCAGATCCGCCCAGCCATTAGTACTTTGCTGTAACTACTAGGTTAAACCACACAGCTTTCCATATACACTACTGTAACTGGTGATCTCGTAAATAAACTGGGGGTTAAAACAGCAAAACTCTCCCCAGTTTGACACAGCGCTTTTTAAATACAGACCACATCATCCATGTTCTCGTTAAGAAAAAGTCAGTATATTTATGGATTGCTTTATAAAAGTTACTATAATACAATAGTACATAGTAAAGAATTCAACAAAAATATGAACAAATATATACAGCAAGACACACCCACAACAAAACACTTTCGTCAAAACAAGATACTCAGCACATGATTTATCTGCACACAAAAATAAAACACCTTCATTTCTTTAAAAGAACGAAAAAATACAAATACTACATCTCAAAACGCAGGGTCTTCCCAAAGAACGGGGTGGGGGGGATAAACAATAAAATATTTTATTGCAAACAGTTCCGACACCGAGACCCTTTTAAAGAAATAACCCCAAAGTTATATATTTTTTTTAATTTTACAGGTCCAAGAAAACAGCTTTGTATTGTACATCATTATGAAAAAGCAAGTGACTGTCTTAAACCACCATTGATGTGGCTTCAAATGTCCCTTACAGTGTTTCTTAGAACATGTACAAATCTTACAGTGGCAATTAAGGAGAAATTTTTCTTTTTAGGAAAAACAAAAATCCAGTTTCAGCTTTGCTTAAAATACATTTTTAAGATTCCTTTTGATTATTCTGCAGAAGATTCCCCCTCTAATAAACAGAATATGCCATGAGCCACACACCCACCAACCCCCGACACTCTTAGTGTCATTGTTCAAGAACTCTTAATGCTCCTCTGCAAATTTCAGAGGTCCATTCTATTTAGTTTTCTTGTTTTATTACATAATTTACAGTAAGCTTGACACAAGCTGAAAACAAAGCAATCAGCTCCTCTTAAATACGCCTCTGTTTTGAGAGTCAAGCTGTATTTTGTAGCAAACCCAGAAAAAAAAGACAATATTCACATTAATAGATTATTTACAATCTTCGGAAATACAAAGAAAGGAAGAGGGGGGAGAAGAAAAAGCAGATGCATGTTTCTACAAGAAACAATTTTTTGACAAGATCTGGGTGGGTCTATCTACAAGATGCACCGTCGTTTAAAAAAAACAAAACAGTTTTCATCACTTTTTTATTCTACATGTGTGTGTTGGAAATAATCCCTGAAAAAAAAGATCAAATCAAATGTTTTTATCTAAAAAAAATAACAAAAACTTTCTTCTGGTAGATAGAAAATAAAAGCCCACCCTGTACAGAATAACATTTTTAAAAGCCTTCCTACCCCCTCCTCCTCCCCAAGTTGTGCGGATCGCTCGAAGACGCAGGGGGGTCCTCGGAAGGTCAAGGTGTGATGAATGACCTGTTCTGAGCTTCTGATTGAGTACTAGGAGACATGCAAGCCAAGCTACATGCTAACCCATTGTGCATTCGCAAAACAGAAAGAAAGAATAAACTATAGCTAGCTTATGGACAAATATAGATGTTACAACTCATTGTATATAAAAAAGGTGAGGAAGAAATGTTGCTATAACTGAAAACAAATAAAAAAAGCACTGGACTATACAAAGAATGCTACCGCTGTGGATCTGAAGCATCGCCTGGTCACGGCTGGAAGGTATTTCTGTGCCTGTAACTGAAAAAATATTGAGAATGGCAGAAGTCTGATACTGTTCTGCGCTACTCTCTACAGCAGCAGTTGCCATAAAGGATACAAGGGTAATGCTTTAAAATAACAGCTGCAAATTTAGAATGAATGCCGGCTGAATATCTTACATGCACATCCTCAGAGTTCTGAAGTCATTCGTTTTAAATTCAGCCCTGTTAATTCATGTGGATTGAATTGCCCGTATTCATTTCATGTTCCTTTCCAAATCACGTTGATCACATGTATAAGGCATGCATTCGTACCCTTACTAGCCCACCAGGGGATCATGGGAAGGACTCATTCATGCATTATACACACGAAAATAAGAATTGATTATTTTGCAGGAGAAACAGAAAACGAAGGCAGAAATAACCATGTCATTAATAAATGAGCAACGACTGCAGCCGTATTTTCTTTAGCGTAGGATCGTTTTTTTTTGTTTTCTAACCCACACTGCAGATCAAGCGAGACCCCTGGTTACCCTAAATAATACATTGTAGTAAATTCAGAGAGGATAGTTTAGTGACTGTTGAGTTTATCTGTAGTGATTATTGACTTAAAATAGTGAATATTGCACATATACAAAAAAAACAATAGCTATGTTTTCCACACACCTGTCGCTTTACACAAACAGCTGTATTCATTGTTATCTGTGCTTACTGCTCTACTGAGCAAACAGGAAAAAAAACAGCTAAATCCAGTTTAGCCAGAGGAAGCCGAGCTTGAGATCTGTTCGGGTTTGAAAGGCCGTTTTTGGTGCTGAAAGTTTCATATTTATTGAGCTGCTCGTTTTCATAGAAGCCATCGGCTCCCTATTGAGAATCCTGAGGAGATTTTCAATTCTCTGAAAATATGAATGTACATTTCTAGGATGCTGCACAACACATCTGCAGTAAAACGACACAGTGAATAAACGAGAACGCAACAGGAGGGAAAGTGGGAGACAAACGTTGAGAGAAATTGTCAAAGGGCCCCGGAAGTGAAGTCAGGTAAGATTCTATATATTTAAATGTGTTAAAAGTGCAAGTTCTCAGCCTGACCTAAGCTGCTTGCTTGTGCGTTTATTAAACCTTTGTCCTTTCAACCACTGTAGGCCTTTTTAATGAGCATGAGATTCAGGGCACATGAGGATCATGCACAGTTTCACTTATAATACAGGAACTGCAGTAACACAGAGCCACCTGTAGAGGGCAGTGGATGTTTTTAACTTACACAACCTTCTCTGAACTATGTGAGCCACGTTTGATTTTAAAAAGGGGAGTGAGTGGGATGAAATAAATAAATAATGCTTCTGTGTACAAAGTGTTTTTTTTTCTAACGGTAAAGCACGCAATTATCATTTTCAAGAGGCATGCTTATGTTTTCTATTTGACACACACGCACTGCACAGCTCAAAGGACTGGATTTATAAAGTATAAGCCTGCTAAGAAGTGCCAAAAGAACAAAAAAGGCCTTTTTGAAAATCTGGAAAACCAAGCTGTGTACGAGTCATCCTTCCCCCTACAGGAAGATGAACGATTTGGGCTTGTCCACCCCCAGCCCCTCATCAATGCTACAGGCAACAGAAATACCAGCCAGCTCCTTCGCAAACAAAACAAAAAACAAAACCAAAAAAACTACCCACAGTGACGTCTTCAGATTCTGTGCAAACTTCAAGGCCAAACAACCAAAATGAAAACCTAATCATTCAGTCAACCTCACCACTACTGTTTCACATTATTCTCATTGTACAATAAACGCTCTGAAACGAAAAAGTAGCAGCACTCCTAGATGGAAGATATAGTGCAGGTGTCCCTGCGTGACTGAGACCGCAGGCTTCCTGGGGACTGGGAGAAGGTGGGGAGGGACGCTAGTGTTGTTCTGCTGATAGACTGGGGTGGAAAGTAGCATGAGGAAGAGCACCTGAAATCGTAAACAACAACGACGCCAGAGAGAGTCCTGGACTCCCCTGCGCGTGCACCGCCTCTCAACAAGCCCGAGGAGAAGTGCCGTACGTCCGGGGGAACCTCCATTTGATTAGAGTGGATTCCTGTTTCTTTTTGGCACAGTGCAACCCCCCTCTCTAGTTCAGGGTCCCCCTGCAGTTCTCCGCTCCGCACAGACACGGGATCTTGACGTCTTCGATGGGGAACTTGTAATCGTACGTGATCTCCTCGTTCACGCTGATCTGCTGCCGGGAGTAAATGACAATCTTCTTCTGGGACTCCACTGTGATGACCTTGGCGTAGCAGTTGGGCTGCAAGAAAAAAAAAAACAACAGCATTAGGTGGTGTTGCTGTCATCACCACCACCACACGGACTGCAGCCCCACATTTTACACTGCATACCCACTAGATGGGGCTGCAGCACCTCAAGCCTCTCTCGGGAACAATTCTTGAGCTGCTGCTCATTGCACAAGACAAGATCGGGAAAGGTCAACCAAACGGAGGGAAGCAAAGCCCGGATTGTCAGTGACTCTCTGCCTCTGCCAGCTTGTGGTTTCTCAGCTCCAACCTGGCAAACCCCACCCAGAACAGACGCTGAATACAAACCGCATTGGGCTCACAAGGCTATCAGGTTGCATGGGGCCGTGCCTCCCAGCTGTCGAGCAAGGCAGAGTGGGGAGAGTCCCGGGAACGGTCTCCAGCCCCCACTGGGTTAATGTTCACAGGGATCAATGCCCGCCCCCCCCCCCCTCGGGGGCGTGGTACTCACGTTGCAGCTGTGGTTAATGAACCTGGCGAAGTTGCCACACTTGGTAGCATCGATGATGGTGTCGTGATCCACTCTGAACATGTAGCTGCTCCCGATGCCCTCGTCCTCGTAGCGCTTCTCTCGCATGTCCGCGATCACCTGCGGGAGACAGAGCCCATGACATCACAATGCCGGGGAAATCCCTCGCGGGAGGGTGTGTGTAAATCAGCGGTCCTCAGTGCCCGAGAGTCCAGGGTGTCGTGTCCTGCAATACTGGCGCAATGTTACAGCAACTGGAGCCTTTACAACCTACCGCTCTGCGCTCACCATCTCTGCTTTTGCTCCGTTTGTTAAATCTGTATTTTAAATGACATTTTATTTTACATTTAAGGAATAACAAGTTGGTTCAATGTTGAGAGAAATATTATCACAGCCTCAACATTATCACAGTTTTTTTTGTTTTGTTTTTGCACCAAAGTCAAATGCTTTTGCAGCCAATGCAATTTTAATGCTAAAAAGTAGATTGAACAAGATATATACAAGATTATATACATTATATATATATATATATATATAGCAATTGGGCTATATATATATTATACATAGCTAGATATACATAGATATATAAATTATTGAGGAAAAACAAAAATCTGCCTTATACCAGCTATTCAAATCAAAATAATTATTAAAAACTTGCCTCCCATAAGGGGTCAGTAGATGCGTCACGGCTGGCGTTGCCTGCACCAAACCCTGCCACCTACCTGTCTGATGTTCTGGCCCACATACTCAATCACCATCTCATCCGCTGCTATGGGCTCCATGGCAAACAGACCCCAGTCGTGGATGTGGCTTTTGCAGAATCTGATCTTCTTCTTACGGAACTGTCAGGAAATAAAAACAAACACATAATCATTACCCTGTTTTTATTACAACAAGACTTTAATTAAATCGGCACAAAACTAAAGAAAAACACCCCTAGACCAGTGGTAGTCAACTCTGTCCCTTGAGGTCCATTCCAGTCCTGGTCTTTATTGCAAGCAGGTCCTAATTAACTCTGATAATAATAACAGTAGTAGGGTCTGGCGCACCTTGAGCTGGTTGAACTTGAGCAGGTCGCTGTCACAGCTGCCAGTGAAGGAGGACAGGAGGCGCCGCTGCTCTGATCGCCTCTCCGAGCCGGACCGGGTCGAGGCGTGAGGCTGCGCTGGGATACTCATCCCCTGCGGAAACAAACAACCCAGGTGTAAAGTGAGCCGCAGCACTGCCCGTGTAATCTACAGCATTCGTTACGCTTTCCAGCGCAGGCAAGGGACCAGGGCTGGAGGTTCGAATTCCAATTCCTTTTTAAAATCAATTCCCAATTCCAATTCCTTCAAAGGCAATTGGAACTCATATTTTAGGAGGCATAATAATTGACGTGATTGTTCAGCTGTTTTCATTTGAAGCCAATGCAATTGACTAAGTGTGACTTCAATTGAAGTAATGCGTTGCCACTGTGAGAAGC
Organism: Acipenser oxyrinchus oxyrinchus; assembly: GCA_030684275.1. NCBI lineage: Eukaryota > Metazoa > Chordata > Actinopteri > Acipenseriformes > Acipenseridae > Acipenser > Acipenser oxyrinchus. The sequence continues at coordinate 27,030,731 of CM060267.1, read as the reverse complement.
TCATTTGAACATTTCAATGAAGTGTTGGGATTGATTCAAAGGGAACGGGAATTGGAAACAGCAGCAACCAGTAAGCCTTACTCTCCTAATCACAGGGCAATGCCAGTTTGGACACACACCAAAGCCCATCTGGTATCCTCCAGCCAATCAAATCAAATCCCCGACATCTGCTATTGCTCAAAAAACAAAACCGTGCACAGCTTGATAGCGAAACCGATTTCAGGTGAATGATTCCGAAGGGCACTTGAAATCCACCTTTTTCTTTTTTTTTTTAATAAGGCACTACACATTACTCGTGTCCCACCCCCTGGTAACACCTGTTCTTATTCAAGGTGAGCGCGACTCTTACTTGCGTATCCTCAGGAGTCTCCTCTGTGACGGGACGGCTGCTGATGAGGTATTTGATTTTATCCTTCTTGTCGATTTTGTAGTAGCCCTCGCTGCGGGCGCACCCCGTCACGTGGTCCCGCATCCCGTCATCCCGCTTCTTCTTCTTCACACTGGGAATTCTGGTAGGTGCACGGGAGTCAAGGAAAAACACGGACACTGCACACATTCTGCACACACTACTGTATAACATACTTTTGCGGTAAAAAAAAAAACCTAAACAAAACGCAAGTGTTAATGCAAAATGATTGTTTTACTGTTCTGCTATGTCTACCAGGGAAACTGTAATCAGTCTGTTTAGTGTGCTCTCTATCGTCGGTCACGCTGAAAGGATATGAGGATGGTGGACCCAGAGGGTGTCGTTGAGCCAGTCCATGCCGTTGTCCTGCTGCAGCATCTTGTCGTAGGTGATGTGCAGGTGCCGCACGTCCTCCTCGTCGATGCCATCGTTCCAGATGTCGTACAGGATGGTCATCTCCTCGAAGTCAGAGCGCAGCCGGAAGGAGGGCCTGGGGGGGGAGAAGTCCGGGCTGCGCAGAGCCAGCAGCAGCAGCTCCTCCTGTTTCCTCCGGTGTCGCCGGGTCAGCTGCTTGCGGGGCTTCTGCACCAGCTCCTCCTCTTCCAGCTCCTCCAGCTCCTCTGCCAGCCTGTTCTCCAGCTCCTGAAACGGGACCTTATCCAGAACGTCCGCCTTCCCCAGCTCTTCTCTGAAGTCCAGGGTGATCGTCGAGGGATCCCCGACAAACGAGTCCTTAACCTTCAGCTCACCTCCTGCGTATTCTGCCTTTGTGGTATCCAGAGACAGAAACGGCGGGGAAGAAACCTTTTTCGTTTTTGGCCGCCCTGGTTTTCTCTTGGGAGGGGTTGCTACAGGAGGGGTTGCCTCGTTTGGCACGCTGATTGAGGTGGGCGTTAGCTCCGAAGCAGGAGGGCCAGATGGGGGCAGCCCAAAGTCCTTGGGGAAGCCGGATGGCAAGGGGGTGGCGATCGGGACCAGGGGGACCGTGCAGTTAAGGTTGATCAGTGGAGACACAGTGGATGGCTCCTTGAACAATGTTCTGTCCTCCAAGCTGTCGAAGGAAGCTTTCCTGTGAATGGGGAGGCCAGAGGCTGCAGCGGCTGCTACAGTGGCAGGGTCGGGGAAAGTTGGGGTGAAGGTGAAATCCCTCCCTGGAGTCCGGGGGATCCCACTGCTGGCGCCTGGGGACTGCGAGGGGTAGGAGAAGGGACTGCCGGGGATGTGGGGAGAGCTCAGAGTCAGGCTGTTTCCAGTCAGAGGCGCGTTGCTGCCAGGTGTGGTCGGGATCGTCTCCGTGCTCTGGGATTTTCCCAGACCCATGGCGGATTTACCCACAAACTCCCGGCCCGGCGTCCTCGGAAGGTCCTCCTCGACCGACAGCTTGCCAATGGCCGCAAGCTCGGGAGAAAGGAAGGGGATCTCTTTGCCCGGGGTGAGAGGGAGGGCAGGAGCGAAGGAGGAAGGCTTGGGTACAGGCAGCTCGGGGTCGGAATGCGTGCAGATCTCTCGGCCGGGGGTCCTGGGGAGTCCATCCTCCTCCTCGACAGAGGGGGAGGAGAACTTGCTCTTGAGCCGCACGTCCAGGTCGCTGTCGCCTAGGGACCCCGTGGGAGTCGGGGGCCTCAGATTCCCAAGGTCCTCAGGGGGCTTGGCCTTCAAAGCCTCCAAAACTGCAGGCTCCATCTCGATGTCGGGGTCAGACTCCTCTGCGAAACAAAAGCAAATAATGAAGAAATATATTAAAATGATCATTTCTTTAAAAACTTCCATGATCTTTAACTAAAAAACATATGTTTTGAACGGTAGTTATAAATTCAGCGACTGATATCAGTTAAGATACGAAACCCACTGCTACAGACATAACCTTTCCATCAGAAAGTTTCACTATTACTGCAGTCAACTGTATACGTTTGGTTACGCATATAATTAGCTACTAATGTATGCCAGACTTGGTATAGCAAAAGCCCTCTTTCCAGTAGAACTGCTTGCATACCCAGTAGTCCTTTGGGAGATGGAGGCCTCCGATCAGGCTCTGGTTCACTGGCTGCTGTTTCGTCCGCTATGGATTCTTCTACCCGTTGCCTTGTCTTTAACTCGTCCTCCTCCACTCTGTCTTTTCCCCGGGTCTCTCCCTTCGATTCCTCCCTGATGGAGTGCGCTGCCGGCTCCTCTGGCCTGACCTCTCCACCCATGTCCTCCACATCGATGTCATCCTCTGCGGGGGGCTCTGCAGCAGTGGGAGTGGCCGGCTTGAGGTCAGCATGCTCCTCCACCTCCGCTTCTTCCTCGGACTCTAAAATGAGGGGCACTTTCTCCTCCTCTTCTTCCTCCTCCTCTTCCTCTTCTTCGTATTCCTCCTCCTCTTCTTCCTCTTCCTCCTCTGAGCTGCTTGCATACTCAGAGGAATCTTCGCTTTCCGATGATGACTCGAGTCCAGCTTTAGAGGAGAAGATGCTTTCTACTTCTGTGGTGATAAATAAATAAATAAATAAATATATATATATAAATGTCCTCAACACTAAAGAAATGAAATAGAAATATGAACCTAATCATTTGTATAATGGTCTTCTACTCAATAAGTCATTGACTGTTTTGCTGAATTACTCTATGGATTCTGTAGTGTGGTTTGTTACTGGATTTTAATCAAGATTGTCCTTACAAATACATTAGACTTCTAATGTGAACACCTGTTGTATGAATATGTATATAATTCTAGGTTATATTTATTTATGTATCTAAGTTTGTACTTAATCATAACCTGTAACTACATTTGTGCAGGACTCAAATCTTGTAGTAGAAAGAAATGAAGGCTCAGCCGGACTGTGTGGTAGCTGGCCTTGACCAGAAATAATCTCACCTTCATCCGCAGAGTCAGGTTCTGTTTCTCTGACTTCAACGTCATCATCTTCATCCTCCTCGTCTTCATCGTCATCTTCATCACTCTCCTCCTCCTCCTCCTGTAAAGAATCCACACATTCAGATTCTGTTGCCCGGCTTCTATCACCACGCGCACAACCAGGCACAACTAGATGATTATGTTAGCACTGAAAGCAGAACAGCTCGGAGGTACAGAGGGACAAAGTGAAGTCGTCTTCACCCCTCAGGGTTTTGCTTTCCTAATTCCTGTTATAAGAAAGACTAATGTTATGCTAGCACTAGCCTCTCACGAAGAGCGACGGGAAAGCCAATCCTCACCTTGTCTGATGATAACTTCTCGGAAGCCTCATCTTGCTCTTCCTTTTCCGAAGATGATTCCTCCTCTTTCCCGGAAGTCTCCTCTTCCTCCTCCCCTTCGCTGTCCAGCTCCAGCGGTCTCGCGTGCCGCCGCCTGACTGCCACCACGTCCACTTCCTTTTTGGACACGTCCAAAGCCAGATCAGCCACGTCCCTGTCCCGCTCCGACTCTGGGGGACACAATGGGGAGAGGACAATGAGTCTCCACGGCAGCCAGATCCTTCTGAATATGGGGCATTGAACAAGCCATGCCCAATTCACGCATCACAAACTGCATCTCCAATATCATTTGAGAGACTAGGTCACTGTAATACTGCTTTACTTGTACACCGCAAACACATACAATCCCAGCATCACTTCCACAACTGTAACAGCAGTATAGCAAGGATGGGTTTTTAAAAAAGAATTTAATACAGCTCAGAGCGGAATCAGGGACAGGGGGACAGGGGGACAGCCCCCCCCCCCCCGAGAGGTTTAGTGTGCAGACAGACTCGTCTGAATTGAGATGCTGCGGCTGGACCCTGACCTTCATCTTCCAGCTCATCGTCTGCCGGAGTGGAGGGACGGACTCGCTTGGGATCTCCGGTGGAGGCAGGGTCTGGAGGCTCTTTTCTCTTCACCTGTGCGCGAAACAGAAACACATACCAAGACCAGCTATGAACCAAGATAACCTTGCATCTGTAACTTGAACAGAAAGGGGTCCTCAACATCAACATCTGAATTGGACTGGATGCATTTAATATAGGGTTTACAGAACAGCTTAGGAACAGATTTAGTTTTAGTTCTCTATCTCGCTCTATCGCTCCAGCAAAAGCCTCCAAAGGCAAACATTCTGTAGGCAAAGCAATTCAAAATGTAACTTCTGTGGTAGAGTTACACAATCCTGTATTGCACAGCCAGCTCCAGACCTTTGAGTTTGTGTGAAGTCACATGAGCATGAGAACCCAAGGCAGGGGGTGCAGCAGCAGATTACTCAATCAGATCACTTCCTTGGTACAATTTACAAACAGCCTTACTTAGGGAAGGGTCTTGCCTGTCTATTGATGCCGTTCGCAGCATGACAGTGTGTTTGTACAGTACCTTGAAGGACGGCAGGCGGATGGCCCCGCGCAGGCCGATGCCCAGCCCGATGCCCTCGTACCCGAGGCCCTCCACCTTGTTCCAGTTCTCCAGCAGGCTGGATGTGACGGGCTCCCTGGGCTTCATCTTCTCCTTGTCCTCCTCCTTCACCTCGCCCGACTTCACCGGGGTCAGAGAGGCCTGGGGGCGAGGGAGCAACACGCATCAAACACGCATCAAACACGCGGCACACATGTGCAAAGACACCGCACCCTGCTTACACATTCCTGTGCACTTCTGCTGCAGTCTTCCACACACCTAGGCTTTGAGTAACAGTGAACGGAGCTGTTCTGACCGACTCCGTATACAACACAGTCTCATCCCTGTATTCAGTGACTGGAAACGGACACAAGAACGTCTGCTTACAAACTGCTATCCCACTGCTTTAAACTGCTCCACGTTTTTAAATATAAACTTTAAATGCAGAAGCAGCACAGTTTTGCTGTACATGAGACTGCACAGATAATGCACTATTAATGAGGTTCCCTTGTATAATTAAGATGCAAATAATGATCTGAAAACATAGCTAGCTGTAGATAATAATGGATGAAATTCGACACTACAAATAAAACGACCACCTACATGTGTGTCCATAAGGCAGAATGGGGTTACTAACAGAGAGCCATGTCAAAAGTCACTCAATTTAATTGACAAAAAACACTAAATAGCCAGCCAGTACTATTTACATGCAAAACATTCTGTGGTGTCTAAGCAACCAAATCAAAATTCTACCCATGGAATATATTCATTGAACATTCTGAAAAAATCTAAGAAAATAAATGGAAACAGAAAGTGTTCACAAATGTGGGAGGTTCTACAAACAATCTATCCTGGATTAATTTCAGCTATAAATATAATTTTCCTTACTTCACAGAAAACCCCAAGAATTCTACACCATCTCTGGACTAAGTGTTGCACAGAATGCAGTGTGTGTCCCAGGGCGCTCTGTGATGAGGTAATGTGTTTTGCTCAGTTTCACCTGGTCTTCATTATTCTATTCAAAATGCATGGTTTAAGCCCTGGTAAATCAAAAGAGCATTGCCGTTTCAATACAACACACACAACCAAGCTAGAGATGAAAATCTGGAACACTGAGGATTTCAAAATTCTTAAAACAGAACCAATGTGTTCCTTACAGTGGATCAACGAGGAAAGAGGGGAACAAAATGATTTCCTGATCTCAGAACGGTTTGAAATGTTGGGGTCCCGAGATTCTCTTCATTTTTTGATTGCACCTCATCTGCCACAGACTGTTAGGTCTCTGCTGGTTACAAATACACAAGCGTAACATTTCACTCCAGCTACCTCCCTGTAAACAGCAGCTAAACCTGCTTGCCTGGCACATTACTGCACTGCAGAGACATACACTGGAGCTCGACATACACTGGAGCTTGCTTTGCTATCCTCTGCAAGGCACTTCTATCCACACAGCTGGGACTTGAGTTAGCTTGAAAGTGAAAACCCAGGCATTTATTGGGGAGTGCATTAATATTCAAACCTCAGTCAAAATACATGATCAATAAAATAAAAAGTGAATAGCAAATAGAAAATATTAAATACATAAATAAATAAATAGCTTCCAAATACAAGCGCTCAAAGGAAGTGAACGCCTCGTTCTGAATACTACCCGGTTTACTGTTAGAAAGAGTTCTGTTATCGGTTTACAGCGAACAAATTCACAGTATTCCAAATACAATTGTGAATTGAGTGTGTGCAAAAACTCTCGCATGTGTACAGAAATCATTGTCAACTTCTCAAAAGAAGGTAACCTACCTGTAGCTCTTCTGGTAGGATAACGCACTTTGAGTGGGGAATAAACTAGTTTGATTCCCTCCTTGAGTTTCAATTTTACATGGGCTTGCTTTGTAGACATCACAGTAATGGCACAGAGCTCAAGCTACCCTCCATAGCACTGCATTGGGGATTGCTTTCTAATGAGTCTATAGCAAAAATAAATAAGAATAACAATGCAGCGACTGTCTGGAAAGCAAGCCCAGGTGAAACTAAGCAAACAAACAAACTCAATGAGATAACAGATTGAAGACTCTGCTCTGACAAACTGTGCAGCATGTCGTGGAAGTGGAATTGAAGCCACTGCCCTGTGGGCAGCTGCAGGCTCTACAAACCCACCTTGGCCGAGCGCTCCTTCTTCTCCCACCACTCGTCAAAGGCCCTGAACGCCACCACTTCCACCATCTTCCGGTTCAGGTCCCTCTTCATGATGGCCTTTAGCTCCTTGACGATGACCAGCAGCACCCCGTCCACCGTAGCCTTGTGGGGGTCCTCCTTCTTGGGCTCGTACCCGGGTGGGGGCACCGAGGGGTTGAATTTAGGCAGGGGGGGCCAGGGCTGCCCGTGTGCCATGTTGGTCGCACCCGCTGCTGCAGCTGCTCCCATGGAGAAGGGCCGGTAGGGGGGGAGGTTGGTGAACTGCATCCCCCCTCCGCCCATGAAGGGAGGGTACGGGTACGCCCGCTGGCCCTGCATCATGCGGCTCAGCATCTGGGTCTGCATCTGAAAGGACATCGACATGCTGCCCCACGGGTGCCCCAAGCAATTCGCCAAGTCCATCTGCATCATGGGCACCATACTGGGAGCGAAGGGGTGCAGGGGGTGAAGCATGGGGTGGAGGGGTGCCCCCGGGGGCGCGGGCAGGGGAGGCGGGGGCACGGTGACGGCCGGGTGGGTCGGAGGGGAGGCAGGGGGGAGGAGGCAGCGGGAATCCCCCCTGAGGGGGGAGAGGGGGGAATCCTGGGTGAGGGATGGCGATGGAGACTGAAGAGTTGACCACAATGGATTTGTCTCCGCTCGAGTTGGGCGTGCCGGGCATCTCGTCTTCCGATATCTCCATGTCTTCTCCGGAAGAGTGGTGATCCTGTTGAAAAGGAGAGAGAGACAGAGAGAGAAAAAAATCCCACCCGAGTTAGTTAGGATAATAACTTCTAAAATCAAAACACATTGTTTTAGACATCATTGTCTTCTCACACCGCTATGCACTGGCAGATATTCTAACCATACTGGGCCCTTTTGAAACCAGCTTTCTCCATTCCTGGGGCCAATCTGTTTCCAAGGGATCTGAAATCGCAGTTTTATAAAGGTCATGACAAGCCATGGAGAGGTGAATAGAAATCATTTTCATAAGCCGTTGAACAGAAAACCATAACAAGGCCCCATCCACAGATTACTAAAATAATATTACTGCTATGATTATTATGATATTATTTGGAGGACACGATCAAGCAATTTATTGGTTGTGATTAACACAAAAAATAAAAGCCTGCTACCAATTCAGAATTGCATTGTGTGTTTGAACCATCCTTTCTTAACGTCGACCCCCAGCCTGCTTTGTTTTCAGCTTGGCAGCAAATTCACAGTCCATTGCTCTGACCTCCATTAATAACGTCTGGAGCCTGAATGGAGTTCCATTACACACATGTCCTCATCTTCTTAACCAGCACAGCATCAATGAAAGCAGCAGGCAGAACAACATGCTATTATAATGAAGGGTTACGCTTGGCCACACATCTGCTTGAGGCCAAACCCCAAACCGAAAGGTGAGACTGCAGTAAACAGTCTGATCAAGAGAGTCCTCTAGTGATCTCATTCACCCCCCAGCATTGTGATGCTGTCATTCATTCTCAGACCCCAACAAACCACTCCAAGGACTTGCCAATATTCATGATTAGAGCTCAAGAGATCGCCCGTGAAAATACTTGGGGGTCCTCATACCGGCAAGCAGCACTTCCCATGAGTGCGAAGTACAAACACGCCTGCTAGATCTGCCCTGTGTCACAATGTGGTGTCACATGATGCAGCTGCGATGCAGTGTTCTCTGCACCCCAATGTAAAGTCCACTCAAGACAGATCTCATATTTGGTCGCCAGGGGCTGTAGTTGCAGAGATGCCCCTGTGTTGTTGTCTGGCATTCTGGTCTCCATACTTTAAGAGTCTTTACATTCAGGTTTTTAACATGCCTGCAATGTCAATGTTGGAGGGTTTTTTAATAAACAGACTGTGCGTTTCATTAACTGATTAAATGCAAAATAAAGAAATTGAAGAGGTCCAGGGTATACATCAGCATCAACAGCCACAGCACTAAACAAACCAGCAAAACAGGATGTATAGTCCATTTCTTTTGTAGGATGCTTGTGTAATAGAAACACTAAATTATAGGCTACAGTCCATTTTTCTTTCCAAAAACGTGCAGTTCCTTTTAGCAAATTCAACTCCTAACACAGACCACGAGCCATTTCCTGTTTTTTTGGGTAATAAAGCCTTCACCGGCTATAAATACTAGAGTTTTCCTCTGCATACACGGCCAATTCCACTTTCACTTCTCCCTGTCAGTCAGGTGGGTCCCTCTACTAACTTGTCTTTGCTTCACTGTTTCTTAGGAGGCTGTGTGGTCCAGTGGTTAAAGAAAAGAGCTTGTAACCAGGAGGTCCCCGGTTCAAATCCCACCTCAGCCACTGACTCATTGTGTGACCCTGAGCAAGTCACTTAACCTCCTTGTGCTCCATCTTTCGGGTGAGACGTAATTGTAAGTGACTCTGCAGCTGATGCATAGTTCACACACCCTAGTCTCTGTAAGTCGCCTTGGATAAAGGCGTCTGCTAAATAAACAAATAATAACTGCATTATAATAATAAAAAGGTCACTCGTTATTCACCATTGAAATAATCAATCAATCAGTCCCAGACTACAAATGCACCTCTTTTACATGGAGCCAGTCAGGCCATTCAATCACTTTGATCATCACACATCAAAGACATGCAGATTAGACACTATACAGCATATTACTGCTGTCATTTCTCACTTTAAGTCGGTTTCATTTATTTATTTTGAAGCTAAAGTCACTTCTCTAACTAATAGCAAGGAAGCAAAAATCTGTTTTGTGACTTTCTGAAGCAAGATTGAACAATGAAAACCGCACTTAACGACCAGGCAGTGCAGGTGTATCTACCTACCAAGCACAGTGTGAATTACAGACAGATGCACTGTTTCAGCCGTTGTTAAGCTTGCGTTCGTCTGTTACTGGACTATACAGAAGTAAAAAAAAAAAAAGGTTGATTGCTTAACCTTGAAAAAGGAGGATCAGTCCAACGCAAACATGCTCCTGTTTGCAATACAAGATCACTATGCACTGTCCAGAAAAACGAAATCTAGCACTGCCTTGCGCAGAAACGTTTCCAAAGCTTGCCTCGTTCCCCCAGTCAATGAAGAGTGTGAAAGATCCATGTTATTATTAAGTGCTCTGGGTAACGATGAACAAGAGAGGCTGGGCAAGCTTCCAAACGACTGTACTGGAGAAGAAAGGCTCTTCCAAACCCCAAGAGCCAGTACGGGTCACAGCAGAATCTCTTTATACATATACATATATATAATTTTATTTTTCAAGGTCTTTCTCAGTCATATTGACTTTTGAACATGTGTTTTGTTGAGATTGAACTCTACTTTCACTCCTCTAGCCCTGCAACAGCTGCTTCAGGCCACAATGCCCGTTACATTGTCTGGTTTAGAGAGACCTGTGTGTGTGTGTGTGTGTGTGTGTGTGCATGTGTGCGTGTGTGCGTGTGTGCGTGTATATATATATATATAGGCTGATATGTTTGAAGTTCAGCTGCTGGTCTGCTTGGCAATTTAATCCATGTCATATGTACTGGAGACATCAAACGAATCTTGAAAAAGCTTCTTTTTTTTTTTTTTTTTTTTTTTTTTTGAAGTTCAGTATATACTATACATGCATTCCAGATAAATGAAATGCTTGGGACAGTGCATACTGCTATAGCAGACTGCCCTGTACGGTAAAAAAATCTTCAAAAAGCATTCATCTGCACAATACTCTGCCCAAGCAAGGTCTGTATCTGGTTGCATGTATCCTGACCTGAAGCACTAGTAATCTGGTATAAGCAGTTCAATAGCATTGAAGACTCTGCTCTGATCCCTGCAGGGTTACTTGAGATCTGAAGACAGTGGGTCTGCAGGCAGCTCCCTCTCAACACTCAGCTAATAAACATGATCGAAAGAACACAAGGCTCTTGGTACGGTTTTCTACTTGCCATTATAAAAAAATAGAAAGCAATACCGTAATGCTGAAATTAAAAAATAATCCCAACAACACAACTGCAATGATATTTCCAGTCACATGCCTAGGATCATTACTCATCTTGGGGAATTGCTACCAAAGTAATTTCACTGGCAAGATGAAGCGGTTCTCTAAATGCAATTCATTAACTGTGGTAGCAATGCCCCGGTTTATTCTTACTGATCCAGGACATGTGGAGAATAAGAATAATAGAATTGTGAACAGGTGTTTAAAAAAAAAAACCCCAAAGAAACCTGACCGCCAACCGTACTGACAGACTAACTGAATAAAAACGCAGTCCTTACTTTTTATGCATGTAGTAATTTATTGTAACAAACCCTGGGGATGTACAGGCGACACACTGCCGTTGCGGATTCTGTCCCCCGTCATGGGAGATGAGCTCTAAAATAATGAATGCAGACGAGCCTGGCTCTTTTGCATTGTGGTTAAGGTGCTCGCTTACAGGGCGCAGGGTCTGCGGTTTGAGCCCAGCCTCTGCCCTGTTACATAAAGATGCATTGGAATTCTCCCAGGCTTCACAGTGTTTTAAACATCAGTGTGCCACATACATATGAACTGCAACATTTACCACTGCAGCTCAGTTTCATAGCCATCTTATTGGAGCAACACAGAGGGAAGCATCTCTTTTGTTGTTGTGAACCTCTTGACGCAGCAGCAAGGGGGATTTCTCTGTCTCTCCACAGTGACTGTGAGTGGGGCTGAACACAGCGCACACTTGTGTCAGTGCGAGCACAGAGCCCTCCGAACAATGAGCCATTAGCATCCCAAACAGAGCTGTGCTCAATCCTCACTGCACTCAACTGCTGACAAGTCACTTTCTTTCAATTAACCCTCTCCGGTTTCCTTTGCTGTGATCACAGCCTGTGCTGAACCCTGGTGACAAGTTCTGGAGTGCTGACCAGGAAAATCAATGCCTATTATTGCTGGCACTGCTAGAATGTTGACAACCTTATATATTCCTATTGCTATTAGGGGGTTTGTCTTATGCAGCAGGTTCTAAATTGCGTGCATAGATTAAAGATTTTGTGGAAGGATAACGAGTCTGAAGAAATAATGCATTTCAAACTAGCTTTGTGACATTACTGTCATTTCCTTTCCATCCAGTCTCTAGCCAAAGCCACTGACAATAAGCTGCCCATACCTCTACTTCTTAATCTCTTGCGTAAATCACTTACTGCTACTGTTAATTTGGATAAATATCACTAGCTCGTTGTAACAAGCAGAATTGTAATTGGCAGGAAATCTGTCACACAGTGTCTCTGGGCATTGAGCCATGCTTATCTTTGTACAGTGGTAAGGGAAGCAAAATTAATGAAGTGCAAAATCTCTTTCTATGCAGATGAGTTGGGCAAATGGAGTGAAAGCAATGCTAGTAGTAAACATGTGGCCATTGAAACAGCTCTCGAAAATGGAGGCTGGTTTTTATTTTGAAACTGTCTGAGGCTTTTCATAACCGCTGCTTTCTAATCGTGAACGACCTGAGAATTGAAAGTGAAACTGGAGGAAAGCTTTCCCCTCAGTAATCTGCTCTTCCTCTGCCAGTTCCTCTCACTCGCTCGCTGGCTGGCTGTGTTCACTCCGCTTACAAAAGACAGGCCTCAGACTTCTGGTTTTATCCACAATCTGTTTTTACGAGCGCGCTTTCTACACCACTGTGTTTTGCCAAACAGGCAAATTGAATTACTTCCCCTGTTTACAAAGAAACTAAATTGAGACGGCACTGCCAAAAAATAACAGGAGCGAAAGGGTTTTTAACAGGGCGATTAACACTAATCTTGGATGACCAGAAGGACCCCTATTTTAATGCAACTTTCATTTCTTTAATAGTTTAATTACATTTTGCAATTTAAAATTTGACTTGAACTACTTTTACTGAATCAGCCAATTTTTTTACTGTCTGCTAGCCAGCTTTCTGGGTCTGTCTCTAAAGAGCACTGAGAATGGTTGTGGAGCCCCAGACTGGGGCTGGGTGAACTGGGGGGTTAAGTGGCACAGCGGGTGAATGCAGAAGGGTGGGCTCACAACACTGCAGGTTTGGTATTGGGTGACTAGCAATGGAATATCATTTTTATTCAATTAATCAGTGATTCTATTAACGCTTTTCATTGCAATTTTGGAAAATAACTTATCTCCCTGTATCAAATACTTTTACAAACTGTACGTGTGCCGTTAGTCCCAACAACCGGAGCACTAAACTAACAAGAAGAACAGCAGCAGCCAAGCCACACACCCGGAATTGACAGATCTGCGATCCAGGTCCCCAGCAGGGTGACCCGAATATTACTTTCTATACCGCAGAGCATTTCATTCTGAAATCGACAAACTGCATTTTAAACTCTTTGAACGTGATAACTGATCCCTTCCCTACTGCCTCCCTTCCCTACTGTACAAAGTGTAGTATTTAACGTCTTTCAACCTAATTGTAAAACTGACGGACCTGTTTGAACGACATGGGAGTATTCACAGGGGGCTGGTATCTGATTGGGAGACCACAGTGGTTTTGACTCTGCACCTGGAACACAGTGATCGGTATACTTGTTTAAATCTGAGACGGTTTTAGTGCACCGGCTGCATTTCCTGCACAGGGATGTGTAGCGGCCCCCTGCCTGTTTCCCCTCGCTCATTACTTTTACTGCAGTCAGGCAGCAACAGCAGCAGCACAAGGCTAATGCGTCTCTCCCTGAAAAGCTTTGCCTATGGATTGCAAACAAAGGACTTCCAGCCTGTCTCTGGTTAGATTTAAACCGACCAGCCAACCCAAATCCTTCACTGCATGTCTTTAAAAAAAAGTCAATTTGCCCCACCTTTTGTCTGACCCCACGCTTTGATTTTTTAAACATCGTTCTGGATCCTGCATTTGTACTCATGTACGTGGACTCACAAAAACAACCACCCTGCCTCGTTCCACAAAGAGTGGACCCTTCCTAAAGCTTGACTGGAGAAAGCAGGGTGATACGATCTGTCTCCTGGGATGAACTTAAAAGGGGTCCATGCAAAAAAAAAAAAAACACACTGCCTTTCATTATTTACATTATATTACACGGTGAGCACCATCTTACCTCCTCCATCTTCTCAGAAGCGGGCGTCTGGTCTCCAGATACAGGCTCCTTCAGCTCCGAGGTGCCCGGCTGGTCGATGGGGGTGGCGCTGGCCTCCGACACGGCTCTGGAGTTGTGAAGGAGGGCGGCTGTGCCGGGGATGGGCTCGTCCTCATCCGAATCGGGCAGGGGGGTGGGGCTGATGTCTTCCAGGCCCACGGTGGAGGGGCGCGAGACGGGGGAGGTGCCCTGGTAGCTGGGCTGTGAGTTGCTGTAAGGGGGGATGGGGGAAAGCTGAGAGGAAGAGGAGGAGACGGGGCTGCCCTCCATGCGGACCTCGTTGTCCGAATCGCGCTCGCTGAGGAAGGGCAGCTTGGTCCTCTGCTCTTTCAGGAGCATCTCGATGCGCGAGTCCAGGCTGTTGTGCTTTATCTGCGACTCCAGAGTGGGGGTGCCGGGGGTCTCGCACCTCTCGGGGGTCCGATTTACAGAGGTCGAGCTGGGCTGCTCGCCCACCGACGGGGTGTCGGGAAGGGGAGGCGTATTCGGCTTCTCCTTGACCGGAATAAAGTCAACGCTGCTGCTGCCGCTGCCAAGAGCAAAGGGCTCTGCAGGAGGGGGGGCAGGCCTCCTGTACTCTCCTATGCTACTGGAAGTCTGTGGGAATAGCTGATCCACAGCGTGGGGGTACACAGGAGGAAGCGGGGGTGCCTGATAAGGAGAAAAGGCTGACTTGTAGTTACTCGTGTGACTAGCGGCCGGGGGGTGGGAGTAAGCTGCTGTGGGCTCCGCTGGTGGCGGATGGGGCTTGAAGTTGCTGGTGAAAGAAGATGATGATGAAGCAGCAGCATTCTGCTCTGAACTCCGGTAGGCTCCCGTTGTGTGGTGGACATAGTGGCGCTCGGGCCGGCGGTTGTAGGCGTCCTGGAATTTGGTTTCGTGTCTCCTGGGCTTGTCGGACCCGTAGTGGTACGAAGGGGTCTGCCTGCTGGAGTAGCCGGAGTCCTGGGAGAAGGGCGTCCCGCTGAGGCGGGGGGTGTGAGGCGTCCCCTGGGACTGCGGCGTCAACTGGCTGTAGGAGTTTGGCGTGTCCTGCCGGCTGGAGTAGGCCGTGTCCACGGAGAAGGGGGTGCTGCTGCTGGTGGGGGTGGCTGCGCTCCCCACCGACGCCGCGCTGCTCTCCGTGGGCCGCTGCAGGGCAGGCTTCCCGGGGTCGCTAGCCTAGAGGAAGCAATGGAAAGCATGAGAGGGTACTGCACACAATCCAGAACAAGAAAATGGACCCCTTCTTAGAACCACGTGGAAAGACACAGAGCTTGTTTGTTTTCACGCAGTGTTACCTATGGAGTACTGCAGCAGTTGCTATGCAGTTACATTTCATAAAGGGGATCATTTTACACCCCATTGAGTAGCATGTAGCATTTTGAGCCACTGCAGGTTTTCTTGTGAGCCTTAAACTGTGCCTAATTCAGCTTGCACTGAAAATGTCTTAAACTGCCATACAATGCATTTATAAAGCGCTTAACCTTTTTTCTCTAGCAATGCCTGGCAGCATCTCATGAGGCTGGTAACCAGTACTGACAAAGCCCAGGGACGGACACACACAGTGGCTCCACTTCGTTTAAAGCAAAGACTGTGCCATTCATCATGCACTAGCTTTATTCTACTGGGCTTTTCACTTGAGCTTATGCAATCAAATGTTAGGATTGAGCAATCATATTGAAAACAGGACAGATCTCAGCACCACAGTGCTACACAGAGTACATTTCTATAGCACTGTAATCTATTCATTTTTTATTGAAAAGCATCAAGACATTTAGTCGGTATGTGAGTACCGCTGCTACGCTGGGGAAACTGCAAAAAACATTAAGAAATAAATGAGTAAATGGCAACAGACTCACTCTCTAAACTGTCCGTCTTGTGGTCTCTACAGGCTTGCTATCTTGCTAATCCATGCACTCATGGCTGATCTCTTCCGCAGAGTTCTTACCTGTGTGGGGTCACTCACGCCTGGGGGAGAGTCCTCTTGCACAGGCTCGTTCCCCACAGGGAGAGTGCGGGGGGTGTAGAGTCCGCTGACCAGCAGCTCGAAGTACCGCATGCGATTTTCACCTTGACAGACACAGAGAGAGAGCAGTCAACGCACTTCCACCAACTCCTAAACTGCACAAGAAGGCTCAGCTACACACCGAGGGCTGCTGGCACCGCGGTTCAAACTATCATTGTACACTAGAGGTTCTCTTAAACACAACCAGGCGAGCACCCCTGAGACAGAAAGAGAAATGCTACTTCAACAACTTTAAAATGCGAAGTCCACTAGACTCACGTATGCAAGGTCAGTCACAATCATGGATTAAGCTTACTGCAAGTTGCAAATGGTTAAACCCAAGAACCACTACCACACAGCCAGCACCCAAGATCCACTACCCCACACACAGCACCCAAGATCCACTACCCCACACACAGCACCCAAGATCCACTACCACACACCCAGCACCCAAGATCCACTACCCCATACCCAGCACCCAAGATCCACTACCACACACACAGCACCCAAGATCCACTACCCCACACACAGCACCCAAGATCCACTACCACACACCCAGCACCCAAGATCCACTACCACACACACAGCACCCAAGATCCACTACCACACACAGCACCCAAGATCCACTACCCCACACCCAGCACCCAAGATCCACTACCCCACACCCAGCACCCAAGATCCACTACCCCACACACAGCACCCAAGATCCACTACCCCACACACAGCACCCAAGATCCACTACCCCACACCCAGCACCCAAGATCCACTACCACACACCCAGCACCCAAGATCCACTACCACACACCCAGCACCCAAGATCCACTACCACACACCCAGCACCCAAGATCCACTACCACACACCCAGCACCCAAGATCCACTACCACACACCCAGCACCCAAGATCCACTACCACACACCCAGCACCCAAGATCCACTACCACACACCCAGCACCCAAGATCCACTATCCCATACCCAGCACCCAAGATCCACTACCACACACACAGCACCCAAGATCCACTACCACACACAGCACCCAAGATCCACTACCACACACACAGCACCCAAGATCCACTACCACACACACAGCACCCAAGATCCACTACCACACACAGCACCCAAGATCCACTACCACACACACAGCACCCAAGATCCACTACCACACACACAGCACCCAAGATCCACTACCACACACAGAGCACCCAAGATCCACTACCACACACAGAGCACCCAAGATCCACTACCACACACAGAGCACCCAAGATCCACTACCACACACAGAGCACCCAAGATCCACTACCACACACAGAGCACCCAAGATCCACTACCACACACAGAGCACCCAAGATCCACTACCACACACAGAGCACCCATGATCCACTACCACACACACAGCACCCAAGATCCACTACCACACACAGAGCACCCAAGATCCACTACCACACACCCAGCACCCAAGATCCACTACCACACACACAGCACCCAAGATCCACTACCACACACCCAGCACCCAAGATCCACTACCACACACCCAGCACCCAAGATCCACTACCACACACACAGCACCCAAGATCCACTACCACACACACAGCACCCAAGATCCACTACCACACACACAGCACCCAAGATCCACTACCCCACACACAGCACCCAAGATCCACTACCCCACACACAGCACCCAAGATCCACTACCCCACACACAGCACCCAAGATTCACTACCCCACACACAGCACCAAAACAAAAAGAGACCAACAGGAACAACTCCTTGTATTAATGTTTTCATTGAGAAGGGGCTATGGGCTTTCAATAACTGTGCAAACAGCAATTAAATTATAATGCACAACATACTTGGGAAAAAAAATCATTTCAGTTATGAAAAACACCACTGCGAAATACATACTACTATACCACTGTATTCCACCAGACAGCTCTAGTCGCTAGGAAAAGAGCCACTGTCTCTTTAAGTGGGCAGCAGTCGACTGCAATTATCCTAATAGTACAGTTGTAAAGTTTAAATTGGTGTGAAGCGAGAGTTGCAAGCAGGAAAATACCCGTTTTGTTACAAACGCGTCAATATCTTGACAATTGCTTTTAAATATTTTTGATTTTCCAACAGTAAGTGTCCCGGCAGATGAACTCCACATTTGGCAGTCGAAATGATTTAGCTTACTGTGAAACAAACTCCAGATTCTGATGAATATAAAGTTTCCACTGAACAGATATACTATTTGAATTTGCTGTTGTTGCTTTATTTTTTGCGGTCTGTGTCTTCACATGTAAATATGTACGATGTGTAGTCACTGGTGCGTGGAGCTCTGTCAGAATGCAGCTATTTTGTCAACCACGGCACAACTCTACTCCTGTCTCCTAGCAACAGACAACATACTTGACTACACGTGACCGAAAGAGACAAGAAAAATGAGACGTCCTCGGAAAACCTGAACAAACTGACAGTTCTGCACAGGTGAGCCACCCGCGCGCTGGTCTCGTTTAAACCGAAGGGCTTTGGGAGTAATAAAAACAACTGAGAGAGCTTCTTACCTTTCGTATCCAGCTCCACGTGGATGATGTTGCCCATGACTGAAGTCTTGTGGAGGTTCTGCACGGCATCTTTCGCTCCTTTAACTGAGACAAAGATCACTTTCGCGATCCCCAGGTGCTTCTTATTTCTTGGATTGTACAAAATTTCCACTTGCTCGATTTCTCCGAACCTCTTGCACATGTCCGACAGAAAACCTTCTCTGATGTTATCGTTTAACTTCGCAAAAGTAACCTCCTTCGGGGGTAGGGGTCCAACGTAACAGTCATCGATCTAAAATAAAAAAATAAAAAATACCGACATCAACGTATATTATATATACACATAAACACACACGTACTTATTTTCTTAAAAGGTGATTAAATAATTGTTACGTGCCAAAAATAAACGTGCAGTAAAATTTATGGAGATTACTGTAAAAGTTACAGCACTATCATTCATTCAATATGTATTCAGAAATGTTTTAAATATACTGATACAGAATTCTTTTCACTGTCGTTATCAACATGAATCTTAATATGCACGGCGCTCCGGTCCGGTCTGGCATCTCAATCAGGCAAGTTCACAGCAAGGGGGTGTGACAGCTTACCTTAAATTTAGGGACTGGGAGGTCCGTTTCCTTGTATTTGGTCCAAATCCGACCAATCCGGGGATCCCGCACAGAATCAACTGGTGGCATTCCTGGATTCTGTAAAAAACACAGAACAGCTAAATCGATCCAGACAGAAACGTAACAGTATCTCTGACACAAGTATTCTATGTAACCGGGATATATATATAAAAAATAATAAAAAATAAAATAAAATAAAATAAAATAAATAAATAAATTAACGATTAAAACCTACTATCCCAAATTTGAACATGCATATTCGTTTGTCTCGGTGCATTTGTAAGTGAATGGTGACAGTAGCAGGACAGTGACACTTTGATGCACCGTGTCAGGTGCTGCTGTAGCTGGTTCCATGCACGTTAGCTACACTGTAGTGACCGCTACAAACAATCGAAAGCTTGATGTTTTATTTCGGGGGTTTATTCTGCAAAAGTGTGTTACTCACGGGCATGCTAAACTGCACCCCATCGTAGCGGTAGAGCTTATGCGGTCCCTTTTTCAACGCCGGGTCAATAATCAACTTGTAACTTCTCCAATGGTGGCTTCGCTTCTCTCCAGAGCCGCCGACCGGGTTGCTTTGCTCCATTCCGTTCAGCAAACCTGCGGGAGAACACATCGAAAAACATTACAAGCTTACCGCTGCATCCTTCACGGCTTACAAAGCAGAAACACGAGCGAGTCGAGAATGAGGACTGGGGGGAAAAAAAAGCTGGTCCCTATTACCGAAATAAAGATATGAGAGAGAGAGGGGGGAGAAAAAAAAGATCCAGCTCACTTGAACTCAGCTTTTTTCCGTGCTCTTCGTTTAACCTGGACTTTTCGCCAGGCCTGGACATTGTGTTGATTATTCAGATCGTCTTTCTTTCTACCAAAACGGCAAGATCGCTTACATTCCCCCCCCTGACTACATTACATGGTTTTAAAGATTCCTGCCTCCTTTTTTTTGCGAGCCAACACATATTGTGTGCCCCTGCTCGCTGATACGTCTCCCACAATACACCACTATGAGCCTTTCTGTCAGCTAACCTTTCATGCGGAATGCACATTCGCCATACGCAAATCTCTCCAAAAACACGACCGCTGCTAACAAATCCAGAAGAAAAAAATATATCTGACAAAGGAATCTTAAAATGCGCGCGAAAATGTGATTTCGGCTTGTCTATCCATTTAAGAAAGTATATATATATATATATATATATTGGACTTTGCAAAGCTTTGAATCTACCGGGTGCATTTACCGTACCAAGCGGTGCCTCAAAACAAGACGGACAGGAGGCTCAAGTTTTGGAGACAGAGTAACAGAGGGCTAAATTGCATTCCGCTCTAACATTTGGTTGGTTTCAGTTCTTTTTTTTTCATTCCAATATGCCCACAGATGCTTGATTACAATTCACATTTTAAAAGAGTAAACGCGAGTACAGAACAGTGCGCTTTCGTTTACTTATTAAACAGACACAGTTTGTAATAGCCAATCAGAATGCAGCTTCCATTTTGCGTTGTGGCGTAACTTAGTAAAACGTTTGATTTTATGTATTTGTTTTCTTTTCTTTATATATATATATATATATATATATATATATATATATATATATATATATATATATATATATATATATATATATATAAACGTGTGATCCATTGTGATCAATGTCTGGCATTTTTGTTGTGCTAGAGCAATTGGTTGGTTGAAGGCAGTTGGTTTCACCGGCCAATCAGATTGAAGCTACCATTTTGACTGGTGCTATTAGAAGCAGAAGTGAAAGATCCTTCAGCAGACAGCAGGAGAGGCCAAGCGTACAGGCAGCCATTTTTCTGCAATGGAATTAAATAGCCAGTATGGGTTTCCTTTGTTCCAAAAGGGATCTTTTTTCCACTTGATTTCGGCATCTCTTTATGGACTATATCAGTGTGGTATAATGTTTGCCAACATTTTAAGGATTTGTGAAGAAGGAAGATAAAAAGTTTGGATTTTATCCCCATGATTTTTGGAATCCATCTTTGTATTAACTAGGTCATGGCACACCCTTATCTTAGTAGCAATTTGAAGTCAAATCTAGTTGAATAAACTACTTATTTTAGAATTTTGTTGTAAATCTATCTTGTTAAAGTGAAATAAAGCAATAAGTATTACAAATATGATTTTTAAAATGCAAATTTGAAGTGCACACCAAAATGGCCAAATATAACAACAATTTGTATGTAAGTTTTTTTTTTTAATATGTTTACATATATTTAAGGTGAACTATATTTAAAGGGAAAAAAACCCACTATGCCTAATTATTTGAGTAAGAAGACATTTTAAAGTTTATATCTATCCTTTCTTTACCTCTTGTTGTCTTTTCAGTTCCTTCATTTGCATGCACTTTGTCTCTTCATTCACGTTAATCAAACAGAATGGTTTCAACAAACAGAAAGGGTACACGCCAACATTTTAAATGCTGAGTAATAGCCATTGCTAGTTTGTTGCACTCTGCCAAAATGTAGCTATTCAGACAGACAATAGTGAGCCCCCTTGCAAAATATATATTCTGTGTCAAATAATGTAATTTATAAAGATAGTAGATGGTACAGAGTGTGATTAATTGTAGCAACTGGTTTAACAGTAACTAACTAATACCTTCAAAGCACTTTTTATATATGTCAATCAAAAAGGACGAAGGCTAAAACACATCTAGATGATTATGCCTTTGAACTGAACACAAATCAAAAAGTCGCCAGCTATTTGTATGCTTGCTTTAAAATGAATACTATCAGCTATGAAGGTAAGTGGATCTCTTTGACCTTGCAACAAGGGCACGTTTTTATTTTCTAGTCGCCAAATAACTATTCTTCCTATATATATATATATATATATATATATATATATATATATATATATATATATACACACACACACACACATATTCTTGTAGGTTAAAGCTTGAAACAGAGGGAGGGAGGTGAAAATGGCATCTGCATAAATATTTTAGCATTGTCAAGAGTTACAATACATAAAAAAATACATATTTACCTTAACATTTTGCTGAAATCTTTATAAATCAGGCCTACAGGAAGAAAAAGAGAGACATTTTCATTACCATCTTCGTATCCAAAAAAACATGCCAGTGCATTTTTGTGAGGTGGTGTAAGGGGACGGAGGGGGGGCAGTTCTCCTATAAAACCAGCAACAACATTTTTTTTTAACCCATCGCCCCTTATATCTTTATCAATTTAAAATAATCCAACAAATTGGTAACTGTATACAGTGAACGTCAATGTCTGCCCAGCGTGGTTACAGTATCGAAACGCAAACATGTTTTCCCCTAAAGACTATGGCGATAAATCAACATTCATTTTCGTTCTTCTTTTCCACTGTAGACTGCTTGCTAATTCTCAAGTTTGAGGTGTATGTGGGCATTTTCCTCGTTGAAATCAGGACCCAGTTAATTATTTGGGCGAACATAAAAATAATCATATGCTGAAATGCATTTTATGTAGACACATATTTCACACAAAAAGTCACACAGCAGCTTTTTAGTAGGCCAGCTTATGATTATGCCAAAAAAACAAACTACGTTTTATGATTATCTATACAGGATTTTAAACACGTTATATTTGTTTTTAAGAAGAAAAAAACAACAACACATAAGTAATGTTTTAGCCAAATTTCTGTCTCTTCAAATATATTTCTGTATTCAGTAAAGTATAAAAAAACTATGATACTAAATGTGTAATTCTTAAAATGACTACTTTAAATAATTAGTATAAGAACTACAATGATTGAAAAACAGTGTTTAGTGCGAGTACATACAGGCTATTTTTTTCCCCTTAAAATGGCAATTAGAAACAATGTTGCAAGCCAGTCCGTTGTGGAAAAAAAAAAAAGAAAATCGATGGAAAATAATTTAATAACATAAAAACGTCTCAGGGATAACCTTTCATCTGTATTTCACCGTTAATATTCCGTGTTAGTTTTCTTCCTAAGTCTGCTTTAATGGCTTCTTTTCTGAGCAGATTGAAGTTCAAAATGGCTTCTTCACACAAAGCAAACCATTTAAAGTGAAGCTGCTGCTGCGCCATTGCAGAAGACACGCACTTAAAAATGCTTGTTTGCATCCTCAAATGTGCAGTGCACTTACATTCTAGGATTGTCTTTGACACACTTGTAGAAGTGCATTCATTTGATGGCGTGCATTGCATTTTACTGAAATTCAGGGTGATGTTGAAATCTTTAACCACAGTATGGCGAGCCATTTCGTGGCGCAGAGCTCTCTGGTGCCTCGGTTGCTGCTGCCTGAGTCTGTCAAGAGCTGACAGGGAGCTGTAATCTGAGAACCTGGCCGCCCTCCAACGGCTTCCCGTGTTCGACCTATTTGCAACCCACGCCGTCTTCCTTATAAGGTAGGGAAGCGTTATTAAAGAGACAGCGCGCGCTATTGCAAGTCGCCCGCCGCACTAGTCGTCAATAAAGAACATATTTTGAAATGATTTAAATTCATAAACCGACACGGCTTTTTTTTTTAAGAGATGTTGGTACTTCCCCTAGTGGTGTTACTCATTCTCCTAAAATAGCCCCGTCGTTACCTCCTAAAATGCATGAGCACACCACTTCTAGAATTAGGCCCTATTACCAGGTTCCTGAGCTTGGCATTTGACTCCCCTCCCCCCCTCCTTAAATTAAAAAAAAGATATGTGGCAATCGACTACACTTGTTTTTATTTCACCGTTATGATATTTAGAAGTATTTAGTACAACAACAACAACAACAACAAAAACGTTTGTAAATGCAGTATATCAAATATTGTTTTGTGACTAGAAAACTGGGCCCTATTGTCAGAATTTGTAAACAACCTGTTTTAGTACCTGAATCCATAACCTGTAATCATATTGTAAAGGTGTGGTGGTCTGTGATACTATTTGCTGGCAGCCGACCGCCCTCTCACTGAACAGTGAGGGTTAAACTGCTTGCTGTATGGTGTGTGCGTCTCTGACAGTTATAGCAGGCCAGTTTGTGGATTGTGATGTGCAGATACAGGTCTCTTTTTTTACGGTTTGTGGTTACTGTTTTCGTTTTCTGTATGTTCTGAATGATTACATTTTGTAGGCGTACAACCAACTGCAATAGGCTACCATCAAATGCAGATTCCAATGCCAACAAACATTGATTTTATTTTTTTGTGCTGCAGAAGTAGGCCAACATGAAGCGTATCCCTAGGCTACAGAAGCAAGTTCATTACAAACGAACGCTCTTTGGCACGCATTCAACACAGAACAATCTCTTTGGGCAACTGCGGGTAATTAAGCATGGCGGACGCTGCAATGTCAGTGCTTGGCGTTCTGCGTGTGCTTCGGATCCGCGTCAGATCCCAGAGAGAGCTACTCATTTTACAGGATTTCTGTAGCAAGCACAAGTGGGGAAAAAATAAATGAAAAAAAATGCATTACTCAGTATTTCTGAGTACGGAGAGACGTCAAAAAGAGATACAATACTCAAGACCGTCAGACGGGAGTGAAGAGCAAAACTATAAATATCCTTGTCTAGCGCATTCCATAATCTCGACTCGCAAACCCGGTCAGACAGGATCACGGATACTCGACGCCACCTCGAGAGGAGGTGGAGGAGACGGAATGTCAAAGCAGGGAACTCTCGAGGAGGAAATGCATTCCAAGCCAGCTATCCGACGCACTGGGGTGGGGGAAGCTAAAGAAGACAGACCCCTTGAGAAACAAAGAGAGAGGGGGTGGAGTGGGGAGAGAGAGACACACAGAGAGGGGGAGAGAGAGAAAGAGAGAGAGAGAGGGAGAGAGAGACACAGTGAGAGAGAGAGAGAGAAAGAGAGGGGGAGGGGGAGAGAGAGACACACAGAGTGAGAGAGAGAGGGGGGAGAGAGAAAGAGAGAGAGAGGGAGAGAAAGAGAGAGAGGGAGAGACACAGAGTGAGAGAGAGAGAGAGAGAGAGTTTGCTCGTTCCTGCTGTACAAGATAGCTGTTGCTCATCGTTGCTTGTCGAAAGATAAATAAGACCGCATCGATCAAAACAATGTTCTGTGGTTACATTGAAGCTTTAACTCTTAAGTGCACGTTTATTTTTTTCAATGTTAGAATGCAAAATGTTGAAATACAAAGTTGCAATATTGTAGTTACTATTGTTGCCGAAATCGCAAACGCCTGGCGCGAGGTTCACTTGCAAATTGCGCCAACATTCCATTCCATACTTTGTATTACATTGGTGCAGTATTTTCATAATAACACATTTATACAGTTTATAAAAAGTGGACAGTGCTATCATTTGAGCACCGGACCCCGTAATGACACCTGGGAAAATGAACTTGTGTGTCCGCCGTGCTTAGTGCAGGCAGTAGATTTCAGGGTATTTAACAGGCATACGCTACAGCAGACCAATGCACTACACAAATCCAACTGTGCCTTAATGCAGCCGGGTATTATTTGACCATATCAGCCCCAGATTGACACAGATGTCCCTGATTATCAGATGGCACTGTCTGACACGGTTTGCGGAGTAGAGTTTTTTTTAATAATGTACCGTATATTAGCAATCAGTGCAAGAACATGAGCACAAGGTTTCGGAAACCTGAAGTTTTTGTGTTTTTACATGACCTGTACCAGTTAATCCAATAATAGTATCCTACTAGTAACTGCTGGCATTTCTGTGTACAGCATGTGAGCGCACACACTGACAGAGCTGGCGCTGAGTTCTTACTACAGGTGATTGTATAACTCAGTCGACCCTGTAAAGCACGTATTCTGTGTTCAGGCTCATTTTGTTTGTCGCTGCATTGCATTACAAAGGTCAAAGGTTACCAATGTTTCAGTGAGGCTGCATTCTATTTCTTTTCCTGTAGGTGGCAGAACAGCAGCAATCCACGAGCAGGTTTTTATTTATTTTTAAATGTTTAGACTGAGTGTGTTTTTGGCGTACAATTGTATTGCTTGGGTTTTTGGGGTTTGTAAGCGCAAACTTGTAATTCACATTTTTATACAATGTCAATAAAATAATCAAAAACAACCTTTTTATTGTTTAACAATCATTTCAGCGGAATAAGAAACATGAAGATATAATCATTTATTGCTTGGATTTTTACAACCAGCCCAGTGGTCTAGCCACTGAGGTGGGCACCTGCCAGAAATATCAAATTGCATTTGAGACTGTTTATTACTGTTATAATGACATACTTTATTTTTAAGCTTGCATTTAATGGAATGCGGTAACATCCCACAGGAAAGCAAGGATGAAAACCAGACGACCATTGCATAGCTGTGTGAGGCATTCCCAGTCTGTGTGTCTAATTATTAACCACAGAAGTGGATTGTGGGTGAATGGTGTTGGTTTTGAGACACACTTTTCAATCCTGAGCAACGTGTGTTAAATGTGTCAGTTTTACAGGAAGCTTTAAAATGTTTTACTGCCTTCCTCTACAAAGCCCTGCAGGTTCCCACTCTTCAGTATCTAGCTAAAATACAAGCACAAAATAGCCAGTCCTGTACTCATTTCTATAGCAAGTCCTGTATTAATTGATATGGTTTCATAGTCCATGCTGGGGTGTATGATCTCCTTGGCAGAACCTGCTGTTTCTCATTTCTACACCTGCAGATGCTGGACTTGAAGTTGTTAAAGTACTAATTTATCTACAATACCTTCATATTTAACAGAATACTGTGCAGCAAAAGCAAGACAAAACCTTATGCAAAAAAGTTTTTTTCTTTAGAAAGAAGCACTTATACATACATATTCTTTTAAAGTACTTGTTGAATTAATATTATATTATAAAGTCATTTCTTTCTGCCCTATAGTGGCTTTTCTTCTGCAGCAGGTGACTGGTTTTTGGCACAAAGAAAAGAGTGAATCCTGAGAGTTAAAGCAAGTGATATGCAAATGCGGAAGTGTCTTCCTGCAGTGCTGCATGGGTTAGCTGTCCCTCCCTCCTCTCTCCCCCTCTCTCTCTCTGCACAGCTCTGTCTGACAGTGTGAGGCGTCAGCTCTCAGAGCATTGCAACAGGTTCCTGTGAACGCCGGTTAGGGTAACCACACCACCACTGTGTTGTACCTTCCGGAGTACACTGAAGAAGAAAGAATTGAAACATTTAACGAAAAAAGGCATGAAAGAATATGACACGCACACCTGGAGGCTTCTTAGTACAATTTAAATTACAAACTAGAAAGGGCACGACTCTTAAACTTTACTGTATGTGAAAGTGACAAATGTGCCACCTCTTGGACTTCATGGACACTGGCAGAGATTCCTTCACAGCAGTTTTGTTTTCACCTGCTTGTACTGGACTGACTGATTAGCATCATGACAGCGGAGAACGGAGCGGTGACCCGCAACGGCACAGAGAAGGCGCCAGAGGAGCTGAAGATAGTGATCGTCGGGGATGGAGGCTGTGGCAAGACCTCCTTGCTCATGGTCTACGCTAAAGGCGATTTCCCAGAGGTAAGAGGCTGAGATGTACGCCCTGGTCACATCAGTGACAAACTCAGGTCTTTAGGTTTTTGGGATATTATTTTTTTGTAGGTACAGTGTATTCAAGTCAAGCCCTGCTCAACCCAGAGTTAATGCAGCTGCTTTAAAACTGATGTAAAAGGTGTGTCTCTTAGTTCTGGGTGTGGGGCGGCCCTCTGTTTAAACAGCACATCAAGAGGGGATTACAGTACCAGACACTCTGACTATTTAGATATTTGACTATTTTTCATGATTCTTCTGACAGGTTGGACCCACACCCCTCCTACCCCTTGGGGCTAAGGGGCTAGCAGTCTGTCCTGCACCAGGACTACTATCCTACCCTAGCCCTGTCAGCCTGCGCATTCTCAAAGCTCCCTTCCTTAAAATGCATTATGTTTTTCATCCAGGTCCCCAGTCTACAGTATCTAGTATATGATTTCATAGTCCATGCTCCTGGGGATAGCACTAAAGTAAACCTTCCCTCGGCCCTTGTGGTTTCCCAGTGAGAGCCAGTGGTTTTGCTAAGCATCTTCCACTGGGTAGAGCTCTGACCGGTGGACTGTGCCCTATAGCTACAGCCACACCAGCCGGTGCTTCTCTCTCTCTCTCTCTCTTTCTCTCTCTCTCACACGCAAACACACACAGACTGAGCAGGTCTCTGACTTTCGTCTTTGTGACAGGAAAACGCCCCACAATAAAACGAATAAGTTGTATTAGTCTAGTTACACACACTGGAGTAAAAAACACTTTATTTCACTGTCTTCTATACCTCGTAGCTGCCGTACCTTTTACGGTCCAGCAAGTTTTTAAAACATATATATTTCTGTTCTTTGTTTTGTTTTAATTTGTAGATTTAAAATGGCAGGTAGGTTTCCTGCTTGCTGTGAATGCTGTGCATGACCAGACGTATCATTTTTCACATGCGCACACCTTTAAGGTTTTATATGGCGAGGCATCTGTTGCATATTCTTTAGTTTTTATGGCTTCAGGTCAATAAAAAGAGTCAGTCAGCCAACAGAGCCATTCAAGCTGATGGAGGTAGAGTTGCTTTCCTGCTGCCTCTGTGGTTTGTGCTGTTATCCCATGTTTAAAGAAATGAACGATGTGTAGATAGACACCACGTTTTGAGATCACTGTGCTATTCTAAAGAAACACTCTATTATTAGAGAGGTTGATTATAGGTGATACAAGCAAACCAGGCAGCACAAGAGCTAACTCCAAGAGTCAACATCTAGCGCTGGGTATATCTAATGCTACTCATAACTAACTGTTTACTGAACTAAATTTAAACCAGACACAGCCACTTCCTTTCACTACAGAAATCTTTTGCCTGCACCCCCACTTATGTGTAGTAACATTTAATAAAAGCATTGTCAATGACAGGGAAATACATGGTGCTTTGTACAGATGCATAATAAAAAAGCACAGAGAACTGCAAAGCAGCCATGCAAATGAACCCTGCTAACCCTTTATATGAAAGCTGCCAACACACACTATGGGTTTGCAATCTCAACGTCGCTCAGCTGAACTGATAGCTGCACACCAGTGAGTGAATCAAAATGCATACCTTTCTCTAATACTTCAGAAAGCCCAACCCAACAGCCAAACTTGAAATGATCTGACTTTCATTTGACAGCAGTCACGAAAGCCCAATGGTAAAGTGGATTGTGCAACACAGAGGCAAATATAATGATTATCACCACATGATTTGCATTTGTAGCATAACTGTCAACACAGGCAGTTAGACCTGCTTACTCCATACTCATGTGCATTGTTTTCTCTTATATCTAAAGGGCTGTCTGAACACATTTCAGGTGAATGAACATTGCACAGTGTTCAGAACATACGTGCACACACACACACAAACATACACACGCTCCTTACTGCCCTGTACAAAGAGAAGTCCCCAGGGAAGGCTATTGATTCCACGAACATCAAAGAATGTCATTCTAACTGGCTCATGTAGTTACCATGCTGAATGAACATAAACTTGAAGGGATACCCGTGTCATTTAGAAATGTTCAAAAACGCGACCACCTTTCAGAATCTTCCATTCCATTCCTATACAAACCCATTGCAAACCCTGGAATGTATTGAAGCACCTCCTCTTACACAATTCTAACTCTGACCTCATGACCAGCATCTGCTCTAAGCTGGTCAGAGCTGGAGGCTGTGTGAGGTTTCCATGTGGTTCCTCAGCTGAAAAACGTTTAAAAAGTCCCTTTGCATTTAGGCAACCGCCAAACAATTGTGTTCTATTTCCCATTTCTAGCCCTAAAAAAACACTGGTATCTATTTAACAGATCTGAATAATGACATCATTTAAATCATGAAACCAGGACCCTCCCTGATGACATTTTCACAGAGAAAGATGCACTAAAGAGACTCCCATACTCTGATAGATGCTTGATTGCCAGCCTTAGTCCTCAGAGGCAGTTTAGCATCACAGCTGCTTGAATCAAGTGTATGAACTGTATTTTTTTTATTTTAATAATCTAAAGCGAGGATATGCACACTTTAAACTATTCATTAATCACAGGTGTGTTTTACCCAAAATGCTAACTTGTAGCATTTCTTACCAGCCCAGTGTATGCCTCTTTGAACAGCATTTCATTCAATTTTTTTTTTATTTAACCTCCAGAGATCTCTTTTTCAGTTCCAACAATTATTTGACCTTTCTTTCAACAGAAATACGCTCCCTCCGTGTTTGAGAAGTATGTTTCCAGTATCAAAGTCGGGAACAAGGAAATCAACTTGAACC
The DNA here is from genome assembly GCA_030684275.1 of Acipenser oxyrinchus oxyrinchus. Taxonomy (NCBI): domain Eukaryota; kingdom Metazoa; phylum Chordata; class Actinopteri; order Acipenseriformes; family Acipenseridae; genus Acipenser; species Acipenser oxyrinchus. The sequence continues at coordinate 27,000,431 of CM060267.1, read as the reverse complement.
TTTACGACACAGCAGGTAGGAGCATCCACAGCGTTTGCTTTTAAACACATTTTCCACATTCCAGGAGCACCATTTAGTCAGGTTTCACAGTGTGAGGTGAAGAAAGTTGACTCCTCTGGGGTCGGCTTGTAAAAGGGCTGATAAACTGGGCTCATGGTGTGTGGTATTCTAGAAAACCGCTCTGTGTTGTTTGTTTATTGCATTTATATTTATTTGTGAGAAAGAAGGAAGCGTTTTAGGCTGTTCACAGGAAGGAGGAGTAAAATAAATAGCATGACTATGTTACTGTACTCTAAACATTAACCGAATGCTCTGTTTCACTTTGTTAACACCCAGAGCACATACAGCTGGATTATAAGACACAGCAGTAACAGCAGTGTGGAGTAGTGGTTAGGGCTCTGGACTCTTGACTGGAGGGTCGTGGGTTCAATCCCAGGTGGGGGACACTGCTGCTGTACCCTTGAGAAAGGTACTTTACCTAGATTGTTCCAGTAAAAACCCAACTTTATAAATGGGTAATTGTATGAAAAAATAATGTAATTGTATGTCAAAATAATGTGATAGCTTGTAACAATTGTAAGTCGCCCTGGATAAGGGCGTCTGCTAAGAAATAAATAATAATAATATGCTACCTTGGGTAAATTAATCCAAGACTAAAAGCTAAAATAGGTTCTATATAACCTGCGTTCATTATTTTCTGGGCTTTTCATCCAGTGTCAGCTGTCAACAAACAAGCCATGAGGGACAATAGAGCTAGAGACTGATAAACGTTGCACAGAGATAAACCAGATAACTGTCAGCATGCATTCACGGCACTTCGCTACAGTCCACAGCTGGTACATGGTGCTTTCATGATTCATTATTTTAGCTCAGGAAAGCGCCTGTGTTAAGTACATGTTGTTGGTGTATCTACCGTATTTCCATTACATGGTTGTCACTTTGTCCTCACGCACACACCAGCATGCAAACTACATGTAGGTACATGGAAATGTTGTGGTATCTACAGTGTCGTTAATGCTACTGTATTTTGAAGTGCATCTGATAAAACACAAAGCAGCCTACAGTATCTCTCCAATTTCCCGGTTATAAAAAAGACAAGCGCAATAACGCACCATCAGATTGGTCCCTAAATCATAACTCTTAATAAAGCTGAAAGATATACGTGTTTATTACGCTTTCAGACATGCAAGAATGTTAGTGGTATTACAGACGCCATGTAAAGTAACGCACAGGGGTTAGAGGAAAGCAGGAGAGACGTTAGGTGCTTGATATCATACTGCGTTTCATAACTAACAAGACATGCTTACTGGAATGGCACACCACAGAGCGGGGCTCTATGTAGTGCACACTGAAACTGCTGCAGAGAATTCCTACAGTGGGTGTGACTCCAATCAGAAATGTTCTGAATCTTCCCAATGATATTGAGAACGAAACCTTCACGATTGTGAAAGGGGTTCAATATGTGCCAAAGCCAGCAAGTGCAAAACGCCCTCGAATGAAATCCCAGTCCAGATTAGGTTGCTATGGTAATGCCTGTTTGTTAAAAAACAAACACTAACCACTGATCTCTTGGTACAGAAGGCTCCTCAGTCATAAAGCAAATTATCAGGCAAATTCCAGCTGCCACAGCGTGGCTTTTTAAACTTATTTTAATGAAAATGGATGATAACGTCAGGAATGTGCCTCTGAGTCAGCCCAAGCAATCCCTCAGATAAGAAGTGACCTCTGAACCCCCCCACCCCACCAGTGACATTATTGTACAAAGAAGGCAGACGATTTCAACATGCTAAACAATGTCCACAGGAGGCTGTGTGGTCCAGTGGTTAAAGAAACAGGCTTCTAACCAAGAGGTCCCCAGTTCAAATCCCACCTCAGCCACTAACTCATTGTGTGACCCTGAGCAAGTCACTTAACCTCCTTGTGCTCCGTCTTTCGGGTGAGATGTTGTTGTAAGTGACTCTGCAGCTGATGCATAGTTCACACACCCTAGTCTCTGTAAGTCGCCTTGGATAAAGGCGCCTGCTAAATAAACAAACAATAGTAATGAAGAATGAAAATACAGTAGCTCACTCCTGTCAGCCCCCTCCAGTTTAAACAGAGCTGCCTCTATTAGGACCAGCCCTACCTTGACCGGACTTTGTAGTTATAGAAGTCATAAAGACCCATGGAATATGTTTCTAAAGTCTTTCTGCCTCCTGGACATCCAAGAAAGAAAGAAAGAAAGCCAAAGTCACATGATCACAAAGAGCATGCTACAGTGTGTGTGTTTTTGAGCCAATAATAGTTTCTATTGATGCTATGGTTTCTGGCAAAACAGCAGTTAATTATAGATTTGCTGGTAATTGCAAGTTACACAGTGTAAGCGCATCTAATTGTATATTTGGTATTGAGTTCCAATGCTTGTCCGATCTGGCTGTGGTGTTGAGAGGTGGAAATGTCTGAGACCCTTGCTGCTTCCCCTCCAGGTCCTGTTTGGTGTTTGGTCAACAAAGGAGGAGATTTGTATTTTATGCTGCACCCTCATTTCTTCTTTCTTAAGCACTGACCTGCAGACTGCTTACTTGAAACCTTGTGTTTGGTTTTTTCAAGTCATGTCCGAGCCCTTGACTAAGCCTGAGTTAACATTGACACAAAGACTTGAGAGGGAGGGGAGATAGCGAAACCTCAAACTGGCGTCAGCAGGCCATCAGATGTATCGCAAGTGAAAGAATTAAAACCATCCAAATTATTTTGAAAGCCGAGTAAGCGCTCACAATGCACACTGCAGTCAGCATTCAGTATCTGTCAGCATTAAGTATCTGTAGCAAACGATTTGCACAGCAGCGTGGGTGAATTGAAAGAGCTTCTAGACTGCGTGCATGCCACAGGGCTGCAGCAAGCGTGACGGAGATACCAATGAAAGGCGTTTGGCAGGATGTGGGATGAGCGGGTGTCACAGTTTCTGAAAAGGACGTCCTTTATGTTTCGAACACACTTTTACAGACAGACAGAAAGAACAGCGCTGGTATCGTACTATGAAATGGATCGTTATTGCTATCCTCTGATGGGACCCGATTGTGACGTTTGGAAAGTCACTTTACCTTGACCATCTGATCTTTTTTAAGGATGAATTCATTTGAATTGGTTTTCTGTCACTGTTCCCCTTTTGCTAAGATCAGTCAACCACGTGATACACAGGATGTGGTGATCGTGCACTGCATTCATCATTTCATTCTAAGAAGCAGGTCTGGCTTTGAGATATTTAATCTGATAGCATCCTACCTTTTCTGGTAAGCGCTTTATGCGTGGCAATAGTAACCAGTACCGGAACTGTTGAGAGATATTGCAATTCATTTTGTATTGTTTCATGTTATCTCCCTAACCCTAGCTTCAAACACAACTTTAACCTTAATCCATATCAACAGGTGTTGCTCAGAAACAGACAAAACAGCTGATAATGGCTTTTATTTAATACTCTTTCATTCCTGTTCATTATAACTGGTTAAAGCATCTTGAACCAGTGAACTATTGGACTCTTCAGAGTTCTGCTACTGTAGAGTTGCTTACTGTGGTTTGTTTTGGCTCACCGGCGGTTTGTATATTTAATTGTAGAATTAATTAATCAACTACTGTAGAAGATCAGGTGATGGCGTTAAAGTCTGTCAAACTGGAATGACAAGATGACAAGGAAGTTACTGGAACAGGCTGCCGGACAGAGTTGTTGAAGCACAGACTCTCAGATCCTTCAAGAATAGACTGGATGCTGTCATGAACAATACTGTGTAACCCTCTCTGTGACCACAATAAGAGCTGTAGCTAGCCACCTGGAGGAAGGGCGGTCCGTCTAGCCATGGATTCCCAGAGGTTTTACTTCCCCTTCGAACCTGGTCAGGGGGGTTTTGTTTTTCTTCTCCTGAGTGCTAATGGATCACAGGGCTAGGTTGTGATCTTTTGAGCTTCTTAATTCTAGCACTGCTGTTTAGCTATATTGATGGTAGTGTGTTAGTAGGTGTTACTGAAACTAGATAAAACTATTAGATCGTATGTATGTATTTATGTGTGTATGTATGTATATATGTATGTATGTATGTATGTATGTAACCATGATGGAAAGATTGCCCAGAAAAAGGGAACAGTTTTTGTGTAACTGGTTCTTTTTCTTTTGTGTCAATTTGTCAATGCAATGCACATTTTAAAGTATCATTTCCTGCATCAGTGATAGATAGGCATGTCTTTCCTAACGGGCTCTGCTTGTTGCAGAACTATGCACTCTTTTTGTTGTTGTTGTAGATTTAGCTGTGTGGCAAATAAAAGGACTTTAACAGAAATGTTTGCTGAGATCGCTAATGATTACATGGCTTGTTTGCTGCGATTCATAATGACTGCTCTCAGTACTGCTCTCAGTACAGATCTCTAAATACTCTTGAGGGGCAATTATCAGCTTGGTGGCCCATTCATTAGAGAAAAAGTGTGTCCAAATACTAAAATACATGTCGTCTAATATCAAATGATTAAACCCAAAACTGAAAAACGCCAACACATGGTATGGAAATGGCTAAGTTAATTCTATGTTGTTTTTTTTAATTGCTATCAAGTACATGTTTAAGGGTTTTAATTGATTCTGGTCCAGATATATTTAATTTTTTAAAAAGGGCAAGAAGTATGAAATAGGACAGCTTGATTCTGATGTCACACCTCCTGTCTCCTTGTGAATTTGGAAGCTTTGTGAATGTGGTATAGAAAGCAGGTATGAACCTTCCTGTCTATACATATACAAGAAAAACTTAAAGAAAGAGGTCAAACTGGACCAAAGAAATGAAACAGGGTAAAACTGGACCAAAGAAATGAAACGGGGGTAAAACTGGACCAAAGAAATGAAACGGGTAAAACTGGACCAAAGAAATGAAACAGGGGTAAAACTGTAAGAAACAAACCCCCAGTTATTAATATGAAGGTAGAGATATTTATTGCTTGCTCTTATAAAAGTATACCACAGTGTTTTTTCAGTTTTCCCGTGCTTTTCCCATGGTTACACTAGGTATTTACCAGAGTTTATCCTGGTTTGCCATGTTATGAATTTGTTTTACCATACCTGGCTGTGTTTTCACTCTGCTTTATTACACTTTGCTATGGGGGTCGTTCATAGGGTGTTGCTCTTCAGTGAACACCTATGGTAAACTCACTGTGTCCGCTGTGTGCCTTGTGTGCTCTACAGGTCAAGAGGACTACGACAGGCTCCGCCCACTCTCCTACCAGAACGCCAACCTCGTCATTGTCTGCTATGATGTCACCAACCCCACCAGCTTTGATAACGTCTTAATCAAGGTAAGCTGCTTTCAAAATCTGCTTTTGATATTTCTTCAAGGCACTAAACAAATGTGGTCATTCGTCTATTACTGCTAATTAAAAAAAAAAAGCACATGGTACTTTAGACCTTTAAAACTGGGGAACAGGAATTTTCAATCTAAAGATCAGAGACAAAATTCAGCACTTCAGATAATTAACTTGACCTTTAAGATGTGTTAACGAGCAGACTGTTGCCAGGAGGGCTTTGTCAGTGTCTGACTTTAGCCAGTACAGTACCAACGGCCTCTCGCCTTAGTGTTACACCCAAATGCTGACTGTTTGCTTTAATTAATATTAACCACAGAGGGTCATAACAAATAAGTTCAGCTTCTCCGATTCCTTCTGTTTTGTTTGTCAGGTTGCATTGATATTCTATAGCATATACGTTCCCAGGTGTGCACTGAATTCTCAATTCAGATCTCCCACCATTAAAACCAGCTCTTTCAAAGCTATACAGACACTGTCAATTTACTACATACCCATTAGAGCCCTTGGTAGAACCTCAACTATCCAAACTGCCCTGTTACCCAAACCAGTATTAAATCCCTTCAACCAGAATACCAATTATACAAACGTATTCCATGTCCCCTGAGCAGCTTAGATACATGTGGTTCTGCGGTGTGTGTTTTTAACCAGGACTGTGGCTTTGTATTTCATATAACGTCTGGTCTCTCAGTCACATGCCTCTCTGCATGAAAGGCGTTGCTGTACACAGCTGCTGTTGTTGTCATGAAAACAAATACGAGTATGTGTTGACTGATGCTTCTTTGGAGTCGATGACAACAGTAGGGTTACCATATGGCTCCAGATTAACCGGACGCTTCGAGACAGACCAGGATTTCAAAATTCCCCCTAAACTGAAAGTAATTCATGTATAAATGAGCTCCACCTTTGCTGAGATTAATCCTGCTGTGGTGGAATTGCTTGGGCGCAGCAAACAAGTCACACTGATCAGCTGCTTCTGATCAGATCTTAATGAACGAAGAGCTAATCTATCGATGGAGCAACGAGATGATGATGCTTTGATTGTATTTGCAGAATAATATGGGCGATTGAATCTTAACAAACAGAAAAAAATAGCGACTGGCTGCAATTCATTCTTAGTATAATACAATTATTTGACGCGCATGCGGGTATTTAAGTACCAGTATTAACTGTAGCTAAGGATGGTTCATTGACATATTCATTTATTTCAATTTAGGGGCAAGTTTGAAATCCCGTTCTGTCTCACAGCGTCCGGTTAATCTGGAGCCACATGGTAACTCTAGGCAACAGTGCTGTACTACAGTTTGTGGTTAACTATTTACATGTGTATTCTTCAGCTGCCTTTGTTTTACCCTTTGGCGTGTTCTGTGTGTTATTGTAATCATGTAAAACGACACAATAAACGCAGCACGCGAGCACACGCTGGGGTGCAGAGAGACAGACAGACAGACAGACAGACAGAGAGACAGACAGACAGCAGGCTCTGCTGGTTTTGTTTTGTTGACGTGGCCTCCTGTGCTGCTGAAAAAGCAAACTGACGTTGAGCAGCCCAGCTTTCGACCGAAAGTAAAAACCCAGGAGAGCAGGGTCTCTGTGTTAATCTGTCCACACTCCTGCAAATCTGAGAAACTCCACAACCTGTCAGCAGACTTCAACCATTAGGATGGAATGCAGGCAGGGCAAAGAGTACCAGTCTGCAGCATGTTGTGCTGCTCATGCACAGCCATGCCTGTTGCACGCATATATACAACAGCTCTTACATGCATATGCAGAGTGCGACCTCTCTCATATGAGCTGTTATCTCATTTTCATCATAAACAATACATTTTTGTAATACTGTAACCTTAACAGGCATTTTACATTCACGAGCACCAGCGATGCCCTCATCAGCAAAATAAAAAAGGGACGTTTGAAACTGAAAACTACCAAAAATAATCTGGAGAATATTAGCCTCTCTTTCATAAGCCTTCTGTTCCTCCCCTACACACCGCGACCACAGAGATCGTGTCAGTGTTCTCACAGCATGGCCTCTTTCCCTGACACAGTGCACTGCTGGAGAGGAGGTGCTAGTTATTATTGAAGGATAAACATTGTGAAGTAGTCAGTCTGAACAGACACACGGAGATACGAAACATTGGAGGATAAAGGTCAAGGCTGGTGAAAACAGACAACGGAAGAGCAATGCAACCTGTAAAAAAAATAAAAAAGAGGAACACAAAAACATCGGGACCACAGCAAGCTAAAACACCCAGAACAAGCACAATAACTTCCTGTTTGCTTTGAGCTTTATGCTGGAAAAATATCAATTTTCATCTACAAAGAGATTTGAGAGAGCAGCTGGAGTGATGTTGTGTGGTGGGAGGAAGCTGGTATCCACGCAGCTCAAACTACATTTGGGAAATGTAAGAAAGCAAAGGTTTCTTCTTTCCTTCTTATGAAGCAGTAAGAAAGAGGAACCATGAAGGGATTTAACGAGATGTTAAAAACACAGTACAGCCCTCATTAATGTTTCCCATGGTAAAACCACAGTGAAAGCATAGTAAAGCATAGGTAAGCATTGTAAAAACCAGCAAGGTATCTTGAAACAAACCAGGGTAAACTACGGTAAATGCAGAATATAACCACGGAGAAACACATTACAAATAAAAACATACCATGCACAAATACCGTGGGCAACTTTTCTAAAGGGGCAATAAATACAATTAGTTGCACGTACAAGTCCCCATTTCTTTGTAACACACATGGCTGTTTGTTTTTCAGTGGTTTCCAGAGGTGAACCACTTCTGTGTTGGAGTCCCAATCATCCTTATCGGCTGTAAGACAGACCAGCGGAAAGACAAGGAGCGCACACGGAAACTCAAAGCTTCTGATCAGGAGCCCATTACCTATCTGCAGGTACAGTGTGCACTCCTACTGCGCTATACATCAGGAATGGAAAGAACACTCCCATTGCATAGCAGCCTGATCCATTCCTGGTTTAACTTGGAGTTTAATGAGACACACCTATACACTGTGGCTAATCAAGCTCGTAGTAAAACCTGGAAGAGGTGAAACTGCTATGCAATAGGAGTCTTATTTCTGTCCCTGTAAATACAATGCTCCCTCTAATTCGCAAAGGGCCATTATACAGGAAAATATAGGACTTGTACAATTAACTCTAAACATGAACCAAGCTAGTGAAATATTGAGGAAGCATTGTATTGTTTTTTTTTTACAATTAAATTACATGATTGTATGAAGTGTGTCTGTAACCAGTTTTCAGCTTTAAAACCGACTTTATCAAGTCCCATAGTAAAAGCATAGCAAAGTGTAATTTAGCAAAGTGAAAGCACAAGCATAGGTAAGCATTGTACAGATCAGGGCGGTATGGTAAAGCATTTTAATAGCAAACTATGGTAAATGCATAGTATAACCATGTATCCTTAATAGTAGCTTTAAAAAAGAAATGATTCTTACTGCCAATGCAATGATACTGTATGTGGGACAATGGAAGCACAAAGGCTGCCACAGCGGTATGAGGAGCAATGCTTTCACACAGCTGATCCACTGTGAGAGTGTATCTGTACCACTGTGCAGTATTTGTTCCAAGTCCAGTGAGCTGTCAGTCTCCTAAGTGTCTTCTCTGTCTGGTGACAGGGTGAAGAGACTGCACAGCAGATTAATGCTGAGATGTACTTGGAGTGTTCCGCCAAATTCAGGGAAAACGTTGAGGACATTTTTAAAGAAGCCACAAAAACAGCTCTGAGCGCCATGAAGAAAGCGAAGCACCGGAAGAGGAAACACAGGCACTGCGTGGTGCTGTGAAACACCGCGCCTGGAGCGGGAGCAGCATTCTCCACTGTGGGGCAACAGCATGAAGAAAAGGAGATTTCTTTTTTAAAAAACTCTGCTATAGCATACTTTCTTGCAATGCAACTGGAGCAAATAACTTAAAACTTAATAATATTAAAACATCCGACCGAGCTGCTTATAGCACTGCATTTCTGAAAGAAGTTCATGCAGCCTATTCCACAGCAGCGCAAGAAATTAAAAAAAAAAAGATTCATTTAAAACTACCCATTTATTTATTTAAAGACATCCAGTTTTCGTATTCATGAAACGGTTCTACTCTTTGTAACAACATTCTAGCACAGTTTCATGACCAGATGAAAACGCGATTTGTGAACTGGGCTCCACACGAGAAAGGGTATACAACAGCCTCATGCAGGTAAAGAGTTGCTGCATTGAATATCTGTGCAGTCTGGAGGAAAGACCTGCAGACATTGTGCCCTGAAGAAGCAAAGCCCATGGTCTCCTGCCTCAGCCAGTCCGAATCGCTGTGTTGTCATTGAGCGGAGACATGGCACATACAATGGCTATCTCAAGCCTGGTGTTTGGATTTCTGCTGGGCTCAGTCAAGGCTGCTCTACCTACATTCTTTGCCAACTCCACGATTGTTTGCGGAACAACTTATCTGTAGCATTTCAGTGTTCAATATAAACCTCTTTTTATTTTTAGTATTCTCTGGTAACCTTGGCTCCAGTATTGGAAGGAATGTATTATTATTAATAATATTATTTTGTTTTTAAAATGTGTGCGCTTTACATGGGCAATACTTCACAGGAAATAAAGTGTATTTTTTCCCCCTCGATCATATTAATTATGTTAAGGTCAGGTATTAAAAACCAGTACAAAATGACTTGTAATTATTACAGTTAAGGTAAAGTATTACATTGTTTTGATTTATTTTTTGTGAAGATTGTAAGATACTTCTAATAGACCACAAGTACAGAAATGTTTTAAATTGAAATTAAAAAAAGAAGCACCACCACAACTGAGCTCCAAGTATGAACTTCAATGACATGACAAACAGCACACTATATGACAATCAGCATACTATATGGCAACACTGTCATCAAGCTTGTCCTTTTCCAGTGTGAACTGTGCTACAACAGCACTTGCTTAATTAGTTAGGTACACAATCCTAATTAGTTCAGTTCTGGCATTTGAAAGCAATTGTTTTTAAACCTATGCAGCAGGGTCAATTGTCTTATTTTCACTGTAATCAATACAAACAGAACATGGGACAGAAATGGAGTTTGCAAAACTGCTCAATACTTTATTGAGCAGAATATGGTGAATATAAATGACTCTCTAGAAATACCAAACGATGTGTGTATGTTTCATATCCGTGTACAACATTATTTCATCTTGTATTCCAAGGACTTTTTTTTAAATAAAAGGAAGTTAAAACTGTTTCAACTTAACCTCCACTGCACCATTAACTATCCCCTACCAATCAAGTTTTACCAAGGCCAGAATTGAACTGCCATGTAGGACCCCTGCACGCCTTCAAAAGATGTCAATGGGATCTATAATATTCACAAGAGTAGACAGAGCCTTTCTTTCAGGCCTCATTCAGAAGACAGCCCCTCCTACAGCAGTGTCCCTGATACTGGAGCACAGCTCGGGCTGTGGAGCAGACGAGGGAACAGCGCCCCCTACTGAGCAACAAACAACACTGTCATCAGCCCCAAGCCAGGCCCAACCTCACTTTGCTTATGAGATTAGACGCTAAAGGGCTATGGGAAGACAAATCATTGTACTGTGTCACACTAGGCTGTAGAAACACTGTTGTAGTTCCTGGGAAAATTTGCAAGTCATAAAAAAAAAAATCTCACCCTCTTGTAGGACACATCACATGACCTACATTTGCAGACAGTGAGGACGATAGGGATTTTCTCATTTTACTGTAACTTTGTAAATGCGGAACAGTACTGGCAGGTCAAAATCAACAAGCACAGTTTTCACATTATTTATTACATTGTTGCAAAGCAAAAGTCAAACCTTGGGCTGATACAGACCAGCTGAAGTAGGAAGCGAACGTTCACACCACCAACACTTTGTTTGCAACCGATACATTAGAAAGACATGGTGAAAACATTATTCTTTTATTTAACAATCAGAGGTTTATTTCACAGAACTGTAGATTTCACTGAAAACAAAATTAAAACCAGTCCATTTTCGCACTGTCCACATTCACACAACCATTCAGCAGGGCATTTCAGCAGTTTAAAGCAACAGAGCATTGTGCATTGTTGATATTTATAATAAAGTCATTCTGTCCTGTGGTTTTCAACAGCCAGGGAAGATGTTGAATTTGCTGAGGACTTTCCTGGAGGCTAATGACAGTCAGACCCCAAGCACACCATTTAAAAATCGCCACCAAGCAGGGCTGGGCTCAATTCCTGTTTTTAAATTCCAATTCCATTCAGAAAATCCATTTCCCAATTCCAATTCCAATTCCAATTCCAGACCAAAGTGCTGCGATTGGTCATCTGCTTTCATTTAAAGCCAATTTCACTGACTAACAGGGACTTCAATGAACTGGAAGTAATTTGTTGCCACTGTGAGAAGCTCACTTTAACAGAACACTGCTAATTGCAATTTTGATCAATGATGTGTTAGAACTGATAAAAAGAGAATGAGGATTGGAATTGATTTTAAAAAGGAATTGGAACAGACCCCAGTCCATTATTCTATGGCTTGTTTGGAGACAGCTGGAGCTGATATATAGAAGCTTTGGTCAGGCTTCCAGAAGCAGTCCTTGGCACATTCAGAACAGTTCCACATCCATCCGTCCGATCAGAGGTTCTGCATCGCATTAACATTCTCAAGAGCACAACATTTACCAAAGCAAAGACGCTTCTGATTCACAACAAAACCAAAAAAGTTACTTTACTGTGCGTTGTGGCGGCCAACTTCTCACGTGAACTTGTTGGGCAAGATCCTTTTTCAAAAGGGCCCGTTGTTTACTTACAAAGCCTCACAATGAAATGATTCTTTTCTATGATTTTTTTTTTTTTTTACGCATGGAAAACGAACACAAAGACTGGACTGATCTTCAATGGTAAATTTGTGGAGCAGAGCAAAGCAAAAGCCATCAGATATTTCACACACATTTGTACAATATTGAGCACATGAATCGTTATGGACCAACTGTTGTATCACCTTATAATAATGACCTTATATTCGAAACTTTCATTATTTTGTCAAGTTGCAAAACATAAAAAAAATATACAAGTATGACCAGAAATAAACATGAACACCCCAGGGAAAGGGGCAAAGATCTGAGAAGGAACACACTGTCACAGCTTAGGTACGTCGGTTATTAAAAGTTAAGGCAGCATACAAACCGGGCCAATTAAACTTTAGTAAGTCCTGAACTTCTCAGCCTATATAAACAACACAATAAATAGTTACTGCACGTCTGATTGCACTTGTGTAAAACTCTTCGAATCCCAGGCTCGGTACTTGACAAATGGTTACGCGCGACGGACAGCAATCTTTTATGGCTTAGTCACATTGTGGGTGTAAATATATACAAAGATTACATCACCCTGATCAATTATTAATAATCGGCTCAAAGAAAATGGCTAATCTCGGAAAATGAACACTGTACTTGTAACTATAGCAGCTACTATTTAGTGGTTGCGATCGAATCAAATGGATATTATTATTAACTTTACTGTCTTAATCCTGTTTGAATCAAATTCAAATATTAGATACAGCAGACACATGGCTACAGAGATTGAAGTTCCAGTTAAGCACTTTTCACAAACAAGGGCAGCAAGTTCATAAGGATTATTATTTATATACGTTTTGCCAATAAATGTATGGATCCGATACAATATCTGGCACCACCTAAATAGGTTTTGAGGCTGGGGACACTTCTAGCAGCTTCTGCTAAATGACTGTGTTTTCATTATTCACTCAATTGTCTTCCAAACCTCTATGGAATACTTAATATACAATTATTAACTAGAACTGGATACAAAAATAAAGACATTGGAAGTAAAACGGCTGGCAAACTTGCAAACTGGAAGTATTATCCTGAACTGATTTCCCACAGTGGAAGAATACACTAAAATGCATCTTCCATTTCTTCACTGCCTACAATCACAAGAACCCACAGAGGTGGAGTTAATTCCTGCTTATCAATCGCATTTCCAATTTCCTTCCAATGTCCTTTTAATCAATTCCTTCAAAGGAATTGGAATTGATATTAAGATCATTGTTGTGAGTGTTCAGCAGCTTTCATTTGAAGCCAGTTTAATTGACCAACAGTGGCTTCAACCGAAGTAATTTGTTGCCACTGTGTGAGAAGCTCATTTTAACAGAACACTGCTAATTTCAGTTTGGAACAATGATGTGTTGGAATTGATTAAAAGGGAACTGGAATTGATCCCAACCCTGCTCAATATTGGAAGTGATCAGAGACTGCAGAGTGCCTTCAGAGCAGGTGTATTGCTGCTAACTCCCAGTGTGTTGGGTATTACTGGTTTATTAAAACATGGAGAGAAACCACACCGATGCTTATAACCAAAGCCAATTTCCTCCTTAACTGCTGCATTTTGAACTACGTGATTGTTAAGCTGCTCCACAGTCTATAATGGAAAGAAATCGGGTACAGATGGCAAATTGCTTACTTACCGGAAGAATCAGAGACATTTAAATAACAAAAATGCAATACAGTACACTTAAATGAATGTAATCTGCCATCTAAGACAGATGTCCAATCCTGTGTGGATTATAAAGTGATATTGCATACCGTTTGAGATATGCGTCAGCTAACATGGCTTTCAGCAATGTCACCGACACAACTGTAGGCTTCCACTTTGCAGAACTCAAAACAGAGCAAATCATCGAAGGCTTCTGGCTTGCTCAAGACAGTATTGCAATACTAGATTTTGTTTTAGATCTGCTTGTGCCAATTACCACGCCACAGAAGAAAAAAACACAAAACATTACAGAACTTTTCAGTTTTACAAGTAGACTCTTATAGCTGATAGATATACATAGAGTGCTGATGAATGTGCGAGTAAAGTGATCATAGTGCAGTATCCAGAGAAGCTCAACTCAAATCACACAATAGCAGTGTGTCCTGCATAGCTGTATAGTTTTGTACAAATGACAATGTGCCAAGCATGTTCTGTAATGGTTTGCTTTATGGTGCAATGTTTATGAATCAGGAACCTTGTCTTCCTGAAGCAGAAGCCAATCCTTAGGGAAGCCACTGTCTAGCATACTCACGAGATTAAATGTTTCAGCTGCAAACCATACTGTCTCGGATTAAAAAACAAACAAGGTCCGAAAGAGAGATACGATGGCTATTTGAAAAAATCATAATGATAATAATAATATGACGACTTACACCTGAACTGTCCTCCTGATGAACTCTGATGATAGCTCACTCAATCATGTCAAAGATTAGCTGTTTGTTTTTTCTCTGATTTGATACAGTATTATAAAAAGCAGTGGGTCTCGTTGTTTTCAGTTCTTTGCGTGGTTCAGTGTCACGAGCTTCAGTCTCAAAGACTCACTCCTCCTTCTTCTGCACTTCGCCTCGGTTTTTCTGAAACTTCTGGTGGACCACTTTGAGAGTCGTGAGGAAGTTCCCCAAAAACAGGATGAGGAAGGCGAGAGCCAGCATGAACACCTGAAAAAAAATCAATAACGTCACGTCTGGCAATCGAGCACACCGTCAAAATGCAAAACCATGCGTGTGTTAACGTGCTGAAGATCACAACCCTACAAGGGCTATCGAAGTGCAGACAGGCTAAACCTCATCTCTTTAAGGTTACTTTAACACGCTCTACAATACCTCAGCCACTCTCTTCTCAGTAGATTATCTTCTTGTCATTTCTTAAGACAGAATGTGTTTCAGGGATGGAAATAAGGCTCCCGCTGCATAGCAGTTTGATCCTGGAATGGGTGAAACTGCTATGCAATAGGAGTCTTATTTCCATCCCTGTGTTTTAAACAAATGATGGATGTGTTTGTTAGTGTGGAAACACACAACAAAGTATTCAGATTGGGTTTACTGCAACTATACTATTAATAAAATACCTTGGTACTCCCTACAGCACACTTAATCACATGATTTAGGTACTCACTTGCCATTCTTTGCATTCTTCATGTCTGGACAATCCAAACAGCTGTATCGCATTATAAAGCTGCCAGAACTTCAAAACAGAAAACAAATGTAAAATTACATGAATTCATAACAGCAACTAATTTAAACATACAGAAAAAAAAAACATTTACACTAATTACTGGTATTTTCATTTCAGAATGATTGGATCACACTTTACAGGATTATAATTATTGGTTTAATCTAATCTGTCTGCAGCATAGCTGTCAAAACTGGACAGTTACTAATAAAATTACAAAGCTCTCTACTGTACTGAAATACTGCTGGGCAAGGCAATACAATGCAATGGGCAACAGAAGCAAATGATATCCAACGCAGTACTTACATGCCCAAAGAAAAGGAACGGAAGGAGAAATGTGAGACCTCTCCACATCCAGGACTGAAACCCCTCTGTAAAAACAAACTAGACACTATTAACATTATCTTTAGACACAAAACAGTTCAGTTTCATTACACGGCACACAGAGGTCTAAAGAAATTCACCAGCTGGGTCTGCAACATGTTTCAAAAACTTCCTTTTCACAAAAAGGTGTTCTCAAGACATGCCCTGTACAAGCTCAGCCAAATAAGTCACCATGATTCCACTATCTTTGAGAACTTGCGCAAAGGAATGTCAGTACCAAGTTTTAATGCAATTCGGATTAAGGGTTGTGTTCCAGATGAGGCAAAGTGCAAGAATAGAACGTGATTTTTCAGGGCAATACTTGGGTATGTAATTAATCTGTAACTTAATTTTACTCTTAGAAATGGAGTTTAACCCCAACTTCGCAGGCAAATGTTTGTTCAAGAACACGTAGCAATAAATAAACCCTTTTATGAACCCTGCCTACAGTTTGAAACTTTTGCAGAGTTCTGCTTGATGCGTGAGTGTGCAGCGTTTTACATGTCAAATGCATAGTTATGTGACATACCCACTGTGAGGTCCAGGTGGTTTCTTTCCCCTAAAGCCCGTAGCCTGTACAGGCAGCCACTTTGGTAGTAATACTGCAAGAACTGTACAAAACCTGCAAGGAACACATCAGACAATTAGATCAAAGAGGAACCACAGGGACTTCCTCCATGCTTAATTCTTCTTTTCACTTCACAGATACACCCTGTGTTGCCTTACCCCATTAAGTGCCATTGTCCTCATTTTTAACTGGCATCTACCTGTTATTTTAATTTCCTCTTTAACTATATTGTTATGATAACTTAGTCTCATTTTTAACAGCAAAAGTGAAGTCTAAATGCAACTGTTAATTCTGCAAATACAGTCATTCGCAAGCTTTTATGATGCCTCAATTTAAAATAAGAAACTGAAGCCTAAAGATAAGTTAGTCGTTTTCCTCCCACAGTGATGATAAAGCTCCATTTCCTCTGTGTTGAGCTTCATAGCCTGCGTGAAATTTCACTGCTGTGATTACAGGCACGTCTAACTGGACTGTCCTCAGAATACGACGCTGGGAATGTATGTTCTAAATATGCATGTCATTTTACACTGCTAAAAGATTGAAAACTTTCAGAATGATAGTATATTGATTTAGAATGTATCAAATTATTTCAGATTTGATACTGAATGGGTTAAAGCTAGCGTATTTAAAAAACGTCATTCCAAAGCCTTATTTGGCATATACTGATGCAATATTTTCAGAGATACTGGAATTAAATGTATCATCATGCATTAGCAAACAAAAGCCTGAAATGTAGATAATCAAGATGAAATATAAAGCTGACAATGCTGCATTTAAGAGTTGTAACAATAAAAAGCTCTGTGTTCATGCACTGTGAGTAGACACAAAGAATGACTGACAGACAGCACAGAACGCAGCTGGTAAAAACGAATCACTTGGTCAGCATGTACGTTTTGCACCAGTTTAAATCACAATGGGTTAAGAAAGAGACTATAGAAGCAAAAGATGGACAAGGATGAAAACCAAAATCCAGAACTTACTTTGATAAATAGAAAACGCCAGAAACTGGTTTCGAAACATTTTATATATGAATCCATTCGGCCTTTTAAAAACAAGAACAGAATTGTTTAGAACAAAGAGTGCACTCACAATTGAAAGGGACTGCATTGACACTTTGAATGGCATTTCTTCAAGCCAATAGCTAAAGGAAGAGCAGTAACACTGAGCAAACCTAACACTGCCCTCTGCATGGAATCATGGATTTATTCAGTTCCAACATCAAGGCTGCTCATTTCAAACACTGCAGTACGATAAAAACGCAATACTTTAACATTTTAAAATGAATCAGAGAAAGTACAGCGATGCAAATCAGTCTCCTATTGCATAGCAGTTTCACCCATTCCAGATTTTACTACGAGGTTGATTAGCCAGTGTATAGGTAACAACCTCAGGTGTGTCTTATTAAACTCACAGCAAAAACAGGAACGGATCCAACTGCTTTGCAATAGGAGTCTTATTCCCATCCCTGAAATAGCTTAGTTTTAAAATCACTCTGCTGTTCCAAAAAAAAAATACCAATAAATCGAACTTACCATGTTAACATGACCCCAGATAGAAAGGTTGACACATAGTGATGCGAAACCCACCACCCTTTTATTCTGAAAAGAATGGGGACACAATAACAGCTGGGATGAACATGCTTACAAAGGCACAACTTGCCCTCACAACCTTAAAAGTTAAACAACCGCAGATTTGGTGATAAGCTGAAAACAACGGTTTCCAAACCATCTATATCAAGCATTTAGGCTCAATTATAACATATATAAAAAAAATATGCCTTATGCATTTAGATCTAGCTCCTGAAATACAATAAATGATATACAAATTCAAAACCCTTACCTTGACCCATTACTGATGAGAATGCTTTCCCTTATCGTCAGGGTGCAGTAGTACCAAACCAGCATGAAATTAAAGATTTCATCTATCACCCTGGCACAGGAGAAAGGCAAAATATATTAGAACAACCCTCTGATACACGAATGGTTTCTAAGCATGTTTACAGAAAACACTAACGAAAATAATAACTTAATGTACTGAAGAATAAGACAAGTGTTTATTTTTGGTTTGAGCTCTGAATTTGTGATTGAGTGTTTAAAATGATGGGTTATATACTTCATTTCACACTGTGAACATGTAATTGAACACATTTTAAATACATTAGTCTAGATCAGTGCCAACACTGCCCTCTGGTGCCTGCCAAAGACGGCACACGTGGATTATAATAGACTATGTTAATTGAATTAAATCGTCTATTTCTGAACAATGCGTTAAGTACGCGTTTAATACTAAACATTTACGCCTGAGTTTATAATGTGGATCCGGCTACTTGAACAAATAAAGTAAAAGCCCTCCTCTGGCTGTCACTGATAGGTTAACACAACACTCTGGGGCTTTCTCATTGGCTCAGATACCTGCCTCTCAGCTGTTCAAGACAGCAGTATAATCTTCTGTCTGATTGTCATCATGCTTTATACACGCACTCACCAAGAAAGCACAAATAAAACAATCTTACCTGTAATTGAGAAAGAACCGGCAGGTGATAGCTCCGAGTAATAGGATTATTGTCATGTACAGTTTGAACTTCTCATATTCATCTTTGTAGGCAAATCTGTTGGAGAAAGAAGGGAATAATCAAATATATACATATACACACACATATATGAATGTCCTGATGCATTTAATCTGTGATCAGTGGATGTGTGTGGTTAGATACAGATCTATACTCTTAAAATAAATGCACTCAAGTATGTGTCCTTCATAAACATCCCACTATCAGGAATATCAGTCACTGGTTTCCTAGAACACTGCAGTGAAGATCAGAAACCACTGTCCCTGACACTGAACAGTAAGCAATCTTACACTGCACAGCAGAATCCATTTAACACACAGTAAAGCCATAAGTGAATTCACGACAGTCTAAACAAAATTGAAAAAAAAAAAAAAAAACGCATGTGAAAACTTACTTTGCCTGATTACTGAGTAGAGTTACATTCACATTCCCGAGCACTAGATTTAAGTACAATCTGAAGAAAAGAAAAAGTACAACACAATCAAGTCGATAAAACGTTAAGGGTGGTAATGAAATGCAATCCATATGCAGAACCTCTTTTAAAAGCAGAGGCGCTGCTCGTTTCCTTTCACGGCACACCTTACCCGTTCTTCTTTGGCAAATAAGCCTCCATATCAAAAAAAACATTTTGCCTTTCTTTCATCTGAGTCTGGACGCTCTGGATCAACTCCCTTTCTTCAGCAGTGCAGGCCTCTTTCTTACACCTGCAGAGGATTTAAGAACATTACTGCTAATAGCTAAGCTGCCTGCATGATAAAAGGAATTGAATGGATGTTATATTTTATGTTATTTTTTTATGTTCATACTAAGTTAACAGGTGGCAACATTACAGTGGGACTTTCATGCCAGGAATAACAGAGATAAAGCAAGGCACTGCCAATTTAAACTTGTTCCCTGATCTGTTTAGCAAATCTAGGAACAACAGGATTACACCAAAGCCTGAACAATGTCAGTTTCAAAATCTCTTTTCTGCTTTAATTTCTAGAGCAGAGCCTTCGCCTCCTGGTTGCTCAGCAGCTAATACAGAATCCTACAAGCAATGCTTTCTATGCAGACAGAGATGTGCAGAATACAATAGCTTTAAAACAACAAATCCATTATAGGACACTCTAACTAACTTCTTGCACAAAGCCTGTAGACAGATCACAGAATGCCTATGACAGGTCACTAAAAACAACAGTCAATCCCAGATAACTAGTCAGCTTCACAGCTTATTTGGGCACTTGTGTGGCAATTTAAAGCATTAAAAGCCATCACAAGTATGCAACAGAGGTAACACTGAACAGCCAACCGCATGGCATGCAAAGGACATCTCTGCAGCTACCTCCGTAGACTGTAGTTGATCTCTCCCAGGTTCTTCTTGTGTTTGCTAATGGAATTGCTACAGATGGTCTGGAGGTTTGTGAGTTCATCCAGTTTCTGTCTGTACACTTTGTGTGACTCCTGCAAAGGAAAACCACTGCGTTAGAACATTGGCTGGAAAGGTACTTTTTTTTTTACAAACACTAGCAAAGCATCACTGCAGCTGACCCAATACTGGGGAGGCGTTTGTTGCTGAGGGTAACTTTACTAACCACATGTTACTGAGACCAGAGCATCTGCATGGACATGGCGAGAAAGTGTCTGAAGCCTCACTCACAGTAACTAGAACAAGCCAGTTAAGGCACTGAACCAGATCACCTCTCTGAAACCAGATCAGCATTACCGGATCACAGAAGATCAAATAAAAAGCGAGCGACGTCGCTGCCGTTGCACTGCGGCACCAAGGAATACAGAAGCTTCCCATGGTCTGCATGCACGGGGCTCTGGCAGGGTTTACAACACCGTCACGACAATGCGTTCCGATGCAGTGCGTGCCAGTTTAACTTGCACTTTGATTTCTTTACCTAGTCTCTACAGCAGTGAAGTCCAACAAGTTTAAACTGGAACGAAAATACAGGACTGTGTTACATCTTTTACAGGGAAGGGGGCGAAAAAAAACAATCACAGATAGGTTGTGGTGTTTTTTAGGTTTTAGTTTCAGCAGCGACAGTATGGTCTGGTACTGATCTGTACAGTGCGATCAATGCCACTTAGCGGAAGAGTAGTTTATTGGGGTGCATGGGGGGGGTACGATTTGCATGTGTCTCGACAATAACACCCACAGCGACCGAATATCGCACGAGCACAGCAGCCATCGAAGCAAAGCGAGCACACAAACGGTTGTTCTGAAGGTTTGCAAGGACAGCATTTGTTGCACAGCGCGCACTGGAGTAAACAACGGTGTCTTCAACTGTTTATTTATGCAAACCTGGCAGCATCACACACGCGACTCAGCCACCGTCGTGTGTACATCACTGCACCAGGGAAACCACAACCGCGCAGAAAACAAACCTTTTCCTAACAAAGACAGTCACACTGAAGTGAGAGGAGGCCGTGGTTTACAACTAGTACTCTATATTAGCACACAGAAAGGGCATTCGCATTGCCATCAAACTTCAAACCCTCGGCACACAGTACTGCATGCTAAGCAACGCTTGTCTTTAGGGATATACGTAAAGAATACTGCAATACCAGAAATGGACAGACAGTGCCATAACTTTCATCTGGCGGTCACTGCAGGTGTACGATCAATGGTTCGTCCATTCGCTTGTTAGTACAGATTTACCTGCAACTGCTGGAATTCCTGCTCAATTTCTTCCCATTCAGTCTGGAACCTCTGCAGTGACATTGTAACAAAGTACCGCGTCGCTCTCCCTTCTCTCTATACGCACGCACAGCTCCCCTGCCTTCAGCGCCTCTCGCTCCTTCTCAAAGCGCAGGCGCGATAGAACACCACACCGGCTACGTCACCTGACGTCATCGCCTTTCTGCTGCTCAGACCAAATGGTGGAGTTTGAAGCCTGTACCCTGCCCATGCCCGGACCAATCGGCGGAGATACAACTCACCCACGTTTAATATTCACGCCAATGAAAGCGCTGCATCTCTACTCTGCCACATGACGGAGAAATCCATGACAAATCTAATGAAATATATTGCGGAAGAACGATTGGTTGGTCAGTCCGAAGGGGATGTCGTGAATTATTTATTTATTTATTGATTGATTGATTGATTGATTGATTGATTGCAGTGGTACAGCAATAAGTTGTCAACAACAGGTCTAAAACCCCACGGAAAAGTAGATACCAGGAAATAACCAAATATCTTCAAAAGAAAAAAAAAAAAAACGTGTGGGCGATGAAAACAATTATCCCTCATTTAAGCCCATATTTAAAACATAAATAAACAACGAGAAGCCGTTTTTTCAACACTTAGGCAAAACACCTCTGTTTGTACACATGAGATGTGCTGCTGTGTAATCTTCAATGACCTGCAATAACCTGCACAGTGTACAACAAAAATACATGCAGTTACTGAATGCTTCCACTTGATGGCAGTGTGCGTCTGACTTGCTGAAAAGTGCCCTATAGCTTTGTTTGAATCAATTCCTTGTGCTTTTGCAGGGCACTAGGTCACGAGCAATGGCTAAGGTTTTTTTAGTGGAAAGGCCCCATCAATCCACTCATCCAGGCTTGAAAACAACACCCTTTTAAAATACTGTTGGCTGCCAAGTGCCAACATTACCTTGTCTAACTATCACTTTAGTATCCATTGCAGTGCATTCTCCAAATCTGATTAGCGGAGGTTAAGCAATAGTTGGCTAGCAGCACAGTTCCATTAGTTACGTGGATCACGTGTCAGTTACAGCAGCAGGGTATTCACTCAGCAGCGTGTACGACACTGTGCAAACAGCGTCACCATACAAGTAAGGGCAATGTGTTCTGAATGCTGGCCTCGCTGCATTGGAACCTTACAGACAACACAGTGTCATTCAAATCCACTTCTTTTGCTTTAGAGTTTGTTTTTGTTTTTTAATTTAAAAAAGGATAATCTGCATAAAGATGTGAAATCTGCACAGACAAACCATTTTAAAATAATTTGTGTGGGCCCCATACAGTGAAAACAGCCAATGTATGTATGTATGTATGTATGTATGTATGTATGTATGTATGCATGCATGCATGCATGTATGTATGTATGTATGTATGTATGTATGTATGTATGTATGCATGTAAACCGGTAGTGTGCTGTCATCACCCAGTCTCTACTAGGAGAGACCTTAATGTTCAGTTCATCATGCATAACTTGGCCGTTTCTTCTTTTCCTTTTTTGGCAGTTTTTGTCTTGATTCAAATTCTGTTGAGCTCTGGCTGACTGGAACTCAGTGATCCAAAAGCCTGCCAGGATTAGATGGTGATTAGCCCTCATCAAAGTTCATTTGACAGTTTTCCATGCACCCCCTCCCTCCCTTCCACACTCATCTCTTAATGTGACTTGCTTTCACTATGCTCTGCTACTGTTTGCTTGGACTTGGTGTAAGGTACACATCAACCTGTCCATTATCTAGCTTGAGAAGTATTTTCACTCTGTGTTCCATACTGTACGTATGTTACTATGTCAAGGATTTCCTTAGTCACAAGTGTTTTTTACAATAAAATAGACCTCCTATTTCTACATTCTAATGGATCCCTTATAAAAGTTTACCACAGTAAATTTACAAGGTAATTTATCAGTTTTCCCATGGCTATACTATGCATTTACTATGATTTGCCATGTTTATTTATATGCTTTACCATACCTCTCTGGGCTTTACAATGCTTACCAATGCTTTAGCAGACTGTCACTATTATTACGCTTTGCTATGCTTTTATTAAAGTAAACTTGAACTGCACTATATTATGCCCATCATCAGAGGTGAGCGAAACCACCACTTGCTGTGCCAATTTTGTACAGACAGTTTCCACAAGTCATTTAATGTAACTTAATTTAATGTAACTCTTACTGACACTGTTCATTTTAGTGGTCATTATTACAACTCGTTTATCGAAGTTGTTTTATTCGAATGTTACGGACTTCAAATAGCGAACTGCATTTTGTCTGTATGTATCATTGTCCATAAAGTTTATTCAAAAACCTGTGCTCTGCAAGGGACGTACAAAATCCATCCTTATACCTGCCTTGATGGTAAGAAATTGAATTGATAATATCCACCGCTTTTTAATGTCCTAATAACATTTAGGTGTATGTAAATCTAACAAAAAGTCATTGTACATGAGATTGCGTTCATACTGAGCTATGCCCATCCTCAATTAGAGCCAAAATGGCGGTTAGATTCCTATCTTACGCGGCGGTGTGTATGGTGAATGGGTTGCTATGGTTACAGATGTCGCTGTTGCATGCTGTTGTCAGTGTTGTGTGTTTGGTCAACGCAACCAGGTTTGCACTATAATTTTTTTCATCTTTTTGTTATTACCAACGCGAGGGAGGATTAACACAAAAAGTTTAACAATTCAAATCACAAGGTACTGTTTTGCATTTAAACAAAGTGTTCGTGTTTGTTTTTAATAATATTATTAACATCCGATATCGACGCCTGGTTGCACTATTTCACTACTGATATATCTTCCAAGTCTAATGCTTTTTGTTTGCAGTTTTAAATGGAAAAAATTTCAAGTGAGAAAATACGCATGCACAATATTTACTGTATTTGACTACCCTCAAACGACAATGCTTATCTTCATTTAGTTATACATTGTACGTAAGCAATGTAATAAACCTAATATTATTAAGTTTGTTTCAAGGTATTTATTTCTATATTTAACATTGTTTTGCATTTTGAGGTTAAACAGACGTAACCCCTGTTTGTTGTAAATTTAATCCCTAACTGAAGTGACCAGGACAGGAGTTACTCCATCTCCTTAAACAACAGATGGGGTCGATTTTATTACTCAACACAGTTTATTTTTAACAATCTAATCGAATTGCTGCCCGGTGATTATACTCATGTATATATTTCATTGCATGTTCCTGTTCAGAGCTGGGTTAAATGAATTCCCAGTGCACACAATAGGAACATTTAAATAATTGCAAGGAAGTTCCTCTTACTCATGTGAAGAATGCTTGCAGGTACATTAATGGGCAACACGTTAGCCCTGGTGATCCCTACAAGCCATTGACACGTTTTCTTTTTTCTCTGTGCAATGAAGCTGCACCAGTGAGTCATGCCTCACTTGAAGACACCCAGGAAGCCCCAGCCTCTTTGGAAAGAATGGGACAGAAAGGCACAGAAATGTGGTGTGAGACATACCGTCTATTCAGTCAATGGGGATGAATACACAGGCGAATGGCTGGACAACAAGAAGCATGGTACGTCTGCCAGTAATGTCCAAGCCAGGTCAAACAAAGGAGTATAAGTAGCATATCATGTATATGCTGGTTTCGTATTTGAGCCCCATGGAACCAGAGTAGCCAATCCCACAGTGCAAATGATGAGATTCCAGTGTTATCCTGTTGAGAAAGCTACAATGTATTTGATCAGTCTGACTCAGGGCTGTCTCTCTTACTGTGCAATCAGGATTAGAATGTTCTTTCTCCAGCAGTGAGTGTTGCATGTACAATACATGGATGAGAATCGGACTGTTTCTTTATGGTGTGCCAAAGACACTGGCAGCGCCAGGGCTGGTTTTGTGCACTGTGCAGCATAAAATTGAAAAACAAAGAATGATCATTTGCCTCCTAACACTGCAGACACAAAGATAACATCACTAAGCACCGCAGAGAATTCTAGTTGTGTTTCTGCTCAAATAAACAAGCAGACACCGAAATACTTAAGACTTCAATGTAACTGATGGACCACTTTGAGTGCTACTACCGTACCAGTCCACCCCAGTGTTGCCAAGCTGAAGTTGAAGGATTGCAGTTTACCGTATGTAAACAGCATTTCATTCCAAATATATATGTGCTTGTCAGATCAATAACTTATGTTTTGTTTTGTTTTCATCAAGGAAAGGGTACACAGGTTTGGAAAAAAACTGGAGCCATTTATGATGGGGACTGGAAACATGGAAATCGAAGTGGTTTTGGGACCTTCAGCTTGCCTGACCCTGTAACTGGGGAGTATGTTAAAGTATATTCAGGAGGATGGAAAGATGACATGAAAGATGTAAGTTTAGGACACAGTCACCAGACTAGCAGTGGGGGGGGGACAATGCATTTGCCCTTTTATTGTGCTTTGAATTGAAACTTCATTTTCATTCATGCTGCAGTTTCTGTATGGAAGATTTTTTTTTTTGGTTGATGTTTGATTGGCTATTGTTCTGAAACATCATATTTGTGCCTAGCAGTATGTTCCTATCAGTATGTTTCTATCAGTATGTAAGGGTAACTGTAGTAAATGAAACAGATCTGGAGGTTGTGTGCCTGTTCCTGTTAATTAAGATATATTTGTAATTTATGTCAGCTATATACAGCTACAAGAAAATGACTTCAAGCTGAACTGCCTTTGATCCAGTTTTATTTGTGTAGGGGTTTGGAACTTACTTTTACTCTGAGACGGAGTATTATGAAGGAGAGTGGAGCAAAGATAAGAGAAGCGGCTGGGGCAGAATGTATTATGAAGACGGTGGCATATCTGAAGGAGAATGGCTTAATGACAAACTTGATGGTCAGGGAATGTTTAGACTGGGTAAGACTGTTTTATAGCTGTGTTTCTAATTTGACCATTCTTGCACAGTAAAACAATTTATTTCTTGTGATAGGCAGTATTCATTATACTGTTGGTGTAGACATTTCATTACTTGTGATTACAGTGGTTTGCTCAATTAAACATATTTACATTTTAGTGTTAAACTGAACACCTGCTGGTGTTTTCCCTCCAGGAGCGATTTATGGACTCCCCCTCATTAACTTTACTAAAGACAATAAAAGCACAGTGAAATAACAAGTTTAGAAATGTCTCCCAATGGATACCGCCAATGTTTGTTTTTCAAATACAATGTTCCCTTGAAAAGCTTGTTCTTCCAAGCATAAAAAATATATTTGAAAATGGAAAAACAAAACCCAAAATATATTTGAAAATGGAAAAAAAAAAAAACCCACAGCATGATTGCCAACGGAAATGTATGTATTGTCTTTTGAAAAGCCAACGAGAACAGGTATGAAGGCTCTTGGAAGAACGGAAAGAAGCATGGCCCTGGGAAGTTTGTCTACCTGGACAAGGGTCAGCTGTATGAAGCAGTATGGGTAGAGAACATTGCAAAGTGTGGAAAAATGAGTGACTTTGGAAGAGAAGGGGCTCCAGCAGCTCCAGTTTATCCAATCCCAAAGGTATGGACAGTATTTTCATAGTACACAGATAGTCAATGTGCTTACAAATTATACTGAGAAGTATATTTAATAAACTCCATTTCAATAACCAGTCAGTTAAATAACTGCTGTACGGTTGAAATAAAGACATTTATAGTTCAAGGCACTGTACCAGCACTTGGTTTCAGTTGTTTATTCAACAGTGGTTGCTCCCAGATGCATGGTTTTACTGTTTGGTAAGTATTCCTAGTTGCTCCAGTTCATTAACTAGTCAAGCAAAATTAATATTTAAACCATAAACAGCAGTACCACCACAACTGCTTATTTCCCTCACTGTTTACACACGCACGCTTTGCAAATACATTACAGTCTGTATAAAAATACTGTAAGTAACAAGGAAACTTTTCTTGGAAAAACAAAGCTAGTCAAATTGTTGTTATCTTGATTCTAATTTAGCATGAGACGTGTAGTCTCCTGTTGGAGTCATGAAGGAAGTCTTTTCTGTAGATTGCAAAGGGGGTTGAATGAGCCACTTACCTTCCAGAGCAGAAATTAGATCAAAAAGAAAATAAAACTACATCAGACACAAAATATTCTTTGGGAACATAAAAACAATGACATCAGACGGGGATCTCCAGTAACCTCAAGGGTGACAGCACTCATCTGTTCTCATCAAGAGAATGCCTGGTCTCGCCCTTTTTTTAAAAAGTTTTAAAAACAGGAAACAGAAAGAACTTTCCATCAGTTTTGGAAGGAAGACGATCATCTACGCATGTTATTTGAACATTAGCAGAGAATTGTGTCCTTGAGTTTTGTATGTTTTGTCTTTTCATCTAATCAACACAATGTAGTACACTTTTAGGTTAAGATAAATTACTTCTTGTTTTAAATCGAGGAAGCCAAGGAGCAGCACTATTATTATTTTTTAAATACAAAGAAAGACGGTTCTTTTTTAGAAACGGAAAACAAACATACCACATACAATTGAAATGAATTACGTACTTAATTTGGATCTGTTTTCCCCATGGCGACGAGTTCAAGGGAGTCCCGATTGATGTGTTTTTAAGCCAGACAACTTCAATAGAGCACACACCCCAGCAAAAATGATTGCAGTGAAACCAGCTTACAGCAACATCAAAAAGTAGCCTTTATAGGTTATTAAATAATTCAGATACATTTATTTGTATGCTCTTTCTTTAGAGGTTTGTTGTTGCTTAACTGGATTCATTTCTTTTCTTCCAAAGATACACCTGTTAGACCCCGAAGCTGTTTTAAAGGACGCTCGAGCGACGCTTCCTATTGAGGAGGACTGATTCTTTATTTTTTTTAACCAACTCAGCAGACCTACCTTCGCTAGAGAAGGCAACTTAAAAATGCACACCTGGAGCCTGTTCAGATTGCATCTTGCTTCCCTTCCAGTAAACATGGTAACAAAAAGTAGGGTCATGCATTACATAGTGTACTGTTCCTTAAACTTAACTATGTTGTAGTGTCATGATGTAAATACATACTCTGGAAAATATTCTTGGTGCAGCTTTAACCACATGTTCAACCCTTGCAGTAATTAGCACATTTCCCTCCCTCAAGACAAACTTTTTCAAACCTTGCTGAGCCACATTTTCTACTGGTATTTATATATTAGGGTGTGGTTTGTGTTATAATTGCTCAACACTTACAAAACTGTCTGGATGAAATGAGCCTTCAAATATGTACAACCAATTGAACCACAGAACTGGTTATAAGAGTTATGGCTGTGCTTCTTATTTTTCCTAACGTCATTCTCATAAGGATGGCTCCACCTAAACAAAACTAACTCAGCACAATTGGATCTTTGTGGAGGCTGTGTGGTCCAGTGGTTAAAGAAAAGGGCTTGTAACCAGGAGGTCCCCGGTTCAAATCCCACCTCAGCAACTGACTCATTGTGTGACCCTGAGCAAGTCACTTCACCTCCTTGTGCTGCGTCTTTCGGGTGAGACGTAGTTGTAAGTGACTCTGCAGCTGATGCATAGTTCACACACACCCTAGTCTCTGTAAGTCGCCTTGGATAAAGGCGTCTGTTAAATAA
This sequence comes from Acipenser oxyrinchus oxyrinchus, assembly GCA_030684275.1. Lineage (NCBI taxonomy): Eukaryota > Metazoa > Chordata > Actinopteri > Acipenseriformes > Acipenseridae > Acipenser > Acipenser oxyrinchus. The sequence continues at coordinate 26,971,400 of CM060267.1, read as the reverse complement.
ACAAATAATAATAATAATAACCCCAGCCAGGAATAATTGTTAAAATGCATGTACTAGACTAGTGGGGGTTTATCTGCGACAGTAGCAGAAACTTGAACAAAAACAGGCTTGTAAGTCATACATTTAAATATCAGCCTTCTTATGCTGGTTTCCTTTTGGCAAGTTATCAATAATTTAATGATGCAGTTGCAAATTACATCACACTCATACTTTACACTTTTTTTTTGGTTAGAAAACATTTAAGACTACCCAAAATGTATTACAATTGTCAACATTTCTGTTTTGTAAGAAAAGTGAGATTAAAACCTGTACAGCCACCCAGTCAACTTTCACAGGCACATGTTTAAATGTACATCATGTTTTAAACACCAAATAAACCTCAGCAGTACAATAAATGCTCAACATAACTTATTCCACACTGGAGTAAAAAGCTCTGAAAACAATACTGTACAGATTCAAACAATCCACACGTTATGTAAATGCATGCAGTAACCACAATTGTTTTTGTTCTTGCTGATTTCAAAAGATAGAAAACACAATTCAAAATCAACTGAAAAGTGCCGCAAACAAAAAAAAAATACAGTTAACGTTTTCTTTTATTCTATCAAATAAAATTGGATTCATTTATTTTATATAAACAGAAGAGCCTGTCCATGCATGAAGAACAATTCTTATTAGATGAAAGTCTTCACAATGGCTCATAAACAATTACAGCACTTATGTGTTTTTTTATGGATAATGACTGCTGGGAGGCTGCATTGGCACATCCTCCGTTTGACCTCTGTGGTCAAGCTGATTCTGGAGTCTTGCGAAATTTGAAAGTTCCTCCAGTTCCTGGAACTGCCTGTCTGTTTTGTGACTGACAAGCGATCTGTAAAAATGCACTGCGAACACAATAAAAACTAATCCAAATGGCACCATGATGGTAGTGGAGGCAATAGCGGCTGCTTCCCCGGGGGTGATTTTACTACTGGTGCTGTTGGAAGAGAGGTCAACTGGGTGCTTCTTAACTGGGAGAAACTTGACCCAGCACAGCAGAACCACTTCAGCTAGGAACAGCAAGGTTCCGATGACGGTGGAGAAGGCCCATGCCAGCTCGATATGCATGTGCATGCGCTCGTGGGGAGACTCCTTCACAGAATTCAGGTTGTGCACGTTGCTGACGGCCTCGATGTTTGGAAGAATGCAGGTGCTGATCATGAGAGCGAAGAGGTGTACTGCGACCAGCACTGTGGTGCAAGCACTGAAGGCGATCAGCAGGCCAGGGGGGTAGTCATGGGTCGGTTCAAGCTGAACTTCTACCATAGCCACCTACAGATTAAAAGAAAAAGACAAACTTGTAAAATTATGAATGATAAACCACACACATGTGGGTATATGTTTTCAGCAAATGCAAATAACCGTGTGCACCAGTGAATATATAAAAACTGGAAACACAAGAGATGGGTAACCCCTTACTCGCCTGTTATACTCACATTCTTTCTGTGTATTAAAGAGAGCATTCTATGATGTTACAACCAAAATGTATTACATGTAAATCCCACAGGCTGGGCATCTCAATATCCCCCCAGATTATGAAACACTCAATAAAGTAAAGAAAGTCCTTAGCAAGTTTCATCAGAATCGGTCTAGTTCTCTACATACAGATCTCCGGCAGGGCACACAAACGCTGGCATTATGATTGACATAGTCCTGTCAATGTTTATTCTGCTGGGTTTTCAATTTGAATTAAATCCGAATCTTATTGTTAGACTTTATGCTGGAAGACTTTAGTAGTAGTAGTGTTTCTGTTTGATTGGAGACTGGCAGTCCTGTATTTAGCTAATTACGGATACAACAAAGTGGGACTGATTGACGAAGTGGTGCGTACTAGACACAACTAAAAAACAAAACTGAAAAAGTTTTTTCCAAGATAAACTGGAAAGTCAGCATCAAATGCCACTGTGCTTGACCGTTCCTGAATATTGTATATACATGCCCCAGTAGCAGTGCTACCTGTACACAGCACTATTATTTCTACTACTCTAGATGATGTCAAATCCATCGCATTTCTTTATTTTAAATTTTGACATTTTTATGTAACTGTTTTGTCTTCTCAGTGAAACCAAGAATCCAGATCTATGTTTAGTTAACGAGTTGAATTTGAAAAAAAAACAGGAGCCTACTGTTGCCTGCACTGTACTGTGACCTTGCGCTGGTTTACTGGTTGTACATTGTGAAAAATAGTCTAGATCTGCCGTACTGGACAAAGCAAATGCCTAAACAGTTCTATTTGCTCATTTTTCATCACTCGTGGTGTTAAACTGATAGAAAACAAGATTCCAGGAAGCAGCGATATCGAGTGCAGTTGCAAGTTGAAACCAGTCCTCACATATTTGTGAGGACTTGCGAGGTTTAGTATTCATATCAGCCACCATTTCCTTCAGGGGTTTTACGATTACCATTTCCGGATGTAACAAATGAGCAGAGTTATATTTGAGTTGAATTGTTAAACTAAGGTCACTTTGGGACCCACCGCTGATGGTATAATTGGCAGATTAAAAATCGCAGGAAAGTTGGCCGCAGCAAATGATCATTTTCTCATGTTTCGGCTGAAAGAAGCATGAACTATGAAGAAAATGATGCCATTAACATGCAGTTCTGTTCCAGCAGAAGAATAGTATTTGGTGTATAAACATGAGAAAGGGGTGCATGCCAAGAGATTTTACAGATGAATGTTTGGCAATACAAGTTAATTGTTACACAAATACACCACACACTCTGTCACACTCAAGGGAAAGCGTATTGATGATTAAACTGGCATGCATTTTTTTTTTTTATTTACAAAATGTACTGTAATTGTGCAGCCCTCTGTTCCAATTTTATAATGAAGAAATTATTCAACCTTGCACAGTGATGGATAACCCGTCTAATTTCAAAAAAGCATGTAATTGGAAACTAATGAGAAGGAGATTATTTTTAAGTTAAGATTTATTGCCAAATCTATTTTAAAAGAAAGTTTGTAAAGACCTCATGTAAACTGTGCTAGCCAAGCCCTAACAATAACAATGCTGCCGATATGTTAAATGAATAACAATATATATATATATATATATATATATATATATATATATATATATATATATATAGTGTTGCAGATGAGTAAGAATGCCTAGAATGTACCAATGGAATCTGAACTATAAAAGCAGACACCAGTGTATTTACTGATTTTTCATCATGTCCCAGCATAGTCTGTGCTGTCATCAGAACCTACTGTACTTGCCGGTTATTATTTCTAGATTTAACAGTGTATTGTTTATAAATTAAAGTAATCTTGGCTGTTAGTAAAGAGAGTGCATATCCTTTGTCCCTCAGGCTTTTAATTCTATTATTTATGATTACTTTATAAAGTCACGTTGTGGGTTTGTGAATCTGTTTGGTCTCAACCACTAGATCGATATTGCAATTATCTTTTAAATTCATCCCACCCTAGCCAATGAAGGTTAATTAGGGCAAGACTTCTTGGGGAGCTCTTCTGAAGTTGGATGGCACGCAGAAAAGACATCACAATAACCTGGATTCCGATGCTCTTCTGCAAATGATGCCACTTTTGCTCAAGGTATAGCAATAAAACATGCATGTGTGGTCCAGTGGTTAAAGAAAAGGTCTTGTAACCAGGAGGTCCCCGGTTCAAATCCCACCTCAGCCACTGACTCATTGTGTGACCCTGAGCAAGTCACTTAACCTCCTTGTGCTCCGTCTTTCAGGTGAGACGTAATTGTAAGTGACTCTGCAGCTGATGCATAGTTCACACACCCTAGTCTCTGTAAGTCGCCTTGGATAAAGGCATCTGCTAAATAAACAACAATAATAATAATAATAATTTACAGATGTGGCCAGGGACACACATCTCCTGCAGGGGATGAAAAGAGCAAGAGGCAGCTTTTCAGTGTTGGACACCCAGGTGGGAATCTAACCACATATCAGCAGAACACAAACACATCATCAGGGACAAACAGAACAACATGTTCTTGATTACTTTTTGGTTCTGTGTTATGTTTTTGCTTTCTGGGCTATTAGAGCTCGACAAAACAGAGCTTTTTACAGCTTCCTACAGACAGTAGCAGGAAGCCAAACTACATAACAGAAGTAAACACAGTCTCCCAGGAGTTACGCTGTAGTGTAAAACTGACAGTTTACTGCATGTGGGACACTGCCACTTTAAGGCAGATAACAGGCACACTGCTGCATTACTGCAACTGCAGGGAAAAAATACACAGGAAGGCAGACCTACGTGTTTAATACAACATAATCCGTGTGAGCTTAAAAGATGCACGGGGGAGCAGATTAAACCCCAGTTATCATTTTGACATTTTACAATTCTGTCGCTAAGCATCAAATAAATAGACAAGACATCCTCTGCGCCGGTGCAAAGATTTCAACAGAACCGATGCCTTGGAGTCTTGTTAGTGCAAGAGCTTCTCTAATACCAATCAAGTATGCAGGAGATACAACTGTGTGCACTAGGGAGTACATCTGCAGGTTTATTTTTTTGAAAATGGTGTTTTGAAAGGGCAATGTGCAAAATGCAGAAAGATATTGAAGGATTCCAAGGAGATCACAGATCTCGGGTCTCATAGGGTTTCATGCGGATTTCATGCTGTGTGAAAGTACAGCGAGCTCCCCTCTGAAATAGCAAGCTGCACAGCCCATCCTTTATAATATTACAATAAAAAGCTGAAACTCGGTAGCTGAACTGCAGTGATTTTTAGAACAGGTGCCTTTGCACTTCACCGCCACTAAAATGTGAAAAATCGAAAGCCAGTAAATATCTGGAGCTCGACTACAGCTCTGCATGCTGCTTGCAAAAGTTCTGTTCGGCTCCATTCTAATTCTCTTCGTTCTGCACACTGTTCCTGTTTCCACTCTTGTCAGCCTATGTGGCAGCTGTCAGGGTTTCTCAATTTGCACATGCAAAGTTTCATCAAATGTTGGCAGCTGGCTCCCTGCATTGTTAAACAGTAACCATTTGTAACACATTTACAGTAAGTTCAATAGCTTAACAAATGTCTATAAACTGGGTCAAATTCAGGTGAACAATGGGGGTACATATTCTGAAGAGATCTAGGCAGCTTTTGCAGGTAATTTGCTGATCTATACAGTACCATGTTTTTTTTCATAATTGACAGTCACAACATATAGTTAATAAACATGCAACAATACTATAGGACTTACAGTATATACCCAGTTTTTTAAATTACATCTCCACTATATGGCAGACCCCAGGGATAATTTCATTCAAGCAAAACATCTAGCAAAGACCCCCATAATTTAGAATCCAGGCAATTATACCAACCAGACCCGCCAAGACTTAAGAGCAATGAAAACAGAGTGTTCATTTATCACAAAGGAGTTGCAATTCTACTGAAGAGATTAAAGGATAATGCATGTGCTCTCATTACATCTGTTTCGGGTTGATATGAATGCTCCATGAGATTTCAATGGCTGCATTGTTACAGCTAAGCCATTCATAGAACAGTGTTGCTGTCCATAACCCCAGAACTCATACTTCCCAGTGTAAACCACTAACGCATGCATGTTAGTGCCGGTTTAGTGGATGTCATGGTAAGACTGCCAGGAGGAAATTAAAAGTTGCCCCACCAGTTCAAAGGGCATGCCTTGGCAGGCCTAATGTATGGAAAGTGTATCAGTAGCTAAGGAAAACTGCGCACTCTCCAATAATGAATCTTAACAGATATGTTTTCAAAATAAACCGTGCCCACCACACTAGTACAGTACTACACTTAGGTTCAACATGCCTAATTAAATACTGTATTGAACTATTTTTGTGTAACCTAAATCTCAGCTGTACATTGATCTGGCGTTTGCTACACAAATGTAGCGTGTCTAAAGGATAAGGTTTTATGACGTTCTGGTTGAAATAACTTTTTGCAAAGGTCGGACCAAAGGCATTAGAAAACTACTTGCACATTTAACACGACTTGAATAAATAAACAGTATATAGTCCAATGCATTAAAGAAATAATCAGCAATTGGTTTTATTGTTTCGTCTTTCATATAATACTACACGTAAAACACGTAACTCTCCTTTTAAATACAGCAGAATTTAGCATTATACGTTTACCTTCAGGGACGGTATGCTATTGCTACATATTTGCAAATCACAAAAGCGCTTGCCTGTCGCTTTAAAAGTGTAATTCACCCTACTAGTCACCCAGGACCCCTGTCCCAAAATATTAGTCTCCACTACTCACCATTGCGAAACCCGACAGAAGAGCTGACGTCCTGCTTGAAGCTTTGAGCTTGGCTCTGCTCAAATAGAGCTTCCTCCAGGAGAGAGTCTGCAACGAGTGCTCGTCAAGACTCATTAAGCGTGGCGGGGAGAGAGTGCTGCTGCTGCTCGCTTCAACAAGATCCGCTCCGATTATAAACAGATCTTCCCTTCGGAAGAGCTGGCTGGCTCGCGCTGCCGATCCGGACTCATGAGCCTGTTTCTCTGCAAAATCCTGAACCGACGACAACACAGCCGCTAGTCCCGCGTCAAGGAGCTTGCAACGGAATGCAGTGTGTGTGCTTCAGTGTCAGAACACCCCCTTTACGCAGGAAACTGCACCCTGTGATACCCACAAGCCTATGCGATGCATCGGTAACAGTACACTCCACTCCGCCTTGTGGGAGATTGTCACCTCATCATGATTTCACACTCTGAACTTGGTGGTGTTAGGAGGGTGTGCTCGCTAGTGAATAGGAGATATCATTGGCTGTTACAGCAAAGCGTCTTCATCTAGGCGCAGAAATAGATTTGCATATGCCCCTCCTATAATATCATAGGCGGCATCTGCTTTTCTGCAAGATCGACCTGTCTAAAGGTAGAAATAACTAATGAGAAAATGTATCCCTTTAATAATGAAATGGGATAGTAAGCACCATATCCTGTGGTCGTTATTGTATTATCAGGTGGACCTTTGATTTACTGTCATTGGTTAATATAATCGACGTCGAAGAGGCCATTCACAAGAGGTAGAATCATGCTTGTGTGAGCTGCTCTGAAATGATTGGGTCTGTTCATCTAGAGGAGGTAGATCTAAATACCGCCACCATTTAGATGTTGCATTAAGATCAAATCTCTAATTTTGCATATACACTGTAGCAGCTCCCACGCTGTTACAGATCTCATATTTAAACTGGGGGTGTAGAGTTGAGCAGACTCCATCACGTGTTAAACGCCAGTCTGGAGCCCAAGTTCGGTGGCTACCAACCAACTCTTACAGGTGGCTTATTGAGAGAATCACAATGCAAGCTGCCCAAACCAGGATAAGAGCCGTGTTTCCTGTCACCGGAGCCGGAGCTCATTTCTTAATGCTGTCTGTCTGTTTGCAGCTCTACGACTCTGAAGTAAGACTGACCCACATTCATACATGTCGTTAGTTACAATGCATTACCCCGATCACCTGCTTCTCGCAAACAGGATGCTACAGTGCCACATTGCACCAGCATTATTGCACACCACACAATACCGCGTAATATCAAAACCAATGCTACATTCACACGCAACAATACGTTTGACAAGAATACACTTTTTTTCATCTGCCAGCACGCGCTTTAAAAAATGCAATCTTAACCACCACCATTTCCTTCTCATTCAGCTCTGCAATAACACTGCATGTGGCCGGTGAAAAATGTGCCTTAGACATGTTGGAATACTGGGCAAAATCCATCCATCCATCCCCTGCTTGCTTTTGAGAGGTGTGTGTGTGTGTGTGTGTGTAATGAGATTTCAGGAAGCCACAAACATACATACATACATACATACATACATACATACATACATACGTAGTACATCGGACCGGTCAACATATCATAAATCAGCTGCAGCGCGTGCGTGCATGCTTATTGCAGACTCGTGACCACCTCATTAAAAAAAAAGAAAAAAAAAAGGCAAGGCGTCATTTTTTTTATTGTAATTGAGTCTGAACACCAAGAAAAATGACTATCGCGCTGTTAGGAACTTTGTTTCAAAAGAACGTGGGGGTGTTGTCTCGCGCCTGAAGTTCTGAATAAAGATGACGCATGACGTTCTCAGCAATGTTTTGATTCTCTCGATCGTGACGTCAACGGCAATACTATACAAAAATGGTTCCTACTTAGTTTGGCATCGGAAGGCAAAGTGTTTTCAAACTTTAAATGGTACAGTTTCGACAAAATGAAGGGCTAAATTGGTAAAACTGGCGAAAGCGCCAAAAAAATGGAGGCGCATGCAGAATCTGGACGCAGACTGGTGTGTAGTTTTACCCTATCGTTTTACAGCCTGAATAGAAAGCTACTGCGAGGAAAAAAGAAATTATTTAGAAGCCTTTTGGTATCGGAAACATTATTTTCAATGTGTGATATGTTTTTTTTTAAAACGAAGACCGGAAGGAGTGTTTGTTGCACAACGATACGGATATTTATCAGCCATTTCAGAGGATTTGTGTAGGGCATTTTTGCAATGTTATACAGTATTTAAGTAGCATCTGCCGTGGCACTTATTTATTTGAATGGTCAAATGCATCCCTAATTTTAAACTGGAGCTGCAGATACAGCCTTGCTGATGCGCTCCAGGTAGTTAGGTCTGTGGGGTCGTTCTAGCCTCAGCTGTTGGACATAAATAATGAGTCGGAAAACATTTATACCACCGATGAATCGTTGCATGATTTTTTATTCAGGCTTATTAATGGGCCTAGGGTCATGTTCAGTAAAACACTATTTTTTTATTACTCTGGTTTTGGTTAATTAATTACATTAACAGAATAATTTGAGCTTCCAGCACGAGAGTGTTTAACTTATCCTGGAGCTGTTTGTTCGTCTATGTTTTACGTAATAGCGCCCTACTTTTTCTATAAACAATGTTATTGTGTTATTATTAAACACGAATCTGTACTCTCAATAATAACTATGGAATATACATGAATTATGCAGGCAATAAATGCAATTGCACTGCAATAACAGTTCAAGGAGGTACTACCGCCTGTGTTTACGGAGCCTTTGTGTGAAAAGGAAAACAAGTTTTAAGTTAATAATACGAGTGAAATTATATGCATTTTTGTTGTGTGTGTGTGTGTGTGTGTGTTTTAATATATAAAAACTATTACCGTATACATGTTTGTTTATCCCATATAGTCTACTTTAAGCTATACGATTCTGAAACTGTATATTAAATAAAAATAAGTAAACTTTTCGCTTTTTTAATGTGTTATATATATATATATATATATATATATATATATATATATATATTATATATATATATATATATATATAATTAGGTAGGTGTTGTTCGAGGAGAGCGGCAACACAGTTCAATTTCTTGGCCTCTTCTCCATCACCTATGTCAATAAATAAATAAATATATAAACTACGTGGTGCAGATTATAATTTTATTCACCAATATGTTTTGTTTGAGATATATATCCTCCCGGGCCTTTTTATTGTATTTTCTTTTTTTTTATTTATTGAATATTTACACACACACAAATAGCGCACCATCAGTAGGAGAATGTACGACGAAAACGAAGACCTCTCTGATGTGGAGGAGATCGTAAACATCCGAAGTTTTAATTTGGAAGAGAAGCTTAGAAGCGAATCGTACAACGCCAATTACGTGATGTCGATGGAAGGACAAGGTAAGCGTGCATTACTCTGTTTCATTCGAAAATAAAGACGTGCGGAACCTCAGATGGTCAAATCCTGTTCCATGTTTATATTTCCCGCCTGCGATTCTGTACAGCAGGTGACGTGACATCAAGTTGACCGATCAGTATTTACAGACTCCGGGGATCCTGCAAGTGCAGGAATGTGATGGCTGCTTTAAATGTGTTACAAATAAACACACACACACAACGCGTCACAAATGAAACATGATACAACTGTGCAAATACACCTCCAGTTAGCATGCTATGATCGTGTCTGCTGTGTAGTATACCATGTTTATTATTGTGCTAGTATGTATGGATTCAGTATGCCTGGCTAAGTTGTCGATTTTTAAAAAATCACTATTTAAACAAAAACACGTACATGCGATCGCAACTGCAGTTATGTCCCACGTGGATGTGTGATCGAATGCTGTTCTAGACTATGTATGTGCATTTTAATGTAAAGTGATCTCACTTGGTATTCACTGTGTATTACGCAGATTTTACCTATGGATACGTGCAAAGGGAAGCACTCCGGGTTCCTCTCATATTTAAAGCCAAAGATGGACTGGGGATAAAGTAAGTTACAGCTGATATATATTAAAAACAAGCAAAACGCTGGTGTAATGAATTTGGAACAGGAGTTATGAATCCGTCAATATTAAGAGTTTCTTTTGAAGCTGAATAACTTGTAGTTTTGTTAGCACACATTACTGTTAGATTTGTAGACAGGGTCACGGATAACTGCACTTTGAGCAGGAAACCACAATTTAAAATGCATTTACAGACAAGTGCACAAGAACAGGGTTCAAGTCTAATGGTAAAATAGCATTTCTTTTGCGGTTATGATTTGTGCGACAGCCTAAAGAAGAGCAGTTCTTCGATTTAATGGATTTGACCTTTTACTGCTATTGTGATGACTAAATAAGGAACAGCTGTTGCTACCACTGAGCAAAAAAGAAAGACTTGCTGGATGACCTGAGATTTCATTGAAAAACTACATCCAGGCAATGTGTATTACATAAATCATTTTATTTTTTATATAAAGCAGTTAATAAATAAATCTGTATTGGAACAAAGGCAGGTGCATGTAAAACACGCGTCTGTGCTACAGATTGAACTCATTTGTGATTTTTTTGTTTTCCTTCTTCAGTATGCCTGACAGTGACTTTAACGTCAGTGAAGTTAAAGGACTTGTAGGTAAGTGCTGTAATCTGACTCGTTTTACACCCGCTGCTGATTGTGTAGGTGAAAAAAAAGTTCCAAATAACTTGGAGGGAATATTGAGTCACTGACTAATTTAAGACTGAATGTTATTATTATTTCGAAGAATAAAATATTTCTGATGAACTTGGTATAGTGTCGCCTCACAGTGAACCCAAACTCGACCTACCCTTTGTTCCCAGGTGATTTTTCTAGCCTGGCTACTGCTATTCCTGGCTTAGCAAACAACCGGAGTGTCAAGGCCTTTGACGTCCGATCAGTTAAGGAGGCAGACAAACACAAAGCCATTGTATTTCAAATAACTGGCTTTCACTGGAGTCCAGGCGTGGGAGGTTTTATGAGAGACAGTGCAAGGTGAAAGTCTGGGGGGCAGATTTAGAATGCCATTATTTAATTACCCTGCTGTTTCCACCAGTTGATTGTACAGTGGTTCAATTACAATCCCAGTTGCTGTGATCGTTCCTATCCTGAATTGATATTATGCTGCTTGCATGGTAGTTGTAGAACACACACTGTAATATTAAACCATGCAGTAATTCAAGGTGTAGTGCTTGGGGAAGGCAGTATGTTGATGAAAACAAAATGCAGGGTGTTTGTTAACTATATCCTTTATATAAGGGTCGTGAGAATCCGTCATTTTCCCCATGAACATTTTGTGCATTCTGTTCAGCCCACTTTGCTTCTGCCTTTGTTTATACTGACAGGAAGATCACCTGTTCTTTGGGGTTTTTGTCATTACTGGCATTACTGCAGTCCGTTGAAACTTCTGCTCAGATCTGCTGTTTATGATGGGGTGGGGGGTGGGGGAAACTGCGTGCAGAGGATATGGAAAACACAGACTTCAAAGCAGAGCTGAAGACTAACTTACACATGTTGGTGGGAGGTAGTTTGGTCTGTGGTCTTTCTTTTTTTTTTTTGTATTGAATCATGTACCTGGTCCCCACATCATACCTCTTCATCCTCGGCACACCACACCTGTTCTGTGTGCACCATGCTGCACCTGCCTCTTGCAGTGCATCCCAGTTCTCAGACCACGTAAGGAGGAGAAAGCGTCAGGATAAATGCACCACGTCTTTGGATTGACTAGAGAGACAGTAGGCGGTGGCAGGTTGCTGTTTGCAAGAGGAAGCTCAAAGGGAAACGGCATGCTTGTGTTTCTGGGTGATTACAGCTTTTTTTTTTTGGTGAAGTGCTTCAAACAAACATTTTACAGTGTGGAAAACTTCAGGCCCTGGCTGCAGAATTGCAACACAAATTTCCGGTTGCAAAAATTTGAATAAAAGCCCAGTCTTATAGTATATTGTTTTTTTTCTTTGCTGGTAGGTGTGTTAGATACAAAACTGCTAGGTCTTTGTCTAAATGCATTTTATATATAATACATAATCTTGGACTAAAGAAAATGTTTACCATTACCATAGTTTTATTGACTTGAAATGAGGAAAGTAAATTTAGCTGACAGCCATTTAGACAGATAATGGTTTGTGTGTGTGCGTGCAACTAATTTTGTATATTGAAAAAGCAGGGTGTAAACCGATTACAGACATCTATGAAAAGGCGTTCTAAATAAATAAAGATCAATAAAGATTGGAATGCCTTTTGAAGTTATTTACTAAACAGCCCTTCCTAGTGTCTGTTGTTCCAGCTGAGATGTCAAAGCTGCTGTTTTAGGAGTCGCTCAGGAATAAAAAGTTCCCTCTTCTTGTGTCCTCCTTCCTGTTAGTCTATTCACTGTGAAGTCAAGACTGTCTGGAGCATGTAATCACACTGTATCTACAGCAAGGAAAGCCTGCAATCTTTGCCCCTGTGTTGAAAACAGACATGCATGATGTTGGGAGTGTGCGATTAGCAGTCAGAATGGAACACAGCTTTGAGATGCAAGCCTATGGAGACTTAAAAGTAGGTCTTCCTGTGTGACGTGATTTCACATCTTTCCCAGGTTTAGAGAAAACCTACACTGATTTTCTGGTTTTAATGATATAAAGCACTAATCATGCAAGGCTGTTAAACTGATATTTTTTTTTGTGGGGAAGGGTGGGGGGGGGAAATTAGCTACAGTAAAAAGTCCTTTTGCATAGTGAGTAATATTTCCTTTTAAGTACATGTCAGCTGTTCAGAGGCTTATTGCATAACTATCAATTGGATTTCTTATCGTGGGTCCACTTCTCAAAGTTACTTCTCATTTCATAGTGGTGCTTTTGTTTTGTTTTTCTGTCAATAATGCTTTAGAAAGAGGAAAATAAGGGAAAATCCCAGATACCAAAAAAAAGCAAGCAAGAAGAAATAACAAGTGATCAATCCTTGCAGATTGTGGGGATGCATATTGGCGTTGCACATGTTTCAGTGCACAATGCTCTCTTGTACATGGCATAACCCTAATCGCTTCCTCTCAATCTGCTTTCATGATTCTTTTACAGATTACTGGAATACTTTGTAAGCATGGCAAATAATGAGCTAAACCAAAACAATTCAGTATTTCCACAGTTAAGGAACAGTTAAGAAATGGAATTATGGAAAATAACAGACAATGTAAAGTGTGCCTTTTTAAGATGTCTTATTTGTTCATAGACAAGCGAAAGAGAGCTTGTTAATCATTGTTTGGTGGACAGTCCCTGCACCAGTGACGTCAGTGATTCTTGGAGCTGTCTAAACAAGCTGTCAGGGCTGGCTATCTGGATGGTAGATTAGAGACTGCCTTTCTGCAGCATTCAGCTGTTTCTGTCATATTCACAATTCACATGGCCTGTGAGGGTAACAGGAAGGCGTGGGTTCAGTTGGCTTAATCACCACCATTATTTTAGGAGCAGCGGTTTCAAATGGATGGATTTCAGGCCAACGTATGAGATTGTCTTGCTAGGCTGGCATTTCGGTTTTATACTTGGAAATCCACAGTGGCGTGGTATGCGTTTTTACCTGGTGATGTAGATGAGAGGGTTGTGTAATTTTGCATGGTTTTGAAAAAAGAGCCATAAACAGCTTGACAGGATTCATAATGAACTACGGTGCGTGTGTGAAACATGCTCATCTGTGTATGTGGGCTTTATGACACCCTGGTCAGGGCTACATCCCCATAGTAATACTATTTACACTTCTAGTTTCACACTAACCATCCCAGCCTGTTGCAAACCAATCTAGACCAGCACTGGACAACTTGAGCTCCAGAGGGCTGTGTCCGTTTTGCTTTAATTGGTGTAATTATTAGATGCAGTTCTTGAAGACCTGGAGGTTAATTCAGGACACGGTTGGAACAAAAACCTGCGTTGGATGAGGCTAGGTGGCCTTCCCCTATTGTACTGAACCTCACACAATACCAAGGTCTTCCCAGGTCAGTGAATCCGAGTCGCAGAACTGTAAACCAGCAGAGTCTTTATTGATCCCACACACAGCTAAGACGTCCCAGGGACTGTGTCCATTCTAAACTATTTATAGAATCAAAGCTACAGCTGGTGCTGGCTAATTTCTTTATTTCTGTTACTGTGGTAACAGTGAAAGATATATGAACGCACTGGATCATTCATTGGGATTGAGATGACATCTGAAGCAACACAAACATTTTTCGTAATTTGTAGCCATGTTGTTAGGTATCCTGGTTTATGTAAAAAGTGAATTGGACAGAAATTAAGCGATTTTTAGATAGCATACAGGGATGGAAATAAGACTCCTATTGCAGAGCAGTTTCACACTTCCAGGTTTTAATATGAGCTTGTTAAGCCACAGTGTTCAGGTAACAAACTCAGGTGAGTCTTATTAAACTCGAAGTAAAACCAGGAATGGATCAAACTGCTATGCAATGAGTCTAATTTCAATCCCTGTGCCATCGAGTGCAGCCCTTTTATAATTTTTTTATTTCCCATGCTTTACCATGGTTTTACTGTGCTGCTTCCACATCGAGCAATGTCAATTCCCTTGTTCCTAACGGCTGTCTGCTTAGAGAGCATGTGAAGTTGCTTCTTTAGTTTTCTCTGCTGTGTCTCGGCTTCCTCCTTGCATGCTCACAGAGTGTGCACACCTGTCAGCTCTCCCACACACCCAGCATTGCCGGGGGAACAGCCCCCTCAGCACAGATCACACGGCAGCCCCGTGCCAAAGCACCACTGCAGAGTATCTGGCACGCCACCTGTGCGGACTGTGTAAAGTCAAGGATCGATCCCATTTTGTCTTTAGGCCACAGAAAAATAACAATTTAGTTTCGGCCAGCATTAGGGGTTGCACCGATCTATAGATATATACAACCAAGGTTCTTGGTTTAAGTTTATTTATTTATTTTTTTTCTGTCCACAGTCTGCTTTAGTTGGTGCTGCTTTAGTACTACATGACAGAAGTATGAAATCACATTCTGTGTGTTTGTTAGAAATTGTTAAAGTTCGTGGGCAGTTTTAGAGTGTTCTGCAAAAAGCAGGATGTTCCTGTTTTGAAAGTTCTACCAAGCAATGGGTTGGGTTTTCTCTCCATTCAACGTGTTGGTTCAGTTCCATAGTTCTGTCTTCATTCATCTGTGGGAGTGCATGTGATGTCTAACACATGCATGGACATCACAGCTGTTGGCTGACTGTTTGTTTTAAACTGTGCTGGGAAGATGGTTTAAAAAAGAAATCAAATCCATTTTTGCACGGTAGGAGAAGCTACTCCCAGATCGTTGCTCACCCGGGTTTGTGAAACCAGCTGAATGACATTTTTGCAAATGTTTGTCGGGACAAGACAGAACCGCACACCGCGGCAGGTCGCTCTGTGAATGTGCTGCCTGAAAGATCAGTTTGTGGAGAGGCATTCATTCTAGCGTTCATGAAGGTCTATGTCTTCGTAAAAATGGAATCTATTTATCGCTGTGATCGGACAAGGACACTTCAGACTGCTCTGTGAAGCCTGTAACTGGAGATGAACAGCTGAGGCCAGTCCGTACCAGGCTAGAGGAATTGTTGATGTGCCCGGGAGATCTGGCAGTGGAAATGACAGCAGCTAGTGTAGAGAGTGCCTCAGGAATCTCTTTGAGCAGAGGTGGCTGTGGAAATTCAAAGAGCACTGGTGTCTGGTGCGGGGTGTACTAATGAAGGAGGACACTTTGGAGTACATTTCTCGTTATTTTTTTTTTGTTTGTTTGTGTCCAAAGTCTTTGTCTAAAACTGTTACAATCCTCTGTTTGAATCCTCTTCCCTCTGCTTCATTTAATGTCACCCTATCGCCCCCTTGTGGATCTACAGTAAACTCTTATAAGAAATACCAATCCACCAATACCACTTGTTATTACAGAGTTAATTGAAATATTGTCTTAACTGTTGTATGATTCTAGTTCATGCTTGGTTATTGTGCCTTAGGATGTAATGACTTAAACCAGATGTACAATGTGAATTAAATAAGAAGAAAGAACATATTTGTTACAGTCTGTGATATTTCTTACCCATACCAAGTTTCTCCCTTGGAGTAATACCAGGAAGATAAGCACTTCATTTCACTGTGAATGATGGTCCTGATTGAACAGAGGCAGGGCTGTGCTCGGATCTGAGGGATGTGTGTGCATCGCTGCCGGGCAGGGGCTCGGGGTTCATGAGCAGAGACACAGCTTGTTCTCGTTGCAGGAAGCCGTCGAGCGGTGGACGTGATGGACGTCAGCACCCAGAAGGGGACGGAGATGAGCATGGCGCAGTTTGTCAGATATTACGAGACCCCCGAGGCTGAGAGAGACCGGCTCTTCAATGTCATCAGCCTGGAGTTCAGCCACACTAAACTGGAGAACCTGATCAAGCGGCCCATTGTGGTGAGCCACGCTCTCCTTCACAGCACTGACGGAGGGGGTGGGAACAGGGGGCTTGTGTGCGGGAAACTGTAACAGCTTTACTTGCGCCATTACCTTTTTATTTGAGTGTTTTGCAAGCCAGCGTTGATTTATATTAATACAGTTTGGTATTAAAATAACTCATTCTAAAAGCACCACCAACAGGGAGGAGGGAGTCCGTTTAATAGAGGAGAATTTGAGCAGCTTGCTTGCTGTCCATCCCAGGAACTAATGAGAACTCATTTCACCTACAGCCAGTGTAACACTGCTGTAATACAAATTATAATAATAATAGTAATAATAATTCACTCGTAAATGCTGTTAACGTTTTCAGGTTGATTTGGTCGACTGGGTGGATAACATGTGGCCACAGCACTTAAAGGAGAAACAGATTGAAGCCACTAATGCCATTTCAGAGATGAAGTACCCCAAAGTTCAAAAGTAAGTGTTTTGTGTTTCATTCATAGCAGTGAGCGAGTCAGAGAGAAGTGAAGACACCAGTGGAACCCCCTCCTGGCCTGTAGGTTAGAAGGGAGCACCCCGATGGTGAACCCTCCTGGCCTGTAGGTTAGAAGAGAGCACCCCGATGGTGAACCCTCCTTGCCTGTAGGTTAGAAGGGAACACCCCGATGGTGAACCCTCCTGGCCTGTAGGTTAGAAGGGAACACCCCGATGGTGAACCCTCCTGGCCTGTAGGTTAGAAGGGAACACCCCGATGGTGAACCCTCCTTGCCTGTAGGTTAGAAGGGAGCACCCTGATGGTGAACCCTCCTTGCCTTGGGGAGTAAACAGGAGGTGGCTGCTTGTGAACTTGCATCATATCTAATATCAAAGAAACCGCTCTCTGTTACCAAACAAGCAGTGTCTGGGATTGGCTCAGCCTTACTACATGAGGTTTTACTATTTAAAAATATTAAAGCTGATGAAATGTGACTGGGAACAGAAAATAATATTTTGGTGACCTAATATATTGTGTAATTATGCAGTGATTTACTGATTTACTGTATTGGGCATCCATAGAGACTGAGGTCATCGTTATTAGTTTCTATGGTGATGTGAAATTTCTAGATTTAGAATGAAAAAACTATGCTGAGCTGAATGTGGATGTGAGGTGTCCTTAAGCATTCTATAATCCAGGTCTTTGGTTTTGTTTGGTAGGTTTACAGCAGATATATTATTGAATACTCCCATGAAAAGCCCAGCTTTACTGCAGCATATATACGTATTGCTAATCTTTGCAAGAATGATTTTGCTGACTGGCATAACTGGATTGCAAGGAGGTCAAATGATCCTATCTAGCCATGGGGAGGGAGAGTCAGGGAGGGAGCTAAGACTGCATTGGAAAGCAAAGGTCATTGGTGATCAACCCTGAGCTAGCTGTCCAATCAGGATCCTGGGGTTGTACCTTTCTGTGAACCGTTAACCCCTTCCTCTTCACACTAGCCGAAGATTCCAGAACCGTTCATTGCTGAAAATGAGTGGGCGGCATCCATCAGCCTAAAGGATACATTCCTTTCATCACTACCAGACCCTGTGAAAGTGAGAGGCGGACACACACACACATTTTTTTCATGCGTTCCTGTCCGATTGAAATCCCATGAGGTGCTCGCAAGTAGTGGCTTATCACACAGTACACATACAGTGCCAATTCTTCAATATTCTCCTTTTCCACAACCTGTCAGTTTATTGCCTTCCTTCTCAAGTCCAAGTCTATTGGACTTGAGAAGGAGAACTTTGACTTTGGGCTCTGCTTTAATGATCTAAACCATCCTGGATTGAAATACAGCTGTTCTTTAACTCCTATATTAATCCAGCCATCGTCCATCAAATTTGAAATGTAAATTGATACATACATACATTTTAATACAGTTTAAAAAAAGAACAAAACTTTCCTATGAGACCTGTAAAGCTTTAATGTATTGCAGAATACCTGCTGGAGAAGGCATTCACATAACAAAGGAAGCTGTCTCGCAAGGGACAAGCCATTTGCCATTTACACAAAAGTGTCTGCTAGTGGTTACGGTATAACCCTCTTCTGTTGCTGCTCTGAATCTCTTGTGTTTTTACAGTAGCTTTTCATGTTGAAAAACAGACAACAAAAAACTACAAACAAGGGAGAGTGGAATTGTGAAGAAATATATTGTTAGGGACTCTGCAATCAGGGTTGGTTTTCTCTCTCTCTCTCTCTCTGACAGCAGCAATGCGTATCATTCTGTCTACCTCCTCCTCCTCCTCCTCTGCTCAGGCTGGTTGCTAGGCAGCGATTTGCAGGCTGCTGCAGCCCCTTGGTATGATCCTCCTTAGCCTATCAGCTGAAGGCTATAACGAGCGTAGCCTGCACACTGTACCACTTTCATTGCAAGCCTAAATGAAGCTCCTCAGAAGAGAAGGAGGCAGGGAGAAAATAAAAACTAGCCTTTCCTGTCCGAGGATGATGATGATGATGATGATGATTGGAAATGGCCCATGACCCCTGAGATGTGATGATGAAAGGAGGAAAAGAGAAGCGGGTGGGTTAAAAATCTAAAGGGTGGGGGGGATTGGGGGTCACTGCTGTTGTCTGTTAGGATCAGTAATTCTGCGTGATTTCAGGGCTTTCTGCCTTTGCAGCTGCTTGTATTGTGTAATTTGCATGTGTAGTTGATGTGAATTCGTTGAATGTTGCCTTGGCACAGGCAGGTGTACTGGATAGACTCTGCACAGCTAGACCAGCTTAGGTTTCTCATTGCTGTGTACGTGCGTAATGGGATATATCCCTGGTTGTTACTGTGTATTTACGCTTTGGCTCAGTACATTCCTACAGTACTGCATATGCTGCTGTTGTGTGTTTTAAAAATAACAACCAATATACAGTGTCCTTTATTATAATTTTTGTTGTTGTATTATTAATTATTATTTTTTAATGGGCATTATAATCTCTGCGCAGAGATTGAGTTTCGTTCCCCCTCCTCAAGGTCAGGGTTTGCCCTGCTTTTAGGTTGTTTGCCTGTCCACAGGTCCTCACTGCAGCTCCGCTGGTGTCCGTGCTGTCGCTCTGTTATTGCAGTCTCTATCTGTACCTGTCTCCATTCTGTAGTGCCAGCCTGTGCCCACCCTGACCAGCGGCAATACAATCCTTTGTGCATGTGGTTTGGTAAAAGAGCTGGTTCCCACCAGCCCTAGATACGGCATGTTGTGACCATTAGGATCTTAGCCTTGCCTGGGTGGCAACAAAAGGTCAATTATCCGCATGTAATGCCTGTTGAAAAGGCTACTACTGCTATTATAATAAAATACAAAAAATAGTGATGTGTATGAGATTTACCGTAGGGTAGTGTCAGATCCAGAGGATGAATGCATCCAAGCATTCCTTTTATGTCGTGTGCGTTTTTGTTTTCTTAAGAAGATTACATTTGACTGCTTACGGCAGTGTGGATTCCAGATGCTGGAAGGTGTTCGCTTCATGAGCTGTGCAGATGAGCTGCCCCACTGTAGTGAGAGGATCGTAGAGCTAATGGTGTGGAAGCAGAAAAAAAAAGGGCATCATTCACTTTCTTTCAGGGGATCTGTTGAGTTTGTTTAATTAATTGCAGGTCACTCCGTTCCCCTTGCAGGTACTGCTTGATGAGTGTGAAGGGCTGCTACACCGACTTTCACATTGATTTCGGGGGCACATCTGTGTGGTACCACATTCACAGGGGAGGGAAGGTAAGCACTGAATGAGCAGAGAACATTATTATTATTATTATTATTTATTATTATTCTTATTATTATTCTTATTATATTTTTAAAGGTTGTGTGGCTTGTAAGATTAGATAGTGATTTTTATCATCGGATTATTCTTCCGATTTTAATAATCCATGTACTATATAATATACGTTAAAAAGATGTTTTTGTGTGTTCGCTTTTACCACAGTAGCTATGGCTTCTCAAGTTGTGTGTTTTCTTGTGTTTTAAAGCCATTGCTAATGATATGAAACGTTAATTAAGCAGTAGAAATGTCAGCATTTTCCAACGTTGGCAAACATGCCTGCAGTATAAAACATGGCAGCTGGCTCTATAGACCGAAATAGTAATGGCATTCAATAAAAAAACAAACAAGAACTGTGTTACACCAAATAGTCTCCAGTCTGCTTTTTCAGTGTTAACACGCTAGTCTGCATTTCAGGGAACTAACGGGTGTCACGCAGACAGCGCTGTACTTGTGAGTTATTTATTTTGGGCTCATTGGAAGCAGTCTCCACTTCCTGTACGTTCCACCCTTTCTCTCTAGTGCTCTGGCTTCCTCTATTCACTGTTGCTTTCCCTTCAGATACCAAAGGCAGCAGTGAAATACTCTCCCAGCATCAGGCGGTGATGTTGGGTGTAGTTACTAGGCTTTCCTCTGCATGCACTGACCTGTGAGTCCAGCAGGCCAGAGCCAGCTGTGTGCAAACAAGTCGTTAGGGATAGTGGCAGTGGATTATGTAACACTCTGCCTGGAGCAGGGCACTGGCAGGCAGTACAAACTGATATCCTGAGGACAGAACTGGATCTGTCAATGCTGCAGCATGTGCTGTGTAGGAAAGCGGGCATTAGAGCAATCCTCTTCTCTAGAGCTGTGCCTTTTATGCTGTAGTAGCAAAGGGAAATTTTGACATTTGATTGTGGTTTTATTTTATTTATTTTTCACGATTTGGTGCTATTTGTGAGAGCAAGAACATTTTGCAAAATGTACACCTATTTGTAAAATAGGTATTTATTTATTTATTTATTTATTTATTTATTTATTTTTATGACTATAGCATCTACTTTTGATTTCAATTCGGGTAAAATCTGCCAATCTGATTTAGACATTGCTGGAACTGTATATATACTGTGTTCTTAAATAGTACATTTTAGTATTGTTTGTATCATTTGTTTTGCAAAACAGAAACGTTATGTTTCACTTTCATTGCATTTGCACTTTTATTAAGTCTGTAATACAGTGTTGCATTTACGAGATTGTGGCTCAGTTCATTTGATTTCAGATCATGTATTTATCTTTTCTCTTTTACGCAAAAACAGATTCTATTTATGTATTTCCCCTTTGTGTAGGTTCATAATGGAATAAAAAAAATGCATCCATAGTAAATTATTTTCATTTTGGTAAATTAAGTGGTATTCTGTCGTCGTTCCTTTTTTTTTTTGCTATCAATCAATCTTTCTGTCATATCAGTCTGATGTATGCCTGTTTGATGGTAGGCAATTATCTATTTGAGACTTTAGTGCCTAGTTTTACTCTGAATTTGCCAGGTGAATTCATTGACGTTGCTTGCAAACAGTGATGGCGTGCGCTGGGAATGAGTGGAGATTGCAAGCAAAGCACAAAATATTTAATCACAGTGACTTTCTGATATGAATTAAGAATATCTAAAAGTATTATGTATAATTTATATGATGATTCATTTTTCATTCATTTTTGTTTTCAGTAAACTCAAAATTAATAAGGTGACCAATGCTCTATTGTTTTCAGTGCAAATAAATTATGTTCCAGAGATTCAGGGAGCAAAATAAAATTACGTATTTTTCAAGAATGCAGTTTTGGAAATGTATTTAAAAAGCTTAGAACACAGTTTAAAGTAGTGAAGAGAGAGGCTTGTTACTTGTTTACCATGCTGACATTGTTTATTCCTTATAAAACTTAATGCAAAAGAGAAAAAACTTGGTCTTCAATGGTCGCTTCTTATTCTTATTCTTACTGTGATTGGCTGCAAAGACAACAGGGCTAACCAGTGATTGGATAATGTTTTGTTAGGTGGGTTTTTATTGTGCACAGTTTCCTAGTAACTAAAATTACTTGCCCGGACTCTTGTATATATTAAAATAAATAACATGTCGGTTTTTTTGCAAGGGACGTTCTTTAGCCCACAATCTGGGAGATACAGAGGCTGCGTGCCCCCCTTCAAATGTGTGTCTCCCTGCATGCAGGTGTTCTGGTTAATTCCTCCAACGCCTCATAATTTGGAGCTGTACGAGGAGTGGGTGCTGTCTGGGAAGCAGAGCGATGTGTTTCTGGGAGACCGAGTCGATGGGTGCGAGAGGATTGAACTGAAGCAAGGATACACGTTCTTCATCCCATCAGGTAACATAACTTGGTATTCAGGGATAGCAATTAGAGTCCCATTGCATAGCAGTTTGATCCATTCCTGGTTTTTAATGAGACACACTTGAGCTTGTTTCCTATACACTGTGGCTAATCAAGCTCATAGTAAAACCTGTAATGGGTGAAACTGCTATGCAATAGGCATCTTATTTCCATCCTGGTATTGAAGGGTTACAGAACACACTGTATTGTTTACAACAAGTAGATTACATTACCTGACAAGACCATTGTATTGCACTGGAGATATTAAGTGTCTGGCTGCTGTTGCCATTGGCCACCTCTAGGACAAAGCAATCAGCCGTTGTGCATGCAAGGTGTAGAATTCTTCTGTTCCTCCCTGAGTGATGCAGAAGCCAGACCACATGACTTGAGCACCAGTTGTCACTGGGAGTTTGGATCCTTCCTGCCTGTAATCTCTGGAGCTGCAAAGTGAGTTAGTTACTTTCCTGGTACGTCCCTGGTGTGTATTACTTTAATCCACCGCAATGTGCCTTTTTGATTGATACAAACTTGGACCAGCTGTGTTCATCAGTGAGCACCTTTCCATTAATCTGTCTCTCCATGGCTAGTACTCAAGATCTATGCAGGCTTTTTAGAAGTCCCTCTGCAGTCGTTATCACCTACACAGCAGGACATTCGAGGCTTGTTTGCAAGCGGTGTGCTACGGAGGTTTCAAAGCATTGTTGCAACAGTGGGCATTATTGGTTTAAATATATTTTTACAAGAGGTGCATCAATCGTATTGTGACCCGTGCTGAACTCACCCCTGGTGGATGAGACTCTGTGGACCTTCATTGCTGAGTTTAATCAGTGGGAAGTTCTGTGCGACTCCCCAACCTGCCCCTGCTTCAGCTGGCTACTATCCCTGATGTTGACTGCGCCGTTAGAGTTGAAACCAGGCTTGCCTCTGTTTCGCTCCCCTGGCCTGACTCCCAGCAGGCACACTCTCAACAAGCAGTTATTCAGTAAGCACAAGCCTCCTGATGCACTCTGGGAATACAAGGAGCTCATTTGGCATTTTCACATAGTATCTCCTGTGGTGTCTGAGAAAGCTTCCAATTACCATGGGCGAATTGGAGAATAATTAACTAATGATTTGAAGATGTTCAACCCTGGTGTGCCATGGAACAATTTCAGTGCAGGTCAACTGGCTAAATGATTAAAAATAAATAAATAAAACAAAGGCTTCTTTGCTCAATCCCAGGGGCAAGGGGCAGGCCATGTAAACAAGATGTTGTCTCTCAGTGGCTCTGTCCTGCTAAAATATGTTAAGTCAAGCATGGAATCGTGTAATGCAGTCTGTTTGAGAAACACGATGTGACAATACACAGTACAGAAGGTTAAAGATTAGTGAGCGTTCTTCTTCAAGGTGTCTCATTCAGTATGTGTAGGGGAGCAGTACTGAATACTAAACAGCAGCTCGTTGGAGAGAGATGATGAGGTATGATTTGGTATCTTCGATCTCAGCATCTCCTCCTTCGCCCTCTTCCAGGAGATGATTGCATTACTACAGGTGATATAGAAATGTGCTGACTTTCACAATCCGCTGACCCCCCCCTCTCTCTCGCAGCCTAGCGTCCCATTTATTGAACTGAAATTAAATGAGATTCCACTATCTCTGGGACAGCTGTTCAGCCCTTTTCTCTTGTTGAGTCTACCTTCAGGATTAGATTTTATTTTTTTATTTTTTTAAATTTTTTTACCCAGGGCGACAAGCTAAGAAAATGTCCATTACTGGGACAATTTAATTGAAAATCCAATTCACTGGTAATGTGATTTGAAAAGCAGCCAGCAATTTCACGCGTTGATGTTTCAGTATGAGAAACAACAATTCATCAATGTATTGATTGCCATGGGTTTTATTTTGCAAGCCTTAGTGAATCCTGTATTGAATGATTTTAATCGCCATGGGGCCCTATTTGGAACATTATGTTCTGTTATTCCAGTTGTATTTGAAAGTTTACTTTTTTTTGTTGCTTCTTGCCTTTTCAAAATAAAGTTTTCTCAGTGCAAATAATATATTTCTGTGAATTCATATGCACATGGACGTTTTGAAGGCTTTTATTAAGAGACTGCATTTTTATTCTTTTTTGTTTTTTGGATAATAAAGTTTTCGTAATGCATCGATTTTATCGCCCATTAGAAAACTGGTTGGGGATTGCAACCCAAGCGTGCTGGAGAGACCCTGGATTGTAGCATTTAGAGGTTTGGTTCTGGTTTTGTAGTGAATTGCAGAACACACGCGGATCTTCTAATAGTAGTACCTTCTAGTTTTGCCTGTCGTTGATTGGCGTGTGAAGGTTTATGCTGAGGTCTGGTTGCAGGATGGATCCATGCAGTCTACACCCCGGAGGACACTTTGGTGTTTGGAGGCAACATTCTGCATAGCTTTAACATTCCCATGCAGCTGACCATCTATGAGATCGAAAACAGGACGAAAGTAAGTGTTTTAATAGCAACACTTCTACAAGTTGTACAGTGTTTGTTTATTTATTTTTGATAAAATATAATCCAGGTTTGAGAATGCACGTTGAAGAGGAACGCGCACCTGAGACATCCTTTCACAATCGTGAAACGTAAATGTCGTTGTTGTTGTTAAATGGAAAGTAATGTGCATGATTAAACATGGGATGCTTCATCGCAGAGTGTTAATTCCAGCATGTTGTATTGTGCCAGGTTTGAACATATCGACATGCATGTGAAAACCATTACTTGTGCAATCAAAACAATACATAGCACATTTTACAGTACTGATTTAATAACAGGGCATACATAATGGAAATCTAAATCTAAAGCCAATCACGTTGCACTTAATACAAACAGCATTAAGAATATATGGTTTTCAGTAATAAACCCGAATTCAATAGCCAGTCTAGCTGTTGGTGTTAACTCAACTTTTAGGAAGAAAGCAGCTTTATAAACCACCCATAGTTTTAAGATGAGACACTGGATGAGACACTGAACTAAGCAGCCATCCTGAATTGTCAGCCTGGATCACTCTGTTCTAGGGATGCAAGGTAAGTAGCAGGACATGCCTGGCTCTTCTAGTTTTATCATCTGTGTTGTGTGTGAAGGTGGTCACTTACAGATTGTATTCTCCACTGCACCCATGCTGTGCCACATGTTGTTTTTTTGGAAGGATTACAGAAGTTGGTTCCTATATTTCCAGCACCAAAAAACCAAAACTTGTGTCTAGTTTGTCACTTGGCTTTCTTTTTAGACAGATAATGTAGATGGTGGTTTGGATTAATTTAACATAAGCATTTTAAAGAGCTGCAAGTCAGTTATCCAGACTCACTTAAACTGTGCCACGTGCCTGGATACCAGCGACTGGTGAAGAGAATTGCATCATGCACCATATGAGGGACTGATTCCATTTGAACAATTCCAAATGTGGAAAACAATATTGGAACACAAGATGGTATTTTTATTATTTTAAAACATTTTATTATTATTATTATTATTATTATTATTATTATTATTATTAAGACGCTGTTTTGCCAGTTTATACTGTCCTGCAAGTCTAGAGCTGGTCCAGTTTACACACTATCTAAATTCACTTCAATCAACCACAGCTCTGATCACTTTAGAACATGAATTCCTTCAACCAGCTAATGTAGTTGCGTCGGCAACAAGCATTCAATTGTACTTCACAAAATCGCTAGTTTCTTATTCTGACTGCAAACTGCAGAACACAATCCAAGCAGGTCAGTCGCAGGTTTGTAGTTTGGTTGTGTCCACCTGGCTAGTTGTGATTTCTGGTTAAGAGCAAACACATTTTATATGTTTGAAGGGAGGCGTGTGCACAGTAGGACAGTGAAAGGTAGGGATTCTGGTAAATGTGTTTTTATAAAAAAAAGGTTAAACAGGCAAGGATATCGTGGATCCAGTAATGAGTTTGGATTGTGGATGTTCAGATTACTGATCTGTGTACTGGGGGACGACAGACTCTGAAGGGGGGGGGGTGACAGATATCAAACTATATAGAATGTAATCCTTTACACTGGAGGTGAAAATAGGAACTGAAATTATTATTATTATTATTTATTTCTTAGCAGACGCCCTTATCCAGGGCGACTTACAATCGTAAGCAAATACATTTCAAGTGTTACAGTACAAGTAATAATACAATAAGAGCGAGATAAATACAATGACTAGTTTAAGCAAGTACAAGTGTGACAAAATACAATTCAATAATACAGCAGATAAAAGTGACAGTGATAGTTACATCAAGATATGATTAAATACCAAATACTACAGATTAAACACTTGGCAGATTACAGTACTCTGAAGTACAGGATTAAATGCAGTAAAATAGGGGGCAGATAAGAGTAAGTAAAGCACATTTAAGGAAGGGTGAAAGTGTCCCAGCAAATTGAATGTAAATGATAAAATGGGAGCACTGCATGCATGAATGCCATTTTGTATTTTAATTTTTTTTTATATATATAATTTCTTTGGTACCAGCCAAAGTGGTGCCCCTCCATAAGATTGCCAGCATGTTGAGGTTAATTGTCTTTAATATTCCCAGGCATGTGGCTGAAAACCTTTTTGAAGGAGAGGGGGTGAAGTCGGAGTCCTGTTTGTAAGTCACGTTTTTGCAAATATTGTTTCCTGCAGTGCTCTCTAGGGAAGTCCGAGATCCTTTTATTGACTCGAAATATGATTATTATTTGACTTGGTGTTCCAAAGGTGTTGTATATATTTAACAAGGTGTAATGTAAGTGTGGCAATTTACCAGTCCCTAATGTATGCTTCTATCTTACATCATTCAAAATAATTAGATTTTACTCTGAAAATGTGACTTTGCTTGGTTCCCCCATTACTGATTATTTTGACAGTGTGTATATGTATGGTAGGTTTAGCCAAGAAAACTGTTCCCAGTTGCCTGGTAGAATTGAATCATTTTGTGCTTTCAGTTTACAGATGTGCTGTGCATAGTTTGGTTGCCCTGAAAGCATTGTTGCTGGTCTTGTTCTGTGTGTGGGGGTGTGTTTGTTTCTAAGGAAGTTAAAGGAAATGGTTCATGTAGAAGCAGTAATGATGTATATTATCACATCGAGTTGAATGACAGAGTATTAGTTTCAGGCTATATTAATAAACAGCTGTTTGCAGATTTCAAAAACGTAATTGCATTTCTGGTCACATGAACGGGTCTGATCTCTTATTAAATTGCTCTTCCAGAAAAAAAACCCATCCACCTTGCTATAATTTTCCTGGAATACCAGTTTTTTGCTCTTCGACAGCATTGTGGTTTCTGGGTTTGCTAAGACTTTCAGCTAAAAGGTTTCTGCTATTTATGGTTAAAGTTGCTCTAATCTGACAATGGCAAAATCTTTTCAAAACTGCCGACTTACTTGTGTTACACATTTCCGTTTTGAGGACTACGATTTTACAGAAGTGATCTTCTTCAAATTCTAGAATTGGTCTTTACTGATCTTTTTGAGATATAATGCACACAGCAGTACCAGATCATTTTCCTAAATTGCCTTGAATCCCAAATTGACAATTAAAACAAACTGAAACTAGAATTATCTTTAAATACCTTTTATACATTACGTCTCGTCTCTCTGTTGGATTGTGCAGCATTATAGTGCTGGCTTGATTA
This sequence comes from Acipenser oxyrinchus oxyrinchus, assembly GCA_030684275.1. Lineage (NCBI taxonomy): Eukaryota > Metazoa > Chordata > Actinopteri > Acipenseriformes > Acipenseridae > Acipenser > Acipenser oxyrinchus. The sequence continues at coordinate 26,943,028 of CM060267.1, read as the reverse complement.
CGCAATTCTGCCAATGACTGTAAAACACTAGGAAGTTCTATACTTCACTGTGTCAGCTTGTGGAATAAGGCGGCAGGACTGTATATAGTTTGAGTGTGCACAGACATGGACCTCTTGTTTCGGTGATAATGGCCTGCTCATCGCCAAGCCAACATGGAATAGAAAAGGGAAATCTACCTTCTGTATGTGACCATCCTTATCACACCCCTATTAAATATGGGAGGGGATCTTAGATAATTACAGTGCTGTGACACCCTGATTATGTGACTGACATGAAAATGAACATTTGTTTCAGGTTCATGCCAAATTCCGCTACCCTTTCTACTATGAGATGTGCTGGTATGTCTTGGAGAGATACGTGTACTGCTTGACTAAACGCTCTCATCTCATCAAGGACTTCCGGAGGGATTCAATGCTAATTGGTAAGCGAGAGCTAATAATGGAAGTGTTTCATTGATGGCCCCCCAGGCCATGGAATGAGAGATTTCTGCAACCGTGCTAGAGTTAATAAAACCAGGTTTTTTTAATGTGTTTTTTTAATGTTTATTTGATCAAAGTCTTATGTAATTCCATTACTGTTGTAACACTGGATTGTAATTCAAGGGAACTACACCATGGTGCATTCTTATGTCTGTACATCACTGTAGGATATTTGATTTTCATAACCTTGGTACACAAAACCATGACTCTATTGGTTCACCCGCTGTTCATATCTAATAAACTGTCTATAATCTGCCTTCTAGTCCATTTAATGTAATGTTGTTTGAAGAGATCTGCTGCGTGTGAAGTGTCATGCTTGCTGTGCTGTATACAATCAATGGGGATTTTTTTTCACAACAGTCATGCAGTTCTATATAACATTGCGATAACGCTCTAGTTGACGTTTACTGCACATACTGTAGGACTTGAGGTTGTGTCAGGTAGAATATTAATACTTCTTCACAGGGACTGAATCATCAGTAGGAGACGCAGGCTTCATCCAATTCAAAATGAAACTAAGTCGTGACTCTGAAGGTGAGAATGCAGTGTATTAACTTTTAAAACTTTTTTTTTTTTTTGGAAGATGCAGAGAGGAAACCGAGCACAGAGAGCTTCTCTTCGGATTCTCGACTAGACATGGACGAGGAGTCGGGCGACGCCCCGGTGACAGAGGAGGGGCTGGAGAAGAGCGTCCGGTCCTCGCTGGACGACTCCTGCTCCCCAGAGACCAAGGACAAGAAACACAAAAGCCCGGGTGGCGGTGGCCGCCACTTGAAACGGACTCTGTCAAACGACTCGGACGACAGCACCAAGTCGACCACGCCGCTGGACTTTCCCAAGACTCCGTCGGGATCCCCCGTTTCAGAAGCGTCAAACAAGTGGACCCACCTGACGGAGTTCGAGCTCAAAGGGCTGAAGGCGCTGGTGGAGAAGCTGGAGTCCCTGCCGGAGAACAAGAAGTGTGTCCCTGAGGGAATCGAGGACCCGCAGGTGCTGCTGGAGGACATGAAGGTCAGTGGAGCCGAGACACCTTTCAATTCAGCTACTCCCATGCTTTAACTGCAGTCTGTCGTCTTCTTCAAATGATCCTCCCATCAAGTGAGGACGGTTTAGCTTTCACAAAAAAAAATGCTGCGCATAGAATCCGCTGGCACTTCTGCAATGAAGCGGTCCTTTCAGAGATCCTGCCGTCCCCAAAAGAGATTCCCTCATGGGTGTTTTTTTTATTTTCTATCTAATTTAAGTTTTTTTCAGAATAGTTGGAAATGATCATCAGGGAAATTAAGTGTGTTTGTTTTTTTTTTGGTTTTGTTATGTCCCCCCATAGAGAGCCAAATGGCTGAGGACGGCTGATTTTGTCAGTTTCTGTACAGTCAAACATAATTATTCTTGCATGCGAAACGGTTTCCAGTGGTTACTTTTTATTTTTTTTACCTCCATTTGCAAACATTGAGGAGCACTGCCGGGATTTCATTCATTTATTGTTCTATAATTGTTCTGGAATATGACATTTTATTCAACACCGGAAATGTGGTTCTAATGAGAATAATCTCCACTGATTTTGAAAAATGACTTGAATTAACCAGTTCTGAAAGCAATTCCTAGAGGAGATCTCTACATTTACTAATGACACTGACCCACCTCCCATGCTAAAACATTATGATGACAGTTGTGTACATTCAACATTTGTGCAAAGAGAACTAAAGGTAGTGAGAGACGTGTGTGTATATTAAGTGTAAAGTGGTGATTTTATGCATGTTTCATATTAATGATCTATAAAACCAAGTCAAGATTATACACAAGGAATAATCTTTGCACCCATCTCTCTGTGTGACTTATTTATATGATCTTAAGTGCAACCAAAATAGTTCAAACTGTTCCCATTTGGTATCTTACACCAGTCTGCATGCTTTACTCTCTCTCTGACTGCTATATTTGGACTTTGCGTCAGTGTTGGTTACAAACCTGGGATGCAGCTTCCTCAAAATAGAAGTGTTCTGAACAAACAGCTGTCGTCTGGACTGCTCCAGATCACTGCAACACAATGTGTGTGTGTGTGTGTGTGTGTGTGTGTGTGGTTTCGTTTCCTCAGAGCACCAGCCGACTGTCTCAAGATACAGTGCTCTGGTTTTTTAAGCTTGCAGCCAAATAGAAACAAAGTTGACATTCAGTGGAATTTAACACATTGGTATTTTGGGAATAGAAATTTGTCATTTTTTTGGCTCTGCAACAAACATGCATATACATTAAAAAAGAAGTCTGCAGCAGTGCCAGAAGGCTTCAGCAGTCCGGAATTATTTATTTTTATTCGTTAATTTATTTTCATAAAAGTATACACTATTAATCGCAAGTGAATTGATCCCTTGCGGTGCGACGGATCAGCGTCCGATTCGAAACATTCAATGTAATGAGAAGGTGTTGCCAGCCCGTTCTTCTCAGGTTTTCTCGACGTCCATGAAAGCGTCTCGTGTGTTTTGTTGACAGGTTGTTCTGAAGGAGCACGCAGATGACGACCCCAAGCTGGCTATTACGGGGGTGCCTGTGGTGTGCTGGCCCAAGAAGACAGTGAAGGTAAAATGCGCTGCAGTCGTGACGGGGATGGGGGGGGCTGGTAAGACCCCCATTGCAGAGCACCTCAATCCATTGAATAAACCCCAGAGCAGAGGTTCCCAAACTGTGCGCCATGGGCCGCGGGAGAAACATGCTATGTGTTTATATTTATATATAATAACGAAAGTGCTAATAGTGGGCTGCGGTGCCTAATGCAGATGAACATGTGGGCCACAAAAAAACAGTTTGTGAATCACTGCCCTAGAGGACACAGGCTGTGGTGTATCCAGTTTAGTTCACAGTGAAGCATGAAATTAAACAGCTGTGCAATGGGAGTCTTGTATGTTCACCTTGCATTATTTAAAACTGAATGTGTTCATGCCATTATAAAACTGTACAGCATAGTCTAATCAAACTCCTAATAAAGCAGTCTTACGTTTAAGATATTCGAACCATTCACAAGTCTACCTGTAGGTTTTATTTAGTGTGGAGTAATGGTTAGGTGCTCTGGACTCTTGACCAGAGGGTTGTGGGTTCAATCCCAGGTGGGGGACACTGCTGCTGTACCCTTGAGCAAGGTACTTTACCTAGATTGCTCCAGTAAAAACCCAACTGTATAAATGGGTAATTGCATAGAAAAATAATGATATCTTGTAACATTTGTAAGTTGCCCTGGATAAGGGCGTCTTCTAAGAAATAAATAATAATAATAATAATAATAAGCGCATCTGCAAGGGGTAGAAGTTAATTTCCTTTAGTTTTCCTTATCTCGTTATATCATGCCTAGGTATTTATTGGCTGTATCTAGTGATATTGGCGATCTCATCTTTTGAATTCACATTTGTAATAAAATAAATTGCAGTACTCAAACTCCTTCAGTATCTGTGTTATTTCTAATGAGAAATAAAGAGAGCCATGTTTCGGTTGCAGTGTTTTCCTAATGCCTGGTTCTAGCTGTCTGTCTTGATAACCTGTGACTAAGCCATTGGAAATGCTGGGGTAAGAGAAAGCAATCGACTTGCTGTTCCAGCTACAGATCTCTGCAACAGCTTTATTTATTGCAGTGACAGAGGAGTGCAGGTTGCGTAGCGCTGAGGAGGATAATCCTGATGAAATAATTACGTTTACTTACTGACTGGATCTTTTTATAAAATAAAAAACGGCTTCCGTGTTCGTTACTAAGGCTTCTGTTTTAATTTAGATTTTTATTGAAAGTTAATCCGGAAGACAAACAGCCAGCAGTCCTAACCAGTTAATTACCTAGAGTGGCTCTAATGTTAAGATCAAATCTTGAAATGATGCCCAACAAGCCTGTAAGCTTTAATGGGAAAACGGGTATCGGGTGAGATGACAAGTGATGGTTGTATGCAAGTACCCAGCATTAATGGGGGAAAGGGGGTCCCAATTACCCACCCTTCGCACAGTGTCACTATAGCGTGTGAGCACCATGGACACCAATACAGACCTGGCACTGGCTCTTCAGACTGGGAATGTGTAAGTGTTGACGAGTGCCTGCATGCACATCGTTAATGGACACAGCTCTGAATACCCCTTGGTTGTTTCAGTGTATTGATTGCGTTGTGGCTCAGGGATGGGATGGAAACAGTTGGCTTTTGGGTTGTTCTGGATTGAGCTGAGGAGGTTGGGTTTAAGGTGGGGTGAGTACATGTGTCTAAGGGGGCGCTGTGGTTCAATTATTGACTGCTGTACAGGTTCATTTTATGTCAGTTTGTATGTTTTAGTGATATTGAAACCGGACGCGAGTTTTTTGATTATTTTTAAAAGTTTTCAATCACTGGTAACAATGGCATAAAAGTGACCAGTTTGTGGACATTATTTGGAGCCCTAGGGATGAAATGTTCTTGCAGATAATACCAAATAAAAAGGAAATTCCGTGCTGTCTGTTTCTTTTGAAAGTTAAATTTGAGTTTGTATTTTTTGCATATATTAGAAATTAAAATCACCAAACCAGAATGGACTGGTACTATGGGTTTAAATGTCTTATGACTTTAAAACAGCAAATTTTACATGTTTTCTAAAAAAAAGTATTGGTCTACAAACATAATTTACAACAGTGGTGAACTGCGAGGGACATTGCAGCCCAGATATGTGTTACAACCATATCCTTAATTGCTTGACTGAACCAGTTCACGCCTCTTCAGATAGGAATCTGTTCATCATTGAATTGCTCCCCTGTAACACCTGATATAGAATGGCCCTTGAAGTTGTGCACCCGAGATTTCTGTATTAGTACAGTGTCTTAAAATGTCATTAATAACGCTGCACAGCAGCTCTACAGTACAGTGGGATTACGGATTATGTAAATTGGACACTAGATTAGGTTTTACTTCTTCTACGTTTGGCATCTCTAACGATTATACCTCCAGTTAAATATGAATTTGAATGCAAACCATGTTAAGAGGTTTACTTACAAACTCCAACAAGCCTGTCTGCCTCCCCTGACAAACCCAATTTTAATTAGAAAAATACCCTGAATAAAGCAGCTATCATTTTCAGACAGTGCGGTGGAGAGCTGTACCCATGCCGATTCTGTATTAGTGTCCATGGTGATCGTACGCTATATTGTAATTGTAGCCCATGTGGACAAAAATATATGGCAATATGCCCTGGTGTATTTGGTATCCTTTTTTATTTCAGCCATTTTTTAAACTTATTTTACAGTGCATTCGTAAAGCAAGGCTTGTTAATGTTTCTTTGTATTGATGGCACATTTATGAGAAGGTTTTTTGGTGCAGAAACATGGAATGTATGGTTCCATTTAAATGCGTTCTAGGTCCTGACACTAAAAGAAATGATGAAAACCCCAACATCTGTCTGAATGCATGGGCTGAAGCTGTATCATCGATGTCTGTAGGTTGACTTTGTTAGATCAGTGTTTTGAGGAAACCTTTTTTTTTTTTTGTACCCTTGTTTTAGCCCAAGTGGTTTATGGAGATGTTATCTGTTGTATGCCTGTTGACATCACCACCCTTCACAGCTGGTGGGGATTAAAAAGGCTGCATGTAAATCAGGGCTTTTGTTTTAAAGCTGGAGGTGGCACCTTTCTTTTGTAGCTAGCTGTTGGTGTGTGAAATGTGGATTTAAAGGTGTGGTTCAATTAAAAAAGGCCATAGCTGGGTCCTGGTGGGTCATTCCAGTAGTGTTGTTTGTCTCCTGTGCTCTGCTTTCTGTAATACTGACCAGCACACAATCATCACAATCATCACCACTATGACCCGCTCGCTCATCTAAAGACACGTTTGGTTGGGTGGTGGTTGTACTGGAAGGGATCCTCAGTGCTGGCATTTAGAAACCGGAATACAAAAAACTAGAGTGAAAATGATGTCAAACTTCATTCAGTAATTATTGTGGCATTTAAAATGTGTAAGGGGATATTTTTTATTTTTGTTTTGTTTTATTGAACATGCCTTCGCATTATTACCCTGCCTGTCAGTTGCAATCTTGGGACAGAGCAGCCCATGGTTTGCTGGAGAAATTAAACATGATGGCAGCAGTAACTCCCGGAGCAGAGGAGAGCAATCATTCCAGGAGCAATGGATTGGAAGCTGGAGCGGTTAATCCAAACAGACCTGTTCTTACTGAGGAGTCATTCTTGAGAAGCCAGATTTAATGATTTCCTACACGTGCCTCTCTCCTTCTCTCTCCTTCTCCCTCTCTCTCTCTCTCTCTCTCTGATCCCTCCCCCAGTTTGCTAGTAACCCAGCCTGTGATTGGCTGGCTAGCGCTGCCCCACCCCCTTCCTGACTGGCTATGAATATTCATGAGCCTCCCTGCCCCCCTCCCTTGTGTCTGGCTGTGTCACTGCCTCCTCTAGTACAGCGAGGGAGGCTCCTTATTACAACAGCACTCTCTGTTTCCAGCCATGCCAGTTTGCTTCAAGCCAGGCCCATAATGAAAAAGAAATGGCCATGTCACTGAGTGCAGATGATGAGGACTATGACTCAGAAACGGATCAGGTCAGAATCCAGCATTTCTAATTGCTTTGGTAAAAGCCTGCTGCATACAGAGAGCATTTTTCCTGCCGTACTTGTCTTGAAAGCAGCGAGCGAGTGGAAAGGCTGGGGGGTGGAGGGGTGGAACAATGCGAGTGGAATGAATGCAGCTAGGCTAGGCTCTTCAGCACAGCTGCCTGCTGCTGGCTTTTTAGAACAAAAGTAAGGACGTGTTTTGGTTTCTTTTTCACCAGGAGGCTGCTTTTCCGTGCCCTTGATGTACGTTTTATTGACTTTCCACATGGTTTGCTTCACTATCCTGGCAGTTTAGCCTGAACTGTGTGTAACAAAAAAACGTTTCCCCCTGGATTGTGTTTTATTTTTTATTTTTTTGGTTTGCGGGGGTGGGTGGGGTGGAAGTGTACATGTAGATCTTTATGAAGTTACATTTCTATAATGCTAGATACGGTGGGGTTTCTTTCATGTGTGGCGCTTTTGAGCTGTAGTAGTAAAATCAGTGGCCACACAAAGACACTGCATCACATGCTTTGTGAGGAAATGAGTAACTACTATAGTACTGTGGCCTTTCTATTGGGCAGCAAAGTGTGTTCCCTTATAAAAGTTTACCATGGTATTTTTGCAGGTTTACTATGTTTTTTTCCATGGTTTATACTCTGCATTTACCCTGGTTTGCCATGTTTGTTAATATGCTTTACCTACCATACCTTGCTATTCACAGTATCTCCCTATGCTTGACTGGTTTATTACACTTTGCTGTGCTTTTACCATGGGGAACTTTTTTATAAGGGTTGTGAGGGAGTGTGCATTCTTTAAAACATGAGGAGGATATCATCACCGTTACTCAGTAAATCATTTACTGTAAAAACCCTTTCAAATTCGCTTTTATACTGTATATTACACACTGCCTTGCGCAATTAGAGTTGGGGATTTAAATGAACATATCAAATAAAAGGATGATTACAGGGTTTTCAAAGGGGTTGCACATGCATGTCACAGCTTTGTTTGAACACAAATAGCATTTGTCATTTCACTCTGTTTGCCTGTATTGTCCACAAGACACCTTGTGCTTTTCGTACATTTAATTTGAATGTCACAGTGGTACGCAAGCCATATTGAAGCAAAAGGCCTGTTTCAAATAGTTTATAGATTCATCAGTAACTGTACTAGATGTCTTGCAGCGTACACAGGTGTGTGTGTGTGTGTGTGTGTGCAGTTATCAATCATTTAGCTGCCTGAACCTCCTTTCTTTCTCGCCGCACCGTTTGCAGACTCTACCTTGTGGTTGTCAGAGCCGCTGCTGTGGAACATCTGTGTCAGGTTTCACCTGCTCATAGAGTATAGTTACAGATGCCGTTCATGCATGAAACGTGGTCCCCATATGAAGCCAAGACCACAGGTGCTAATGGAAGCCATTGGACACGCTGCTCTCAGAGGGTTTAGTTTTGTCCTAAGAGTTTTTTTTTATTCAGAAAGCCGGTCATGTTACCATGAATGCAATCCTATAAAAAAGGCACAGCTGATGTTAGTCACCGTGTTCAGTTTGTTTTCTTGGGGGGGTGGGGGTGGGGGATGCTGATTTGATTTTTGGTTTCTTCTTGTACGTATCCTACGCTACATTATCACTGTCTAAAGCTATAACGTAATCTGCAGCTCATCCAGTGAAGCAGCTCTGTTGTATAATGCTGAAAGGGGATTTTATTCCATTGCTTGTCTGTGTTGCTGAGTCGTTTTGCAGCCCTGTTTTGATCAGGGCAGCTATTGGAGTGTGTTTCTACTGGACCAAGAGGCTAGCTGCTATGGGTATGGGTGGGGGAGGGGGATAAACAGCCAAGGAACAATGGGGCGGTCCCCTCTCTCGTCTCCTCTGTCTTTCTCCCTCTCTCTTGTCTCCAGGTTGTGTGATGGCCCTGGCAGACCATTGAAAGGTGTGAATGCTAAATAAAAAAAGGCAGATCATTAGGTTGGGGGTGCCCTGCAATCTTAAATGTATCCTTTCAGATGATGCAGCTGACTTTTGGGTGCTGTGATGTGCCAGATTTCCTGACTCGAACTACGATAAGCCAGGAAGGAAGCCGTGCAGCAGGGGACGTGCTGGAAGGGAAAGGGAATGCAATGGGGTGCTGCGACGGTCTCGAAGGGCGAATTCACACCGTGGTGTTTTCTACGGTTTTACAATGCCGTGGGGTCGCAATCTGATTACAAATGTAACGGGCAGTGTTGTGGTGAGATCCACTGCCACTGCCGTTATAGATTCTGATCCCTGGAGGCGAGACCAGGTTAGAAGCTCTATAAATGCTTATGCAAATGAGCCTGGCTCTTTAAGGTGCTAGTTTGGATGGCTGTGGTCCATGCACAAAGGCTTGTCAGCATGTTTATCCAGTGTAAAATATACCATGCTAGCTGTTGTCTTTGTTGATCGATTCTTTATGATAGCCTAGAACAGGGGTCCAAGGGTAAGGTTCGTTGTGGTCATGGTGTGCGGAGTGACAGGTGTTTTCAGATTAAAAGGACAGGCTTGTGTACTGTACTGGAAAGTAACAGCCTTGTTCAAAGGTCATAGGACGCGGGAAGAATACTCCAATCATGGCTACAAAGATTCACGTGTGATAAATGTACAGCAAAACCTGCATAGAGGGACCGCCTGTCTATATAAAGAATCCCAGTGTATTTTATTTCCACTCCACATCTATAATGATCACTCCCTCATAGACAGACTACTACTCCATACTGTGTGCATGCAGCTCTGGGGCTGTAGAGAAACCTGATATTAACCAAGGGACATGACTGAGCCCCAAAAGCAACCTTGAGGGCAGCAAGACCCGCTTACTTGGTTATTGAAAATAAATGAGCCATTCCTTCATCTTATTGAGGCTAGCATTGCTTAAGCATTCCCATGCAGTTTGTTTCCAATGGCAACCTGGTAATTCGATTGCAGATTCATCACCATACTGGAGCCCTGGGAGAGCTTACAAATGACAATGTTGTAAGGATTGATTTGGCCCTTTCCATTTCCATACACATATTATGAGATTCAAATATAGCAGTTTTTCTCTATACAGATTATTTCTCATATTAGTTCTTACAGGCTTGTCTTTGCACACGCTGATGTCCTAAACGATAGTCCTTCTATTGTGACAGAACCTCAACATAGAATGTTATCCACATGTGTTTTTAAAGGAAAAAAAAAAAATCTGACTCCTGATTTCAATGTGATTCTGTGAGTGATCACCAAAAGAAAGCAAGGGCAAGCCCTGTAGTGTGGAACCCAGGGCCGCTGTCTCACGCACATTCCGTAGATCTGCACATTCCATTTCATGCAGACTGTTGGGGGAGTTCTAGACATTATCACCAGTTTAGGTCTTTAATATCAAGGGGGATTACAAAATACAATATGGCAGCAGACGGCAGGCACATTCCCAGGGTGCATGGAACCCTGTTGGGAGTCTGAGCCCTACTTTAGATTCCCATGCTATTGCAAAACTACCACTGCTGCTGTCTACCTCCCAGCCCAACAGAACAAGCTGCTCCACACACTGATAAAGCTAAGTCCTTCAGATCATTCGTTCAGCCGGTAGAGGCTTCTCTGATCTCACAGCTCCACTACCGTGCAGTTCTAGCACAGAATAGAAGCCGTTGGTGCTTTCTGTGCATTCTGCTTCCACTCCAAACGAAACCTGACAATCCGGTTTGCTTGCTTCCAGTCTGCACTCTCACACAAGCTTGTGTCCTTCCATTCCCCCTATTGGAAGCTGCTTGCCACTCAGTGAGCTAGATGGACATGTACCGGCTGAGCTCGCTGCAGTAGGTAGCTTGTGACTGATCCCTGCAAGCTCTGAGATGATTTGTGATATTAGAAATTAGATGCTCAAGTGTCTGGGAGGGGGGAGGGCATTCAAATAAGCATCAGGTTAGACTGGCTAGTTGAGTGTTATAAAAAGCAGAGGGTGCAAACGACAGTTTAACAGTACTTTGGGTACAGCAATCCAGTATATATTTTCACATATCAGTTCCTGTCTTGCTTCTTACACATGGCAGACCTGAAGCACTTGCATGTGCGCTCTGGGGATGTTGCTGGAGCTGTGCCGGAATCCTAAAGGAACACGAGGAGACGGAAGGCAGGGATTTGGAATGCCTTTGATGTTTGCCACCAGTCACATTGTCTTCTAAATGATAGATTTAATCAAGAGGCTCAGAGCTGCCTTGAGGGGAAAACATCTGAAACAGTGTCCAGAAAATAGAAACCGAGTCAGAAACCCCACCAGACAAACAACAAAACACAAAGTCTGTGTTTACAAAGTCTTTTAGGGAAGTCTCTTTCTAAATTCAGTATATATTTTTCAGCCCACTGCAGGCTTTTAGAAAAATACATGTTTGCATAATAAATAAGTCAAGCATCAGAAACTAAAAGGACAATGAACGTGTTTTTATCACATCTGTTACCGGTTGTCTGTGAACACTGAGTTAGTAAGCAAGGTTCAGCAACAATAGACTGTAGATATAGAATTTATTTAAATGCTGTATCAACCTGATTTAAGATTTTATAAAAAGGTCCAGTCTGATTTTGTTCAGTTTTTATTCATATTTTTGTAATGCTGGTGATGAAGTGAAAGTTGTGAATGGCTTCTAGAATTTTCCATGCCTTTTTGTTCCTTTCCAGTCTCAGCAGAAGGTGTCGCTGTTGGGCTTCTGTTTTTGAAAAGCCATGTGACTGGGACAGGGCTAAGACATTACCATAAAATATGAATCTTAAATGTTTTGGGAAAGTGAGTACAAAGCACAATAATGTAGTTTTATAGATCAATAAAAATGTGTATTAATAACTCTTCCAACACTGCAGATCTTTGTAATTAAACACAACAGACCTGTTCACTGGTCTGTGTAACTTAATACACCAGAGCGATTTACTTTCTTACTGTGAGATTGACTATTATCAAAGAGATTGACGTGACAAAAGAGATGAGCCTTCTGTGTGCTTGAATTCATGATCCTTATTAAGCTGTTTTCCAGGATTCCATTTCTAGTATAATATCTTAAGCTTGTACTGCTTTTTAAAAGGTTTAACCTCGGCCCTGTGTGTGCGAGAGTGTTTGTATATGTAACCACAAGCAGCCATGCATGGAAACCCTGAATCAGTTACAAACGCTGATTTTAAACAGACATGTACAGTCTTATTCACATTAGTTCCTGTACTCATCATCAAGCAGTGCTGTACGTTCTCTTCTTCTGTTTCACGTCTGTCAAGCACCAAGCAGTCAGTGCTGTGCTAACCGTTCACAAATCAACAGAGCACAGTCAATAATGAAAGAATGAGCGGTCGGCCTGCTTTTACCAGGGCTTGTTAAAGGATGGAGGAAGTGCATTTACACATGGCTGAGAGTGAAACACATGAGCGAGTGCAGGAACATGTTACTGTACACGTGCCTTTCCTTTTCAAGCACAGGGGCAGCAGCTTCCATGCAGTAAATGAGACTTCGCACAGCAAACCGAAAGCTTTAAATAGAAATACAAATCTGGTACTAGAATTCAGCTATTTTGGCGACATTAATAAGTGTTATTTTTATTGCTGCGTCCACTAACTACAAAACGATTTATACAATTTAATTTAAGTTTTAATTTCCCAATACTAAAAAATGTGAATTTCTAAACCTGGATGTTGTTGGTCGCTTTATTGTTGCAGCTACCCCTTCAGATAATAAGTGTCGGTGCACTGAACAGTTGTAGTGTGTATATGTTTGAAAGTGGAAGTCTGTAGATAGCTTTACATCCTGCCAAGGTCGTTTTTAGCTTTGGGAATCAAGCTTCCTTCCCCATTGGAACCTGCTTGCAGAAAGCGAAGTAGAGCCGTTGATACTGTTAACCCCTGAAGGTGCTGAAACGAGAATACTCCACTGAGGGGCCCAATCGCACTTATACCAGTGATAGTGGGACTGGTTTCAGGAGTCCGTTTCCGCAACCAAAAGTGAGACTTTTAATATTCCTATATTTGCAGGTCACACTTGTGTGTAAATTAAGACTCTCTTTTATTGAAGCATACGCTCAGATTTGTCTTAAACAAGGTTTCCTGCTGCCCTGTGTGGAGGTTCTGTCCTCTCTGTCCTGGTCAGGGTGTTTTGGTCTTGTTGTTGTGTTCACGCTGTGCTGTGTGGAGGTTCTGTCCTCTCTGTCCTGGTCAGGGTGTTTTGGTCTTGTTGTGTTCACGCTGTGCTGTGTGGAGGTTCTGTCCTCTGTGTCCTGGTCAGGGTGTTTTGGTCTTGTTGTGTTCATGCTGTGCTGTGTGGAGGTTCTGTCCTCTCTGTCCTGGTCAGGGTGTTTTGGTCTTGTTGTGTTCACGCTGTGCTGTGTGGAGGTTCTGTCCTCTCTGTCCTGGTCAGGGTGTTTTGGTCTTGTTGTGTTCATGCTGTGCTGTGTGGAGGTTCTGTCCTCTCTGTCCTGGTCAGGGTGTTTTGGCCTTGTTGTTCTCACACTGTGCTGCGTTTGTGTTTCCAGCAGAGGGGCGGGGGGAGGCCGAAGGGGAAGCTGGGTGCCTCGGCGGCGGTCAAGCTGGCCGCAAACAGAGCCTCTGCGGGGGCGCGGCGGAGGAGGACGCGATGCCGCAAGTGTGAGGCCTGCCTGCGGACCGAGTGCGGGGAGTGCCACTTCTGCAAGGACATGAAGAAGTTCGGGGGTCCGGGCAGGATGAAGCAGTCCTGCATCATGAGGCAGTGCATCGCGGTGAGTACCAGGTTGAATGCAAGTTTTAAATTTGGCATAGCTGCAGCCAGGTTTACTAGAAGCCTAAAGGAAAGCTGGGTTCTAATATTTTGTTGAAGTTCTGAATCCCCAGGCCCTGCCTCTCCAGTTTAGCTGGTGTGTTCAAAGACCGTGCTTTGCAGGCAGCAGTTCACACATACAGTACACACACACACACAAAACCCAAATCAGGAAGTAACCAGCAGTATACAAAGAGATTTCTGCCCCAAATGCAAATCATTTTTCCTGGTCAGTTGCTGTCGGTTTTCTGCGGGCGAGGTTCTTCATTAAATCTTCCATTCGTTTGAGATCTGCGAGGTCAAAGGTAACATTTTGAGAGGGAAATAGCTTGGCGGTGGTGTTTGGAGGGGGGTTGATCTATTTAGGGTACAGGAAGTGGGTAATTTGAAACCTTTGCCTTGTGTTGAAACGCAGAATGGATTAGAAGGGCTGCAATGAATTTAGTTGTAAAACGCAGGTAGTGGAATAGAATCGGTTACAGATAGTTAACTCTGTATATAACGAGATGTTTCTCTTGTGTGTTCAAGTAGTCAAGCTTCCTGTAGTGAAGTGCTTTGAGCAGAGTACCTGTTTATGAACACACACGGAGCAGGATGTGATTGTTAAAAAGCAGTGAGGATCAAAGCGTGACCTATTTGATGTACCCTAGTTAGATTAATAATGAAATTACACAGCAGAAGTCTCCTAGTAATAATTTAACAGCGTTGTACAGTGTTGGGAGCTGTGGGTACTTTTTCTTCAAAAGATTTTACAGTTTAACTAGATTCTGACCCATGCCTTGACCAAAGCCAATATACAGGACATTAATCTTTTTGGTGGGATGCTCTTTTGTTTTTAATACATTTATTACCAGTAATGCTATACTGTGGTGTGTGTGTGTGTGGTGTTTTTTTAAATTTTCATAAATTGTAATACATTTTAGAATTTGCATTCCAAATGATTTATAAAAACTGCCCTGGTCCCTAAGCCAAGAGATGTGAGCTAAAGAAATGGGTATCTGCTGCATTGAAAACAAATGCTGCAATTTTAAGCAGAAAAAAGGTTTCTGTATATTTGTGTTCAGAGTTAGCTGACAAAACGTGGCTGCTATGACTTGCTCACTTTATACTGCTGCTGCTGCTGCTGCTGCCTCTTGTACCACTTATTGACACACATTTATTTAGAAATGTTGGAAAGTGGTTTCACACTCACGCTGGATTCAGAGAGTATTTCGGGGGGCTTCACTGTGTGTTCCTGTAAGTCTTTCCCAGCCCTCTCTTTTGCTGAAGCTAAGCTGCGATGCAATGGGAGTGTGACCTGCTGCCCTGTATTGAGAGAGTGTGTGTGTGTATTGCCTTGTGTTTTGCACAGCCTGTGCTCCCCCACACCGCCGTGTGTCTGGTCTGTGGAGAGGCTGGCAAGGAGGACACTGTGGAGGTCAAGGAGGACAAGTTCAACGTCATGCTGATGGAATGTTCCATTTGTAATGAGATCGTGCACCCTGGCTGCCTGAAGGTATGTACGAGAGCGAGAGCGAGAGAGAGAGAGAGAGAGAGAGAGAGACACCTGTCCTTTATCACTGGACACTAGTGCAAAAATCATACAGGAATACATTAAAAACAAAAATCGAAACGTTTAATTGGCTGCCTGCCCTGCTTGCTTCTGCGCAGCTAAATGCAAAAGAGCCAGCATAGCGCATTAAAAACAACCAGGCTGTCTGGTTTGCAGATTACTTATTCAACCTCAGCGATTTTAAGGAACTGATCATCAAGGGATTGTTATGAAATAGAAGCGTTTTGAAAATTCTACCGAGTTCCATTGTTTAGAAAATGGTCTTTTTGATCACCATGACACACCTCATCTGAAATGTTGGTCTATTGTCCCCCTGAGTTTCTTTTCTTTTTTTTTTATTTGATCTCCAGCTGATAGACTTTCACATGTAGCTGATTTTGGACAGCGATATCAAACTGTACAGTATTAAAAAGGCTGGTAGCTGCCCTTTTAGTAACTCGGATCACCACGAAGAAGTGGGGGAGTGTTAAACGGTGCTTCCACTTTGAGATACAGAGACGGTGTGGAGTTGTTAGTTTCAGTTCCTCCTGTAAGGGCATGTGTGACTGTTCACTGAGACCCCTTCTTCTTCTTCCTAGGTGAAGGACGCAGGCGGAGTGGTGAACGACGAGCTTCCCAACTGCTGGGAGTGTCCGAAATGCAACCATGCTGGGAAGACAGGGAAAGTAAGTCTCTAGGCTGCAGCATCATCTGTCACTTTTTATACTGTGACCATGTGCAGGCGATTTGGAAATAGACCAAAGAAAAGTGGATGTTTTTATTTAATGCATGCTGCAAGGTTGCTTGGGTTCAGAGGGCAGATCTCATTGTGGCTGATTGGAGGTTTTTTTAATTTTATTTATAACTTCTCTGTAGTTCAGTCCAAAGCCATGCCACCCTGCCCCCCTGCCCTCTCACTACTTCCTCTTATTTATTTATTTTTTTTTACAGCACATAGTTACGCAGTCAATATATTTGCTTGCATTACCAGCCCGGTTTTAGGTTACATGGCTTTAGACGTATACTTTTTGCAGCTGGCTGTGTGGCAGCTGTATGAACAGCATGCAGGTCAGTGTTAAAGGCCAGCCTTCGGAGTATGTTTTAATGCTTTCATCTTTTTTCTGCTTTTCTTGTGTCGGTAAGAAACTGGGACTTTTTTTTCCTGACCATTACATTGAGTGGAAATTCGAATTGAGTTATTTCTTTAGTGCAATTGTATCGTAACTGTGTCTGAATTTACTAAATGAGCTGATAAGTGCTGAAAAGGGACACTTTGTAGTATAATGTAGTATGTGTAGACGTTGACATGTGTTAATGCAATTGAGATGATGATGATGATGATGGTCAGGTTGATTCAAGGTGGATGGAGGTCAAGCATCATCTGCAGTGAAATCAATAGGCATAAGGTATAAAGTTGCCTCTTTGTGTTTTTCCTAATTTTTGGTCTACAAGCAAAAGAGAGGTCCAGGGTTTAAGTACGCCTCCAACCTGCCTGGATCACTGCTGAAGGAGCAGAGAGTGAGCCGGGACACCAAGGAGGAGACGGAGGCTGCTGCGCCTGCCAAAAGGAAGGTGGAGTGCGAGGAGACTCCCAAACGCAAAGCCCAAGAGGAGCCGGCCAAGAAACGAGCGGCTCCAACGCCAGACGCCCTGCCCAGGAGGAAAACAGATGAGGGGCCGCTGAGGAGGAAGAGGAGGCAGTTTGATGAGAGCACCGAGCCCAGCATCAGGAAAAAGGTGCGTACACGTGCATACAGACTCGCGTACACACGTACAGACTCGCGTACACACGTACATATATATAAATATATGAATAATTATGTGCTTTTTTTAATAGTAGTTTTGACGACTCTTTCAATCTGACCCTGTCATGAAGTCAACGCTCTTTTGGTCTTGTATTTTAAAAGCTGCGGTTTGTCATTTAACTACCGCTAGTCGTTTCTCAGAAGGGGGGACGTGATGGGATGTATTTTAAATAATTGTACCAAAAATGATAGCGTTAGTCGTTTTATGTGCTTTGCAGGTCTCTGATTCATTTATGTGCCACTGCTGAGATTGCAAACTGAATGGAGAAGCGTTTTCAGACACAAGGTTTACATGTCGATGTGAGCGGCAAGTACAATGGTGTTTGGAAGTGCTTTACCATTCACTTCAGAGGCGAGGGAGCTGGCTTTTGAATTTGATGTTTCAGGGAAACTCCCCCTACGAAGCCTGTGTTTTTTTTTCCCTCAGTAATGCTGTTTGATATCATTAGCACAGTGTGAATAAAACCTATGCAGAAACTGCTTTAGGAATGATTCAATATTTAGGGGATGATTCTCAAAGCTTTTTAACTTGCACTGTTTTTTTTTCTGAAATGATTAAAATACACAAAGCTATGAAACGCCATGCACAATTAAAACATGTAGCCTATCCGTTTGCTACACACTAAAATACTGCATCCCCATTTGATGTGGGTACTATACAAAGCTCCTGGAGTCAGTCCATTCCTCTGATCCTACTTCCTGATAGGGGGAAATAGATCTGGAAGGGACTTTTAAACTTATTTTCTCAAAAAAGAAAGGGGGAAATAAAAGTATTCTTGGTTTGTTCCTTGCATTCACATAAAAATAATGCAATCGCCCTCATGCAGTGTTGCTAAATTTATAAGGGGCGGTGCTGATTTCTGGGCTAACATTTGTTCAGTAAAGCCACAAGGTGTGCGTGTGATATTCGTTCCTGTCTAAAGACTTTCTGTGGCAACACTTTTTCCTCTGCATGGCTCCTTAATACTGTACATGAGCAGGAGTGAAAGTAAATGAACTCTATGTAGCCTAACTTTGCTGCCCAGTGTCCAATATATTTGACATTAAGAAAATAGGCAGTGCATTGGAATGGGAACATGCACAGGGCAGTAAAGGGGAAAAGATGTAAGATGTTTTAAAATACCAAGTGCTTTACAGAAAGACTACTCTAGATAAATAAATAGTTCAGTAGTTTCAGGGTTGATTTTAAACTAATCTTAATGTAACCCAAGGGTTATGTGCGTGTTCGTTTGCGATTGACCAAGAGCCAGGGTAACGGCATTGCAAATGTTTTTGTTTATCGCAGCTGAAACTCATAAAGGATGACAAGTTGTTCAGGAGAAAGGTAACAATCCCTGTTTTGATGCACGGTGGAAAAAACCTCCCACAGTTTTTAGTTTGGAATGGGAGCACTGGTTTTGTAAGGTGTCATTAGTCGTGTGGTGCTGGGGTGAGGACTTGTGATCTGTGTATGTGTGTGGGCGGGATACACGAAGATGCATTTAGGCAGCTGGTGTTCTTGCGCTTCGTTTGCATTGGGCTGTAATTATATTGTGCTATCCAAGCAAGCATTGCCTTAAATACAGTAGAGGTTCTGCTAAGCTCTTCTATAACTTCTAATGCAAACTGAACTCCATCCAAGTTGTTTTTTACTTGCACCATTACTGGTGTGGTGTGTTTTTTATTTTTTTTGCAGATAGAGCCGACATTTTTGTAGCCTTACTTCAGCAGTTGCTTTCCATTAACACCTCTTCGTGGGCCCTGCTAGGAGGGTACTTTTATAAAAGCCCCTTTCACTTGCTGTTCAGCATGTTTCAGTTAGTTCTGTGTTTCTTTCACTGGCTAGTACTCATAATGAAATGTCCTGCACACAGGAGGGGAGACGTGCCTGCTGATGGATCGAAGATGAAAGGTCCCGCGGCCCCCTCTGCACTGGAGTATCTCCTCGGGCAGCATGTTAGGACATGTGCACAATCTGTGTTCATTCTGAGACTTGCCAGTGTCGTGCTGAGTAAAGCCTTAAAGATTAGAAGCATCCTAAATCCCCTGCCTTCCGCTTCTCCAGGGTGTGTAATTTATAACCGTGCTCCTCTGGAAAGTCATGTCAACTGGTATATTTTCCCTTGCTGAATTCCCAAACGGGCTTAGGATTTTGATCAGGTGTTTACCTGTTTCACTGGCCCAGTCTCAGAGTTTTTTTGTTTTACACACAGATCTACTGTAGATATTCGGGTCCATGTTGCGAAAGGATCGATTTTACAGTCTCTGTCTTTTCTATTTTGTCCTTTTCCCATCACTGTTTTAAACAAATGACCCCCCTCCTTATCTTCACATGGATCTTAGATAGCCATATAAAGGCATCGCTCAATGTAACACAATTCTTTTTTTCTTTTCTTGTCAACACAGAGGAGATCTTGGAAGACCCCAGACGACCGCGCGCTGATCCCCAAACCTCTGCGGCAGATCAAAACCGAGCCAGAGGAGGAAGAGGAGGAGGAAGAAGAGGAGGAGGAGGAGGAGGAAGAGCAGGAGGACGTGGAGAGGGAGGAGGAAGAGGAAGGCTGCTGGGAGGGAGGGGGGGATCTCTCCGATCGCACCCTGAAGACGAGAGAGAGCGACCAGTCCCGCTCCAGCTCTCCGCGGGCCGGTCCCAGCAGCGAGGGAGGAAACGAGCCCCACGAGAAGGGCAGGCTCCGGGCGCGGCGGAAACGCAGGCTGGCCAACAAGGAACTGAGCAAAGAGCTTAGCAAGGAGCTCAACCTGGAGATCCAGAAGACAGAGGACTGCCTGGCCCACGAGAACTGCCAGGCGCTGAAATCGGAGCCGGAGAGCGAGAGCGAAGAGCCCAAGAGGAATAATGGCAGCAGCAGGAGCGCTCGGCTGCACAGGAGCGCCCGGGAGAACGGGAACACGAGGGAGCTGAGGAACCATCGCCGACTCCAGCAGCTCTCCCCCCCCAGCACCCCCGTGTCTCCCGTGTCTGCCCGCCCCCCCTCCTCTCACTCCCCCCCGAAGTGCATGCAGATGGAGCGTCACGTGATCCGGCCGCCGCCCATCAGCCCGCCTCCCGACTCCCTGCCGCTGGAAGATGGGGAGGTGCACGTGATGCGCAGGGAGGTGTGGATGGGCGTGTTCGGGTACCTGTCCCACAAGGAGCTGTGTGTCTGCATGAGAGTCTGCAAGACCTGGAATCGATGGTGAGTGAGGCACACCTGGTCTGTACCATGAGGAGGTTCTGTGTGGTGTTCAATTTGTACAAAACTAGCCTCGTTGTTGTGTAGAGTTGAAATTAAGCAATTTGCTTACGCCTCCGCCCTGTTACACGAAATAAGAAAAAATGGCTCAACCCATTTCACAAAAAATCTTCCAAGACAGAACAGTATAGTTCTGTGCAAATCCACTCAGCTAGTCTAAATGATTTAAAATATCAGTATTTTCTTCTGCAGAATGAAACTGGCCCCTGGATTCCGACAAGCCATAACTGTAATTTTAATAAATTACTATAAGTACTATTCAGATTGATTTGATTCGAAATTCTGCAAAGACATTGCTTTTATCGGGAGGTTTTAGTACTGCTACTATCAAATGATTTACTGTTTCCTATGGGTGAGCTTTTATGGTATTTATTTATTTATTTATTTATTTTTATAAAGGTGTTGTGACAAGAGGTTCTGGACAAAAATCAATCTGAACCGGTGCAAATCAATCACTCCTCTGATGCTCAGCGGCATCATCAGGAGACAGCCTGTGACCCTGGACCTCAGCTGGACCAATATATCAAAAAAACAATTAAGCTGGCTCATTAATAGATTACCAGGTAGGTAGCATTGAACCCGAACTGGGGAAACCGCAACGTGCAAGTGTCCTATTGCACTATAGTGAGGTCGTGTGAGTAGTGATGCTGATGCTGTTTGTTAGAATCTAGCCCTCTGTGTTACCCAGCGATGGAGAGATGTGATGAAGCCCTGAGGTAGGGGCTAGGTGGAGCAGTGTGTCAAGAGCTTGAATCCAGTGCAGGTCACAAGTGAAAGGAGTTCCTTCATCACAAGGCTTGGGCCAGTTGGTAGTCTGTGCATCTTTATGGGTTTTTACAGGAAGCTGAGATCCGATCTTGTTTATTGGAAAGCATCCTGTTCTAACAGTGGGGCTCCAGTCTGCTGTTGCCGTCCTGGGAGTATATAACTACCTCGGTGCCAAAGCGTGTCAGTCATAAGGAGAAGCAGCTAGTTGGCTCTCACTGGGTGAACTGACCTCGGAAGCTGTTTGCTGAAACAGCCAGCGCTGGTGTTTTGACGGGTGTTCTTGTTCCCACTGCAGGTCTGCGGGTGCTGCTGTTATCGGGGTGCTCCTGGGTGGCAGTGTCTGCTCTTTGCACGTCTAACTGCCCCTTGCTGCGGACCTTGGACGTCCAGTGGGTCGAAGGGTTAAAAGACACTCAGATGAGAGACCTGCTCTCGCCCCCAACTGACAACAGACCAGGTAATGGCAGCTTCCTAAAGAAAAGCAATGTACGGCAGGAGTAAAAAGATTAACAGTATTTCTTTATGTTCTTGTCCCTTGTCAGTTGTGTTGTCGCACCACAGCGACCCCTGCTGAGAACACTGGAGAGTATTTTTTTTTTTCCTCTTTCACAAAGGCATTGATAAATCTGTCCCCACGTGTTAATTCAGAAGATTCGTGGGTTCATGAAAAAGGTTGTTTGCCTTACCAAGAATGAACAGCAGGGGCTGCTACAGCTACTAAAATGCTTCTCCGAACTTTTAGGATCATCCTTGGGTTGGGTCCATCTTGCCTCAGTGACTCGGTGGCTTGGTATAATCCATTGATGCTGGCTTCCTTCTGTTCTCATGTTAATGTGGCCGCTCCCTCCCTACTTAAACAGCAACAGGGCATAAATGTGTGTGTTGTTTTCCTTGGTTCCACTCCGCTGCATTGCTTACTAACTTGTTATTTTTGCTTTTTTTTCCCCCCCAAAACAGGTCAAATAGACAATCGGAGTAAACTGCGGAATGTTGTAGACTTGCGTCTGGCGGGATTGGATATTACGGACGCTTCGCTTCGTCTTATAATCAGACACATGCCTTTACTTTCCAAACTGGATCTCAGTTACTGTAACCACATAACTGACCAGTCTATTAACATTCTAACTGCAGTGGGTACCACCACTCGGGATTCCTTAACAGAGATTAATCTGTCAGGTAGGAAACGGAAAATTCCTGTCACTGAATTAACACAGACATGTCTATACTGAAACACAACCTGTAATTCCTCATCACACAGTGCATTTTGACTCAGGATGTGATTATCTGGTACACAGATAATCAGTTTTTGCTTTACCTTTTCCTTTTTTTCTTTTGTATGTTTATGGATGTGGGGTTTGAGCAGGTGTTTTATAGTACATACTGTAAAAATGCAGAGCTTTTCTGATAAACCCACAAAGGCCCAACAGTGCCAAACAGTTTACTTTAGTAACCTTTGGAGCATATTGTATTAGCCAGCCAGCCCGTAATCGATGCCCTTCATGCAAAACCTTGTACCTCAATGTATGCTGTTTTAAAGGGTTGCCATGTGTTTCCTAATACCAGGATTCTGTTGTCTAGAAATCGCACAGCATTGCATGAGCACTGTCCCCAAATACAATGTGTTTCATCTTCATAAAGCAATACAGCAAATTCACTTTTCACAAAACAAAATGAATAAACATATGTTTTGCACTTGCTTTTTTTTTTTTTTTTGCTTGGGAGGGTTTACATTGTGTAGTCATTCGTCACTCTGCAGTCGGTTGGATGTGTTTTAGTTCGGGTTTGGTGTCGAGATTAGCGATGGTTTCATGAATATTGGATTCTCTTCTCTGAGGAAAATCAAATCAGGCATTACTGGGTTAAGTAAAACAGGGATCTGATTTGTGTAGGCATCCGGCAAGATCAACACACAATGCAAGGGATTAATTCAATACTGTACCATGCTGCTTCTCAAATAAATGTGATATTTGCAACTCTTGCAACCAGAAAACCATTTCCTGTGGAACTTTAAAATGTTTTTTTTTGTGTCTGTTTTTGTTTTAATTTTTTATTTTAGCAAATCAGAAAATGTACTGAACCAAAATGTTTTAGTACTCCAGTATCAAGGTGCCTACTAAATATCATCCAGTAATGTCCACCCTCTGCCATTGTGGTATAAACTTGAACCATTACTTGGGTCCTTGTGATTTGATATACCTCAGGACATTTAAAAAGAGTTTAAGTGCTTTAATTTACATCACACGATTCTTCATGCATGTAAATTAGTGATACTCTAGTTATTATTCTCTGCTTTATAGTTCTCCTTTTACTTTTTCACACTTAGCTTTAATTCTTCCTTCCCTGCAGTTTGCAATAGGGTTACTGACCAGTGCCTGACCTACTTCAAACGCTGTGGAAACATCTGTCACGTTGACTTGCGGTACTGCAAACAAGTGAGCAAGGAAAGCTGTGAACAGTTCATAGCAGAGATGTCTGTAAGCGTACAGTTTGGACTGGTAGAGGAAAAACTACTGCAAAAACTGAGCTAGTTAATAATGGACATTTTATAGATTTAAAAACAAAACAAACAAACAAAAAAAAAACTGGAATCATTTCAGATGGAGCCGCAGCACATGCACACTCTGAAATTCATTTACGTTTTAAACTTCTCACGTATTGAGCGAGACTTAAAAAAAAAAAAAAAAAAAAAAACTAAACAAAAAAAACAAACATGCATTTAGTTGCAACTGAAGATTCAAGATCAGAGTTCATACTAGTCTGCATTCTGGATATTAAACAAGTTCAAGGAAATGGATGCATACTGTTGTACTGTCCAAGTTTCAGATGGGCTTTTATAGCTTGTACAGACACTGGGCAAAACTTGGCTTTGTGGAATGAATGTCAATAAAAGCATGTCTTTTGTACTGTTAAGATTTAATCTTTTAAGTTGTTTAAAATATATATCTATCAATGTGTCTAAACAAAAAAGGACCACACAGTGCAGTCATTTTTTTACCTTGTTTTATTAATGTTTTGTTACAATACAAACCTCATGCAGAAATATTTTTGTATAAAAATCTATAGCTATGGCCAAAGGTTTTACATCACCCTATAGAATGATCTAATTTGGCTTTATAAAGACGAATGAAACCTGCTGACTAATATTACGTTAACATTAAATTAACGAAAAACTGAAAAAATTTGACATGTTGAAATCTAACATGAAAACACGCGATTTCCCAAAAGACGTCACAAATCTTGACACGTGTTACTCAATTTGAAGTAATCAAAAGGTGACAATGAGAAATGGTAACAAGAAGATTTAAGCTACATACTGTAAGCGTGGTTTTTTACATAGATTTTGTAGAACAAGCCATGGGGCAGAAGCCATACCTCCTCGGAAATGCACTCGGCCATCGTTGCACTTCAGAAGGAAGGTTTTAGCAGTCGTTCGACAGCCAGCAGAGGTCATGCCAGCCGAGCTTGAGAGACAGGACGGCGAGCAGTCAGAGAGTACCGTCCCAGAGACGAAGCGTCTGGAAACTGTCCATATCTGGGGATGCTTTTCTGCCAAAGGCACAGGATCCCTACACGTTTTACCTAAGGGGACAGCTATGAACAAGGACTGGTACGTGAAAGCACTCCAAGACCGCCTCCTCCCTACGGCTCAGAACTGTTTTCCCAACCGTGATTTCTACTCCAAGATGACGGAGCTCCTTGCCATGGAGCCAAACAAGTGAAGAAATGGGTAGAAGACGACAGCATCACGCCACTGCAATGCTGGCATTGACATTGGAAGATGAGGGCATCACGCCACTGCAATGCTGGCATTGACATTGGAAGATGAGGGCATCACGCCACTGCAATGCTGGCATTGACATTGGAAGACGACGGCATCACGCCACTGCAATGCTGGCATTGACATTGGAAGATGAGGGCATCACGCCACTGCAATGCTGGCATTGACATTGGAAGATGAGGGCATCACGCCACTGCAATGCTGGCATTGACATTGGAAGATGAGGGCATCACGCCACTGCAATGCTGACATTGACATTGGAAGACGACAGCATCACGCCACTGCAATGCTGGCACTGACATTGGAAGATGAGGGCATCACGCCACTGCAATGCTGGCATTGACATTGGAAGATGAGGGCATCACGCCACTGCAATGCTGGCATTGACATTGGAAGATGAGGGCATCACGCCACTGCAATGCTGGCATTGACATTGGAAGATGAGGGCATCACGCCACTGCAATGCTGGCATTGACATTGGAAGACGACAGCGTCGCGCCATTGCAATGCTGGCATTGAAATTTGCCAGATCTCAATTCTATTGAGAATGTTTGGGGTCTGATAGGACAGGAAATCAGAAAAGGTCAACCATGCAACTGAAACAAACTGGAATCAAGTGTAAAGGCTGCATGGATGAACCTAAAGGATAACTCGACACTTCAGCGCCTCATTGAGTCCATGCCTGAGAGGACTAAGGAAGTCTTGAAATGCAATGGAATGCACTGCAAATACTAAGTACTGTACTACTACTCCAGTAGACTTTTGCCATATCATTTTATAGCTTTATTGATTTATTAAATAAAAATCTAAATGATGTATTTTTTATTACTGTCTCACTCCTAAAATCCTAGGGTGATGCAAAACTTTTGGCCATTATTGAATGCAGTCCGGTGTACAGATTTTAATTGCCCATTTTCATTCTGCATTTTCTTTGGCTGAACTTAACCTATACTTCAGAATATGCCTATTACAATAACTTGTCCAAATCATGAAGTGTTAATATATGAATATATGCTGTGGTGTTATAACAGACTTTGGTATTCAGATATAAAACATGTTAGTTCAAAGTGAATAGGTACGTATCCCTTTTCATATGCTTCTACTATAATGTATATTTCATTGTCTTTATACAGTACCGGGGAGAGGGGGGGGGTAGTATATAGGACACTACTTGCACTGTTTGACTTGAATAAATATAGCTATTTTTTTTCCAAGGTTTATCAAATATTTATAATGGGGAAAGGATGATGTGTTTTGTTTTGATAGCCATAATACCGGTTTGGAAAAAAAAAAGTGGGACATAACTTACAATCCGTCATCTTAAACGCTCCCACTGTGACTGTTTAACAAACGGCAGGGTGTGCTTACTGCAGCAGATCCAGCGCTTGCAAGGGCATTACAAAACCACATGCAATTCATAATACTTAATACAGTATATATACAATATCAATGTGTAGTACAGAAACAAAAGCTATGCCCTCAGTAAATCATATATATATAGTGTTGCTGTTAACTGCACCTTCTCTGTAATCCATGACGTGGGTTAAGGTTTTGAACCAGTAAAATGTTCAGTGTTTTGGCCCCAAGAAGTCTTAAAGTGCCACTGTTGCATGCCTTGCAGGCAAGCGTGAATATCTGTTAGTTTATTACCATTTACTGACACAATTTTAATTGGATTTGTATAAACATGTTTTGAATTAAGTGCTGTAGGTTTTTTTTTTTTTTTTAAATCATTATTTATAAATTTTAAACACTTTAAAACTGGTATGTTGAGTTGTTCTGTTATTGGACAAAATCCTCAATCTAGCAATTTTAGAATATTTAACTGGTAGGGGTGGCTGAAATAGGCGTTTCCAGAATGGTTGTGTCCAATGTAGACTGGCAAGTGAGTATATCTAGAGGTTTAACTTCTCAAGAGTATTAATGACATTAGAAAATTGTGTGCAGCTATGGCCAAAAGTTTTGCATAACCCTCTAGAATTGCATCTAATTTCGCTTCATAAAGTCAAATTTTGCTTCATATTCATGAAACCTGCTGAATAAATGTTAACATATTTAAATTACATACCATTTTGTAGTTTTCCATAAAAATGTAATTTCAAAATCTAACATGTACAACGTGTGGCTTCCAGTAGACACTTGCGATATAATTTATTTTATTTACATGATAATCAAAATTTATGTTCATAGCTGTTTTTTTTAAATTTATGTTTCAATCCTAAAATTCTAGGGTGATGCAAAGCTTTTGGCTCTAGCTGTACATGTTTATTTGAAATCCTGCACAAATGCAGCATAAAAGTGTGAAGGGCTCAGGTCCCAGCAAGCACACATTCAGGAGTGGCACAGCAGAATGTAGGAACAAAACTTGAAACACAATATTCTCCTGGGCTACTGCGATTTCAGGATCGGCTGCTGACCAGTCACAGTAAAGAAATTCTCTGCCGTGAGCGCTGGGTAGACATCAATATCCCTGGTACACAAATTCAGCTGTGGAATTATTAAATCGATCACTAGATTCCAGTCTACCCTCCCCATCCCTTTATAAGATATTGTCATTATTGTCAGCTTGATTCAAAACTGATTAGATGGTGTAAGAGCCTTCGTGATGTTACATTCTACCCAAACACACGACCTGGAACCAACGCGTCGCTATCTTTCAGAGAAGTCCTTCCCACACCCTTCTTGGTAACCTCAGAGTTCTGGGGCCAGTACATGACAATAGAGTTGCAACCATTGTTTCAACAAAACAATTAGTGAAGATACTGTATTTTTTTTATTCAATGAATTTTTAATTAACCAAAATAAAAAGTTCAACATTCCAAAATACAAGACCATACCTAATTTAAGCTGCTTCCTTAAGGAATCGTTTCCAGTGGATGTATCTCTTACATGCAGCCTGCATCAGTACCCGTTTTGGTCTTGTATTGCTGCAGGACGTCCTGATAAAGGTTTACTGGTGTTTATTTCATGTATCCTCAAGGAGACACGGAAGCATGTTTTACTTAGAATTGAAGTGCACTCAGTGGTGTTTTCAATTCTAAGTGTTATACTGTATCAACTGAAGGCTGCAGGTAAGAAATCATTTAGGGGAAAAACAAAACACAGCTTACCAGAAAGTATATCTCTAAGCACAATTCCTGATAGTGCTTATAAAAAGGACAGGTGGTAGGATACAAGTATTCTACCCTCTGCTGTTTTATAGATTCAGTCATATGTCACCAAACACGCTTAATATTAAAATCATTTTACACAGTCAGTTTTATACAATTGATAAACATAACTTCTTACAATGATATTTAAAAATCTGATAAACATTCAAAACAAACAAAAAAATATATACATTTTAGGTTAGCGACATGAAACGGCTAAAACTGTACTTATTTTGTTTCTGTACCATTTCTACATAACATGAATTTGCAAATCTTTGTATTGCCTCGATACGTGTCGGATTAAAAGCCCATTCTGAGGAACCAAATTCTGTGACTAAAAATCCAAAGCAGAAAAATAAATAGAAGATGGATATTGGCTTTGCTTGATAGAATTGGAATATACTGTATGGCCACATGGTATTCATATAAAACTGATTTGGTCCCCAATGTGTTCAGGTGAAGGGATCACTTAACATACTGCACACAACAGACGAGACAAACTCCTTGCACCTTCAAACACCTGAGCGTTATTAAAAATGTCACTACGTATACATGGCAAAACGTATTCAGAATAACCTCTCTCTAAGCAAGTGGAATTTAATAAAGAACAACATTCAAGTGTCCATTACTACAGATTTCAGAATCCTCAAAATCACTCGAAATGCATCGACCCAAATCTTCTTGCAATGCAATCGTTCGAATTTTTTTTTTCAAATTGTAGTTTAAGTATTCCCTGTCAGGCCCTCACAGTGCTACCATTACTCTACAGGGTATTTAATTACCTCCATTAAAATATAGATATGCTCTATAATAGAATAGCATTTTTAAAAATTCCTCAGTGTTGTCACATCAACTGAGTTTAATGAAATCGTCAGTGTGTCAAACTTTAAAAACCACAATGTTGTCGACACGGAACTGAATAGTAAAATTAAAAATGATTCCCCTGACTGATTCCATGAAGGCAGGCACTGGGTTGACAAAGTCTGACCGATACTTATTTCTGTAGTTTTCATTGAGGCCAGACTACTCTAAAGATGCAAAGAAAAGAAAATAGAAGTGTATAGAACAGGGACTTGCAGTACAAAACCTCACATTCACTTAACTGAAGAGGGAACTAAAACACACATACTTTGAAGCTACCGGTATAGACTGTTGGCATTCTCTAATTTCCAGGTCTCAAATCATTTACTCGTCACACAAATCCATTTGGGCTCTTTATGAGCGGGCACCAAATAGGGATGAATAAAATACCTTTAATAACATTGCAAAAATGAGAGATGAAGTGAATGTTAGTAACCTAAATGTTTAGCCTCCCCTCTCCAGTGTTAGGACTTGAAAACATGCACAGCCCGCACTACATACTGTCGACAGATGGGACATTCACTCATTCTCTTTCCACATTTGGTACAGGTGACCATGTGGCCACACTCCAGGAGTACACAGTCAATCACAGCATCCATACAGATCCTGCACAGGTTGTCATCGCTGCTTAAGTGCATCTTCTCATCGTCTGCAAAGAAAAAATAAAAAAAGGAGGATTGTTAATATTCAATGACGTAACAGGAGGTGGGTCAATTATCTTAAATCACTACTTTATAATTGTGTACTAAACAGTCACACAATTAAAAAGGAGTTTTTCCTTTGGAAAAACAAAATTTCCACATATCAAACAATTAACATCTACCGCAGAATGAGAAAGCCATGCTGAAAATAAAAGCCATTTAAAATTGACATGAATGCAACTCACCTCCCCCAAGTCACTGTAGACACTTTTGCTCTAGTGTTTTTACCTTTTCTATTACAAGCAATCTTACTGTATCTGAGCTTTCACAGAGAGGCGAATCCAGGACAGTTTAGATATACCTCAAATTAGAAAGCAAGTCACTTCAAGCTGCATGATCACACCAAACTTAACATCTGACACTATTTGCATACCTGTATAACGGATTCAGAAGCATTCTTCCAAAACCCTTTGGCAGATTGAAAGAGTGTATAGCTAAACCTGCAATCTCTTATTCCATTGTTATATATGGCACTTCCCACAATAGTTTATGCAAGCTTATCTGTGGAACATTATGTTATTGTTCTGCTGAACAATGGCATGCACAGTTATAATATGCATGAAGAACTACATACAGCTATGGCCAAAAGTTTTGCATCACCTAGAATTTATGGATTGAGACAATACATTTAAAAAAATCTAAAATGATGTTCATATAGTTTTATTTAACATCAACATCAAACTACAAAACGATATCGCAAAAGTCAGTTTTTCGTTAAGTATACGGAAAACTACAAAATCGGTATGCTATTCAATATGTTAACATACCATTATTCATCAGCTTTCATTTGACTTTAGGAAGCAAAATTAGTTCATTCTACAGGGTGTTGCAAAACTTTTGGCCATAGCTGTACAGTAATAAAAAATGAAATCTGTTCAAATCATCTGGAAGATGCAGATACAACAGACATGAAGCAGTAAAGCCTCTCCCTTTAATATTATAAGAGCTAATCAAACGACTTCAACAGTAACTGTTTGAGCTCAGTTCTGAGCAATTAGTTCACAGCATGCTTACTTGTTTTCTATGTAGGCTGCATGCAAAGTGCACTTCCGATTCTGCAAGTTTCACACTATTTAAAATCAACAACTAAAGCAGGCAGACCAACAATACCACATAAACAACGCTGTCAATATGGAATTCACTTGCTAGCCACAATGCATTTCCACTCTTTACTCACCTCCATTTCCACCACTGCAGATAGGCTGAGGGTGTGACGTCACCACTTGTTGGGAAGTAAAGTACATAGTTAGAAACCGTCAGCCGCACCTCACCATCTGCATTACACACCGGCTGGCCAAACAATTAGAGAACGTACCAAACATAGAAAATCTCATAGTCTGCAAAATGCATTTGGTCATGTGACGAGCGGAAGCTGTGTGAGATAGTCGTGTGCAACTATTCAACAATCCCTGGAAAGCATGAAGATCTCAAATTCTAATTTCTAGCAATACTATCAAAAACATGTGACCCAATCACACTGTGGTACCGATGCCACAGTTTCATTAAAATAAACCCCACTGTGCTGCTACATGAGACTAGTGAAGTGAAACTTAGCAATCTGGAAAATGAATGCAACTCCATACACTAGGATCCTTACTAGAAGAAAAGGCAGTTCACGTTTTCAAATTAGATTTGGGAAGAAAATGAAATCGTTCATTTCCTGAGGATTCGATCTGGAGATCTGAAAAGGGAATGCAATTACCACATACATGTTAACAATAAAGGCCTACCATTGTACCATTAACAGTTTTGTTGGTGGTGTGATCATGCAGCTCATTTAATCATCAGCTTTTCAAGCTCCCTGTGGTCTCTTTTAAAGATACTGACCTCAGTATTCACATACAAGAACTACTCAAATAGCATCAACCAGATAACCCACTTTCTTGGGGGAAATTCATTTTTTACTTTCTCGTTCAACAAAAACTTTACCTGCAGTTTTACTGTTGTCCAAATTTTCCACTAGAAAAAAAATAAGAAAAATGAGTTAAAAAGCTGTTAAATCAGAAACACTTATTTATTTCTACTGGTAAAACGTTTCTTTCACATACATGACTTCCGGTTTTCTTCAGTCTCTCTGTACAGTCTGTTGACTCGCTCCACCAGCTCCCACTTTTCACAGCAACCTGAATAATTCACGAAATTTCGAGCAAGGATCTCTTTGAGCTGCCGGACATTCAGTCCTTCGATGTCCTCCATGGTGAATATGTCTGAGAGAGAGGCTCTTGCCCGCTTTCGAGACAGAGGAGTAGCCTGCCAAGATATGTTCAGCAGAATCCATTAAACTAATGTTACAAAGATGCAGTCAGCAGCAGTAACCCACCCAGTTATTCTAAAACTCAAGACCATGAAATACGTTTCATCGGGGTACGTACAACAGTGGGAAGACCATTTGAAGTACCGGTTTGCAGAGCTTTAGGCTTCACAGTGTCTCTAAAAATAATGATAGCTTTAAAACAGCAGTAGCTGTAAAAAAATATTGTTTATGACACATAGTTTTAGTATTCCTTTAGATAGTATTATTATTTGTTTATTTAGCACACCTTTATCCAAGGCGACCTACAGAGACTAGGGTGTGTGAACTATGCATCAGCTGCAGAGTCACTTACAACTACGTCTCACCCGAAAGACGGAGCACAAGGAGGTTAAGTGACTTGCTCAAGGTCACGCAATGAGTCAGTGGCTGAGGTGGGATTTGAACCGGGGACCTCCTGGTTACAAGCCCTTTTCTTTAACCACTGGACCACACAGCCTCCATTGTATCAAAGTGTCTGAATACACTGATCATGCAGAATAGCAAAACCATTTTTTTTTTTTTATACAAAACGTGCCTGGCTATCTATCTACTTACCTGTGGTTCTACATTTTCATTTGATTCCAGATTCAACAGAGATGCTTCATCACCACGTTCCTGCTCACAAACCGATACAAAGTAGCAAAGTATATATATGTATCTTTGAAACAGGTTTCACCTTCTGTATTTAAAAACACACACACGTCTCATTGGAACTGGACTCGTACTCCATTGACAAATCAAAGCCACTTACAAACAGCATCTCATTGTAAAGCATGAACGTGTGCAAGGATTTGTTCTTTACTCATTTTAGGAGCGTACTGTACTGGCCATATAACCGTACTGCACCCCAATGATGAATCGTTCATTATAAAATTACTGTGCAATTGCAATCCAAAACCAATGTTGGTTTGTGACATTTTTTTTCAGCTCCCAACCGCACTCCAAACCATTAGCTAATGAGTTTCATTGAAAAAGCATGCGGTCATTGTCTCTGCACTGCTGTCAGAGCATCAGCAATCTGCAGACCCAGCCCCTTCAGGACCAACTCTCCTCCAGTCCATTCCAGGACCTTCCTTACTTAGCTGAAAACTCACCTGTGCTGGAAACAGCCAAAGGCTACAGACCACTGCTTTATAGAGTTTGTGAAAATGTATATTCAAGCCAGGTTTGTTCATAGAGTACAGCTTTTTAATGATGATGTACTGTATTCATGTTTCCTGCTTCTTGACTTAAGGATCTGAGTGTAAATCACACAGGACTGTCAAGGAAAATAGGAGTACATTTTAAAATACCACTTATTAGTGTGCCGAAAGGTAAACTGCTTTAAATGGGAGTAGATGGAGTACTTTTTTTCTGCACATCTGTTAGAACCAGGATCATAGGTTTACATGATCAATACTGTACCTGATTTGCAGTTCCTGAGCTTCCCCTCTGACTGAGCAGATCTCCTGGAGAGGCAGACAGCGAGGACTGGGAGGGAGTGGAGTGTAATGTAGAACGAGGCGTGGTGAGCACAGACCTGGCTGAATGGAAACTACTTGTGTCCAAGTCATCTTCTGCATTTGATCCATGATGGCACAAAACAAGGTCCACCAAGTCCTCTTTCTCGCGACAGGTCTCTGTCGGTATATTCCTCAGCATTAGATACTGCCGCAGGTCTTTTACTTTCAGTCTCATTAGCAGCGGCCTCTGGAAAGCGGTTTCTTTCAGCACATTACATGTGGAACATCTCCAAAGGTTTTCTTGCAGGGCCGAGCAGAGAGAGCAGAAGTTCTTCTTGCAATCACAGCAAACATGCTTTGAAAAACAAAAAAAGTGTACCGTCATTAGAAAACAAACAAGCAACGTTAAACTTGCATTAGAAGTAAAATAAACATTAAAACAGCATAACAAAAACAAAAAAAAAAACTAAAAGCAAGCAGGTTTTGTATGTATTGTAAATTATAAACTGTTTAAATGACTTCATGTGAACAAAGTAAAACAATTCATGGCATGTTTTATTGGAATTAGTGGGGGAAAGCTGAAAGCAAAGCATCACTTCCTGACATCTGAGCGACAATGTGATTGCAATCCAAAATGTGTTTCTCTAAAAATCAACAAAAACTAAAAAAAACCTTCACTACTTAAACACTCTCCATGTAACATCTTACATACTCGCCACAGCTAGTATACATGCATAGAATGAAAAGAAGATCATCTCGACCTATTGAACTAATTATTTGAATCCTGGCTTTAGGTAATTAGTTGAAAATATCTCCCTTACAGATGATAGTAAACTGAAATACAATTACAGACACATATACATGCCATACCATTCTTCTTTCTTATTTCAGAGACTGCACCACAGGGCACACAGCCATCAACTGCTATCTCAGCATCAAATCGTTTGCAAATCAAGGTCAAGCGCAGCTAGTCTGCTTGGCACTGTCCTCCTAAATGATGCAACTTTCCATTTAACACCTCTTATCCTGATCAGCTCTCAGGACACAGAAGTTTACACTTTGGCCTGAAACAGAGTCCTATAGGTTCATATTAAAAGAATTGACATTGTAGGTGAAAGTGCTGTATGGCTAGGGGCCTCTTCCACTCTGTATTTATTCAATGGGGACAGCCAGTGATGCAACATGTAACAGCGCTTACCTTTTTCCTGAACACAGAAAAGTCTAGTCCGCAGGCCTTGCAGACGACACTAGCGTTTCCCGATGAAGGCGGGGGGTAGGTTGAATACCCAGCGTTGGGGGCAAATCTGAAGGGACCGGCTCCTGCACCAAACCCTGGCTGCTGGCTGCGCACTACTCCTGTACCCATGACTTCATTCAGCAGACCGCAACATGAAGCCCACATGGACGAGGCCCCAGCCTGCAATTCAGAGACACAACATCATGATGGGCTAGTGACCACACCTTTCTCGAAGGACCATGTGTTTGACTTTGTACTGTTTTTTTAAATAGCATTCAAAACCTGGTCTCAGTGTAAAGAGCCTTACATTTAAAAAAAATGTAAAGCTTGAGAAAAATGAGTGTTAAACAAGTTAAAGGAGATCAGAAATCAAAGACTTCTGCTTTCACAGTAAATCAGCAATTGTGAGACAGCTCTGACAAAGACTGAAAGATCACACACATAACTCAGGGGTCACCACGAAATTCACCTCTTTTAGAGGCCAATGCATACCGGAGAAGTACAGAGAGAGAAAAAAAAAAACGTGTTTAAATGAACTACTGCACAACGCAAACTACAGATCTTCCTTCTGTAGATAGGCTTTTTTATTCCTTCGCCATCCTGTGTGCATTGTACTTCAGGTTGCTAAAATCTAGTTTTCAGCATTGGAGGTAAAATACCAGAAATGGACGACAAAGCAAAGAAAGCAAAGTATATTTCAGCTGATGATCGTGTCAAGATATTTCCCAATGAAACTGTACATGCGGATGGAGGTAATTGTTTTTCACATCTTGTAATCTGTCTTTGGAAAAAATACGATCGCTATTTAGCTTCAAAATCACACATTAAAACGAAAGGCTACTACAGAGGCTGCTGAACAGAACGTCAAATAAACAGCTTTCAGAAAACAAACTGGAAAGTCAGCGCAGACAAAGTATTCCTGTCGGTTGTAGCCAAGTTAAATCAGCACTACAGGTAGGATCTAGCACATCCACCTCACTTCAAGCACCCTGCTGCTTACTTTTTAAACGCAGTTACTATTTTAGACCCAGGCACGTTTTCTTTGTTTTGACTCGGTACTAATAAAATAAAATTATTGGATGGGACAAATAACATGACAACGAACGTGCTGCATATATGGCCTTTATTAAAGTATGCCACATGCCCTTGGGTAACCGAGTTTTGGGACAGTTTCTAAGTGATTTCCACATCTGTATAACTTTGCAAAGCTTTGCCTTACACATCCAACCAATTCAGTGGATGCAGAACGTGCAGTCTCAATGTATGGGCAAGTTCACCCCCGACAGAGAAGGTGGGCAGCAACTGCTGGAGATGTTGCATGCTTGCCTTTAACAAAGGAAGCACTCTGTTTTAGTAAGGAAGCAAGTACCACTATCTTTAGGCATTTATAGGACATTTTCACTGGGCTACCCATACCCTAGGAACTGACCCCTCAGCCCCCAGTTCAACGTCCAAGTATTTTCCACACTGTAATCATGACAGACAACAGCTGCCCTGGCACCTAACCCCCAATACCCTCTGTACACACAAACACACACACACACCTCCTCTTCCAGTACTGCTGTCCCAATTCTCTGCAACAGACAGACAATCAAACAGTCTGACAGGAAGGATCAATGACAACTGTCAAAAATCTACTGTAAAATGAAACTATACTGTTAATGCCTGAGGCCTCATCCCAGAAGATTTTCTTTTCTAAATAACCATGTTTTTTTTTTTTTTCTTATGTCTTGCCCCAGTTACTTTGATTGCATTGTTGACAGGGTCTGGTTATGCGTTTCAATTCAGCTAAAACAGGATATTAAAATATGGCAATCCGATTTTAATATGTGTGTATTCTCAACCTTCCCCACAATTCATGACTACAAGATCATCATCAACACTATCACCATTTCATTTTAATGTCTAAAACGACAAACTTCATTTATTTTAAAACCAGCAAACATTTATCTGATCTGGAGCAACTGCTTACAATTACAGCAGCTCGACGCAATACCAAGACAATCTCTTCATTTCAGCTATTGACAGGAGTGTGGACAGAAATCGCCTTGAGCTTAAAATCATATGCTCCCTTTCCCCGGAAGAGACAAGTGCAAATGGCTCCTGTCACCAGTAGCATCTTGCAAAACACAGCTGCTTTAACCGCATGTCTGTAGTGTGATTTGCACACAAATGGACAACAAACAGAAAAATCTACAACCTTCCATTTGTGTATTAATAAAGCATCCGCCATGAAAAAAGAATATGGTTAACCGGCACGATAAGGAGTTCAAAACGAACAAACGAAAATAGCATAGACTAAAACACATGGGGCTAGATTTGACCCAGGCAAAGTCATTTCGTCCCGTGTACGGAGATGGTGTTTTTTTGTTGTTTTAAATCCTGGTTGTAGTGAATGACATTTATTCGGTTTACGGACAACGAATAATGACATAAGCCATGCAAAAAAAATGTCATTTTAGTAATAAAAAACCCACCCCGGCAGTATCACGCTATACAGGCAGCGCACATTTGAAGGAATGCGCATAGTGCTGTGCATTCGGATGCATGATTTACAACAACACCGCAAAACATTATGGATCCAGCACAGTATTTATGTTTAATTGCAACTACCTTGTAATAACGATATCTGTCTTTTGACTCTTCCACACACGAACAAGGATGAGGATGTCAAGCAATTCCAAAAAATATTTAGCACCCCCACCCAGTGCATTATCACTCGTATTTATTTTTAATTCAATTAGAAAATAATGTTAAATCGATCATATCTGCACGGGTGTCGGAATGAAATCTAATCTCGTTGGTGGTCATATACCGTTTCAATTAATGCTTCTGTTTTTTTTTTAAAAAACATAACATGTTATACAATAGCGAGCTACCACTTTTAACAATGCAACATGAATTCACTCTACCTTCATGACTCGTGAACTCCCAGTTGTAAATTATACCTAAAAAATAAAGGACTAACCATCACAAGAGCACCAGGAATCGCTTCATTACGTTGACGTCCTCCGTCACACCCAGGGCCTTTTGAAGAACAAACAGAATGACGGACAGCTGTTTGACCAATCAAAAACCAAAACGCGCAGTCGGTGATGATTTGCGGGACCACTCAGAGTAACGAGACTAGAGTGGGCGTCGCCTTAGTGTTTCTGGTGGTCTCCGTTCACGGTTACCCAGAGCAACCGATTTTTTTTGAGCTTCACTTGATCGGTTTAAAATTATTTCATTTTATGTACTGTATGTGTGTGTTTTTACACGGTTATAATAATAAATATGCTCACGTAAACGTGTTGCGTTTAAATACAATACAAATAAAATCATAGATTTGTTTTTCTTCGCTGAACACTAAAGATTTTAAAAAAATAAATAAACGAATGAATAAATGGGGATTCAATCAATGCACACTATTTATTTGTTGATGTACAAAGTTAGCGCCCTTCCCGTTTTTAATTTTGTTGGCTTAATTTGACACACCCGAAAATACTCTCCAGCGTTGACCTATTTAATGTCAGTGTGTGACCAAGTAAACCGCTCACGATTACCATCAATCAATGGATCAAACTGCAATTCACGTCGCATCAGCGTCATGATACTTAATGTGTGCAACAGAAAATGCCAGCTGAGATTGATCCAATACACTGGAAAACTGAAATCAGCCTACATGTTTAAATATTAACATTAGAGGGGCTTGTGGTATACGTTTTTTCTTCAATAAAAAAACATTTTTGTTTTGCTTACAATCTAACACTGTCTCAATATTTTTAATCATAGTTGTCTCCCTCTAGTTTTTAAATATGTCAATGTTTTCCAAGAACAGCCATATATACTAATATTGCAAACGTGACAATAGAACTAAGTATATATTTTATCCTGAGGTATTAAATTAACTGAATTAGCCTGCTGAATACCCCAAGCAATCCATTATCGCTGAACGTCGACATTTACATACGACCGTTATTATCATCGAGTTCAAAATAAGTTGAAAAGTGTTTTGTTTATCGTAAGTACCTAAGTGTTTTTTTGTGGTTTAGTGAAGAAAACTATATAGTTAACAAGTTACTTTATTTTGGAAGCAGAATCTTATATATATACTAGATTAATACACTTTATTCAACAACCACTCTTACCTATTTCTGTTTCATTCCCCACCATGCAAAAAACAATCGATTATTCGCCCAGCTGCACAGCACTTGAAAGCAGTAAATCAACAGCAGAGTTAGTCGATAGCTAGGGCGAGTGGAAGCTGCGGCTCAATCGATCATTCTGTGCTGCAAAGAATGCTGGGAGGGGAAGCGACGTCTGTCCTTAGCGGTTCTTTTCGGTTCGGACTGTGCGTTTGTAAATAAGAAATAAGCACTATATAATGCTCGTGAGCAGGCAACATTTGTGTTTGAAACAGGAGAATTTGCAGTTATAAGCGCAGAATCCGACGGAGTTGTTATACCAACGGGTATGGTCTTGGGCGTATCAAGTCAAAGTTGGCAGTAGATCTTTTTTAAAGTCTGGAAAACTGTAATACATTTTCCGTAGCAGGACAGAAGAGCAAGTTAATGCGCTCAGCATCACCATGGCGAGTGTCCACGAGAGCTTGTATTTTAACCCAATGATGACCAACGGGGTAGTGCACGCTAACGTCTTCGGGGTAAAAGACTGGGTTACACCATACAAGATAACTGTGCTGATGCTGTTGGATGAGATGACCATATCGACGTCTATAACTCTACTGGACAGAAGACGGCTTAACAAACTGATCTTACCATTGCTGCAGGTAATATCCAACACATTGCTTTGAACACGAAAACGGACATGCTAACTTACTGCTTCTGCTGCAACTAGGAGGAGAATACTCGTTTGCAGAAGAGCGTTTGAGTCTCACGTGTACAAAATAAATAAATACCCGTTGCAATATGAACCAGCTGGACTCTCAATATAGCTTGATAGTTGAGTAACTCATCTATAACTTCAGAAACACTCGGTCATAGATTTAAAGCTAACCCTTCAAGACAGAGTCACATTGAGCATGATTGTGAGGCGCTCCTGCTGTTAATATGGACTTGTTTATTTAGAAAATGTCTATGTTTCTTTTTTTGTGTATTCTGCAGTGGCAGGAGGTGCCTGGAATGCAGGTCACTGTATGTTTAGGGTAAAAACGTTGAGCTCTTGTACAGTATAAGGTTTAGACTCAACCGTAGTACATTGTAATACCCATCTGCACGTTACAATTTCAGAGTCCAGACATGACACTCTCTGAGTTGATCAAGACTGTTGAAGACTCCTGCCCACAGCTGGCTTACACTGTTCATTTAAGGTATGGGATCTCTCACTTCCACTCGCCCCCCCCCTTAACACTTAAGTGGCTTAAGTGTTTACATCACGTGTTTGTTATTGCATTATTTAACCAGCATATGGGCTTAACATTTCCATTTGGTTTCAGACAGCATGTTACCTCTCCTTCCGAAAATCCATTTGCCTAATTCAGCAAAAAAAAAAAAAATCATCATGTTTGCCAAGTAATGTGTTCCGCTGTTGGCATCCCGGTTTAAAATTCAGCTGAGCAAACAGTGTCCCTTTCGGACTTCAGGTTTTCTTTGCATTGTCCAGCTCCACAGTCATTGCCACGATGTGTCGGCACTGTTGATGAGATGCATAATGAATCACACTATTAACAGAAATGCCAGCTCAATCAACAGCTCAAATTCTGTTTTATTGGCTCCCGTTTCAAGGTTGCAACTAATGGCTGATGGGGAGCTGAAAGATATGGAGCACTTTTTTGATATGTTACCCAGTCCATTTAATGAGACAGAATCAGAAGCACACAAAACAAGCGTAGTAGGTAAGCATTCAAATAACACTGTGATCTACATGTTATAAATTGCATGTCATAAATGACAATGACTGATACTGTGTACTTTTCCCTATCTCCTATTTATTTCTGACAACCCTGCTCATTCCATGCAAAATCAGCAAATCCAGACACGTTTCAGAATGTCAATACATTATGAGGGATTATCTATCCTACTGTAATCACCTATCTTTTTCTTTTATGCATTATTTCCAGTGGTATGGATTTGCCTTTTTCAGTATACATGCATTTGCATGGGTTCAGTGCAAACTGCATATCCCAGTTAAAATAAAGCCACTTTGGGGATTACATTATGATAGACTAACCAACAAGCCCTGAGACCCTGCATGAACTGAGGCTATCATATTGTGATTGCTTCATGTTGTAGCTTGTGATCCTTTTCTCCCGAGGTCCTGTGTGAGTCTCTGTGTGAAACATCCCGGTAAAAACTCTCAAGTAAAACAAATAATAATCTTGCGTTCCTTTTGAGGGTTGTTTATGCGTCACATGGTCTTGGCGTACAACAAACTGTCCTTCAGTCAAGTGTACAAGCTGTATACGGCACTGCAGCAGTACTACCAGAGCTATGAGAGGAAGGACAGCCCAGCCGCAGAGCCAGCTGAGGACACAGACATGGAGCTGACCAACACTGAGGAGCTGGGAGGGAAGATGGAGAAAGAGGAGCTGGACCTGACACCCAGGTACCGTAGGATGAGATGCACAGGAAAAGTAAAATGCACACCACAATGAATTTGTGTTTAAACCCCTCCTTTGTTCAAACATTGCCTGTGTTTGTGTCTTGTGTGTGTGGCAGTGATGATGAAGTCTCCACTAGAGGCCCTCTATCCCAGAAGCAGGCAGAGTATTTTCTAGCTCAGCAGGTTTGTTGTATAATCCTTGTCCGTGACATGTCATGCCTTTTCTTTATTTCTGAGAGGAATGTGTGAATGAAGCCAGTTTCATTTTCCCAGGCGTATTTGCTGAAGAATGATGAAAACAAAGCCCTGGACCCAGCAGCGCTGCAGAAGGAACTGAACAACATGTTAAAGTTTAATCCCGATTTTGCTGAAGCTGTGAGTACTGACATTCTTTTTTTTATTTTTTTATTTTTGATCAAGCTTTTAAAAGAAAATCTGTTTTTTTTCCTTTCCAATCTGAAATAAGCAGTTCTCAGCACTAATGGTACTCTTTTGCATTGCTATACTCTTTGCATTGCTATAGAAACAGTTTTTTCAGATCATGCCTAGCAGCAAGTAAAGTCACTGGGGAGTAGCATTTAAGATTCGAACATTACTTCTTTTACATAACATTACAATGTATTACAGGGAGTAGATTTATAATCTTACCCAGTGTAAGAATGTAGAGTCTGTGTGGACTGAGAGCTTCTTAGGCTTTCGTTGCCAGTAACCTGAAAATGGGGGCACTTATGTAGTGTTTCTAGTTAATTAATTGACTACTTTTGCTAACTTAAAAATTCACAGGCAACGCCCTGTTGAATCCCTGCACACATGCATATCTCTATTATAACACACCTGTACAGTATAAGATCTGGGGATGAAAAGATTCTCATGCGTTGTGATGGAAATATAAATAAAATAACTGGAGGGTGTTTTTTTTGTTTTTTTCAGCATTACTTGAGTTACCTGAACAGCATGCGAGTCCAGGACATTTTTAACTCCACAGACAGTCTTCTGCATTACTTCGATCGACTCATTCTGCCTGGAGGCGACAGCAAAAGCAACGGGGATGAAGGCTGTGGACGCAGCCTGCGGTATGCTGCTCTCAACCTCGCCGCTCTGCACTGCCGCTTCGGACACTAGTGAGTCGTGTTGTTAGCAGTAGTATTAGCAGCAGTAGCTGAGTTGTTTATTGCAGTGCTATTCATACAAGCCTTGGCAGGTGCTTTTCTCTGTCACTGATGTTCAACCGCATGTTACATATAATAACATTTGGCATGGTCATTGTTATGGTGACCTAATGACAGGGGATATGTAATTACCATCCTATTGAGGCTGTTAAATCCCTTTGTGGAAACTGTTTTCTGTTTAATGTAGCATACACATTTTCAATGAAAAAGTAGCCTTGGTTTAGTATTTCCAGTCGGGTTTAATATTTAACTTTTTTTTTTAGTTTATTTCAGTTTTCACGTTGATTTTCTCATTCCCCAATTACAGTGGTTTATGACACACCACATGCAACAGGATGTTTTCAGTCAACTAAAATACCTCTGACTTTTGTTACTCTTTTTTTTTTTAGCGTTTTAAACCTTTACAGCCTTGCATCCTATAAAAGCTGCTTTTTTATGTCTTCATTAAAGCTTCTTTTTATGTCTTTATCAGTCAACAGGCTGAGCTGGCTTTGCAAGAAGCAATTCGCATTGCCCAAGAATCCAACGATCATGTTTGCTTGCAGCACTGCTTGGTAAGAACTTCAAACTCTAATTGCATTTTTCTTTTTAAAAGCTCCTCTATAGATCCGTAAATACACTTTCATGCTTGTCTTAAACAGAGGGCTCAAACTAAGCAGAACAGTGAGTTAGTAAACAGGGATTCCCGCTGTGCCAAGGGAGTGATGAACAATACTTGTAAAGTTTTAAGTGGCTGTAATGCTTTTTATCCATCTGATAGGAATTCAAAACTAGGTCGGTATAATATTCATGGGTATTTATTTTCAAATCCATATGGTTATTTTTCACTGTACATTTGTTGGTTCTTCCAGAGTTGGCTGTACCTCCTGGAACAAATGAAGGGCTCTGACAGCACTCTCACTGAACACGCTGTGAAAATGGCTGTGCACTTCTGTTTACCGGTGAGTTGGGTTCATACTGTCTACATTTATTTGTAGCATGTGCACGGTATTTCACACCGGCTGCCTCTTCACTTTGCATTCTGATACTGTCAGACATCTGGGTCGGGTCTGCCCGGTATTTGAGTAGCGGGACCTCCTGGGAAAGTCAGGTGATTGGAGTCGTGCTGTTGGTGGGACGGTGTGGGGCTCACTGCCCTCTGCTGCAGCTCAGCTAGTGCCCTTGCATGGTGTGAAGAGATCCATCTTTCATCTTTAGACAGTAGCAATCCTGTACTTGTCTTTCTAAAGCAAGCACAGGTGTTCAATCCCAATACAAGTCAACACAGCTCTAGCCTGGTTGAATTTTGCTTTGCTGTTCATGTTAAAGAATGATTACCTTGGGCTAATAAATCTTGCATTGCTGACTGAATAAGGCTTTTACATTTTTCTTTAGTATTTAGCATCCCTTGGAATTCAGTCATTGGTGCAACAAGGGGCTGTTGGGGGAAAGACAGCCAATAAATTAATGGATGCTTTGAAGGACACTGATCTGTTACACTGGAAGCACAGCCTGTCTGAGCTCATTGATGTCAGCATAGCACAGAAAACTGCTATCTGGAGAATGTATGGGAAAAGGTAAGTTTCACTGTTCTTTATTATTTGTTTATTTAGCAGACGCCTTTATCCAAGGCGACTTACAGACACAGAATTCTGAACCTCAGGGGTGAGTGACGGGGGAGGGATCTGCAGGTAGAAGGTCCAATACTAACGAGCACCTTAATGACAGGAGTCTTAACAGTCCAGTTTTAAAGGTGCCTCAAATTTCAGACAGGAAGCACAGGGAGACTCTACCCAAGCAGACAAAGGGTTGCAGTGCTGGGAAAATACAGAAAATGAGGAAGTAACGCTAGGATTGTTCCTAGAATAGGGTGGCTGTCAGATCCTTAGCTGATGGGTGATGTCGCCAGCACTGGGTTAACTATGAAGCCAATTTAGCAGAGGTTCAGCTTTCATGAACTGAATCTCAGCTGCAAACCGGTTGTCAATGTACCTAAATATCCCACAATGCAGTGCTCAAGCTGTGGTTTTGTTGTGTTTCTGCAGCACGATGGCACTCCAGCAAGCCCAGGTGCTGCTGAGCATGAACAGCCTGGAGCCGGTGAATCTGGGGGTGCAGCAGAACAACTCGGAGGCCTTCGCCGTGGCGCTGTGTCACCTGTCTGAGCTGCATGCAGAGCAGGTACCGCTGTTACTGTTCATGCAGGAATGTGCAGCTCCGGCCAAACATTCTGCCAGCTTTATGTTGTGCATGGAAAACTACAAAACGATATGTAGTTCAATATGTTAACGTAACATTATTCAGCGGGTTTCATACGACTTTATGAAGCAAAATCAGTTAATTCTATATAGTGGGCGATGCAAAACTTTTGGCCAGAGCTGTACATGAGAAAACGCTTTCTACTGAT
This sequence comes from Acipenser oxyrinchus oxyrinchus, assembly GCA_030684275.1. Classification (NCBI taxonomy): domain Eukaryota; kingdom Metazoa; phylum Chordata; class Actinopteri; order Acipenseriformes; family Acipenseridae; genus Acipenser; species Acipenser oxyrinchus. The sequence goes on along the minus strand of CM060267.1, from coordinate 26,898,379 downwards.
TGAGATGTCGCCTGAAACAGCGTCTGATGCTGTTCACACTTTGTAATGTTAAAGATGTTTTAAAGACTTGTTGTTTGCACTGTAGGGTCTTTTTGCGGCTGCCTCCGAGATCTTGAAACATCTGAGGGAGCGATTTCCTCCTCACAGTCAACATGCAAAAGTAAGCCCATTTCATATACTGTATGGTATGCTGTCGTATGGAAATGCTGTTACATTTACTAATCAATCTGTAAACTCCTCTTCCCTTAGCTGTGGATGCTGTGTGACCAGAAGATCCAGTTCGACAGAGCTATGAATGATGGGAAGTATCACATGGCAGACTCTTTAGTCGTGGGGATAGCTGCTCTAAGCAAGACTGAGGGTTTGTATAGGTAAGCACTTATAAGGACACATGTAAAAGCCTAACGCTGGGCTTTAAAAAACATTGAATTATTACATTTAGAGAAATGGCAAACCTGTTGAGATATTTGTATATTCGGTCAGCATAGCTAATCTTGAATTCTAAAAGTTAGTGAATTTTCAATTTTCAAGAGGAATCGCAGAAGAATCATGATTTCAAGAAAAAGAAAATAAAGGTTTTATTCTGCAAAGTTGGCCCTTGCATCAAATAGGGCCCTGCTTATTTATGGTTGATACATGCTATTAATATACACCCTAGAGTAAGCATGCTCGTCTTGGGTTTTATTGTTTACAGAAAAGCACTTGTATTGAAGGCTCGGAACCAAACTACGGAAGCCTATAAAGTCCTACAAAGGCTCCTGCTGTACTGTGAGAAAATAAAGGGAACAGAAATGACCATCCGGTAAGCTGCTCCCATCACTTACACAATTTGTTTCTGTTATTTAAAAACATATCTCAATACCCTTAAATAGAACGCGAGAGTTTTATTAAGAGATTAGAAACTCGGGTTTTAAGATCACATTGTCTTTACAGTTGGTTTAGCACTCCTCATGGATTACCTTTAAGAAGCCAGGCGTTGATGGTGTTAGTTAAAGGGACTTCACGTTGTCTTGCCTTGTGTGTTCCAGAGTGATGCTGTCTCTAGCCGAGCTGCACTGGAGCTCCTCTTGCCATGCCGTCGCGCTCCCCTTGCTGCTGAGATCTCTCGCCGTGTCCCGCGAGTACCACCTGCAGTACCTTGCCTCCGAGTGCATCCTACACCTGGCCTTCTCACAGGTAGAGGATCGGAATCAGAAACCCTTTGAATAAACACGTGCGCACACTGAACAAATCCACTGTTTAGTCCTGTCTGAAGCGGACCTGTGTTGGATGTAATGAAAAACGTTTTGATCTGGGCACTGGTGCCTGTGTTGTTTCTATACTGTGAACTGCACTACACTACACAGGTAGACTGTACGATGGCTCTATGACTGTGTTTTTTTCCTCCCCTGCTGTAGCTGATGCTTGGCATCCCTGAACAGGCGTTAAATATCCTGCACATGGCTATCGAGTCCATCCTGGCACACGGGGCTCTCCTGGACAAAGGCCGCGCCATGCTGTTAGTGGCCAAGTGTCAGATTGTTACAGCCTCATCAGAGCCTTCGAAACAACAGAAGACCCAGGGTAAGCTCAGAATGGACTCTCTCCAGCCAAGTATATCCTGCACAGGGTTTACTGAACCAGCATTGGTTTACTGCATCTGATTTTAGTCTTACAGGTTATTCTGCACCAGCTTGATTTAAAAAATATGTATATATATATATATAAACAATACAATACAATACAATACAGTGTCCCTTAGTCAAGGGCGCTTATACAGGAGACTATAGCACATGACAATTTCCTGTCGACATGGCCTAACTGTGAATTAGCCAAGTTCGTGAACCATGAAATACTGAGAGAGCATTGTGTATGTCACTGATGAAGGATGAATTGTTTCATTTCGTGAAGGCTCCTGTATAAGTCGTATTGTATCCTGGACATTTTCAAACAGCTAATGTTTGTTTTTTTTGGCTCGCCTATCAGCTTTGGAAGTGGCTGTTCAAAACCTGGAGGAGGCCGGCACGTATTTTACCAAAGTGGACTGCAAAGAGAGAGTGAGAGACATCTATTACCTGCAAGCCCGGCTCTACCACTCTCTGGGGAAGACTGCGGAGAGGAATAAATGTGCAATGCTCTTCCGTCAACTCAACCAGGAGCTGCCATCTCAGGGAGTGCCGCTGATCACCAGGCTGTGAAACTGAATTAGAGACCGTGAACGAGCCTGTCTCTACTGCTGTACACTCCCAATCACCCAGCACAGGGAGCCTCTGTTGAAAATCGTGTGTACATTGTTTACATTAAATAGTGTATATTTCAAATAATAAAGAGAAATGATGCTCTCGTTTTTGTGTCTGTGTGTTTTGGGTTCTCAAAACCTTACACCAAACTTTCTTTTGCATCTTATGTTCTGAAAGCTGATGAAAAACACCCTGTGCTGTACAGTTTACACTCCCCCAAAGATACTACTCAAGGGAATATGGACTGAATGTGTTATAGGAAATGTTTTTTAATATAGTATGTACACCTGACTAAACCTAAGCCAGCTGTATTACGCTGTATGTTTGGGGTCGTTGTCATGCTGCAGAATAAATTTGGGCCAATCAGATGCCTCCCTGATGGTATTGCATGATGGATAAGTATCTGCCTGTACTTCTCAGCATTGAGGAGACCATTAATTCTGACCAAATCCCCAACTCCATTTGCAGAAATGCAGCCCCAAACTTGCAAGGAACCTCCACCATGCTTCACTGTTGCCTGCAGACACTCATTCGCACGCTCTCCAGCCCTTCAGCGAACAAACTGCCTTCTGCTACAGCCAAATATTTCAAATTTTGACTTATCAGTCCAGAGCACCTGCTGCCATTTTTCTGCACCCCAGTTCCTGTGTTTTCGTGCATAGTTGAGTCGCTTGGCCTTGTTTCCACGCCGGAGGTATGGCTTTTGGCCGCAAGTCTTCCATGAAGGCCACTTCTGACCAGACTTCTCCGGACAGTAGATGGGTGTACCAGGGTCCCACTGTTTTCTGCCAGTTCTGCGCTGATGGCACTGCTGGACATCTTCCGATGCAGGGAAGTAAGCATGATGTGTCTTTCATCTGCTGCAGTAAGTTTCTTGGCCGACCACTGCGTCACGGTCCTCAACGCTGCCCGCTTTCTTTGTGCTTCTTCAAAGAGCTTGACAGCACATCTGGAAACCCCTGTCTGCCTTGAAATTTCTGCCTGGGAGAGACCTTGCTGATGCAGTATAACTACCTTGTGTCTTGTTGCTGTGCTCAGTCTTGCTTGCCATGGTGTATGACTTTTGACAGTAAACTGTCTTCAGCAACCTCACCTTGTTAGCTGAGTTTGGCTGTTCCTCACCCAGTTTTATTCCTCCTACACAGCTGTTTCTGTTTCAGTTAATGATTGTGTTTCAACCTACATATTGAATTGATGATCATTAGCACCTGTTTGGTATAATTGTTTAATCATACACCTGACTATATGCCTACAAAATCCCTGACTTTGTGCAAGTGTACCTAGAAGAATTGATGCTGTTTTGAAGGCAAAGGGTGGTCACACCAAATATTGATTTGATTTAGATTTTTCTTCTGTTCACTCACTTTGCATTTAGTTAATTGATAAATATAATCTATTAACATGTCTATTTTTGAAAGCATTCTTACTTTACAGCATTTTTTCACACCTGCCTAAAACTTTTGCACAGTACTGTACATCACTTAATTCTCATTGGCCTCTTAGTTACCTGGTAGTGATGACTTTCAAGAGCAGTAATAGAGCCAGTATAATGAGAAGCCTGCAATCAAAGGGAATGAAGTTATAGGCTGGTCAATACAAAGCTGGGGTTTTACGTGTGGGTCAGTTCTTATACTTTGTGGGTTTGCATATATTGATTTACGTTTGTTCTAGAAATAAAATGTTTTGCATAAATATACAGTGCATTTTTACTGAAACGCAATCCCTTAATCGTACACTAGGGGGCTCCGTATCCTAAGGAATAGTAACGTTTCAGTTCCAGCTTGTGTATTTCAGCTCTTGTCTCCTGTTGAAAACTGGTTATCAAGCTTCAGTTTTAAAAAGCAAATCGTTTTTGATGTATGGTGACATGGAAAAGGTCATCTGTGTATTGCTTTCATTTTTTCATGTAATGTTTTTATATAATGAAACTAAACCTCCTTCTTTCTGTCTCCCAGATGGACAGTGCTTCACTGTTTTTGCTGTTCATACACCTCTCAAGACCAGGCAAGTTGTATGCGTGGGACATGCCCCTGCTGATGCAGTTTATAAGGGGGCTTTTCCATAGACTGATGTTGGATCTTGTTTTAAATGTATTGAGCAAGGGGGGCACAGGAGGATTATTTATACTGTTTTATGCCTGTTAAAGCAAGCCTTTGATATTGTGTGCATTATGCACAAGATCGTCATTGGATCTTAAGCATGTTGTAGCACAGATGCTGCCTGGTGTTCTGCAAGGCTGCTGACAAGCACCTGAAGCCATAAACCTGACTTTAAAGATGTGCTTGTTTTGTACAGTACGCTCCCTTTAGTTCCCTTTAGATCTGATTACATGTTCATTTCTTCATGCTGGATTTCTGCATAGGGTCCTCATTGTTGGTTATCTATCATGAAACTGAGACTTTTTTAAATAGCCAATACTGTCTCTAATCATTCATGATCCATCTGTGGTTCCATGGTGAAAATGACACATTTTAAACAAAAGTGGTTAAAGACTTACCTGGAAGCATGCTGGTATATTCACGGGATATCAGGGTTAAAGGGGCAATAATAAAAAAAACATTTAAGCTTTGGGTGAAGCTCCTGCAGCACACTGTGGATCAGAGGTGGTCAAAGCTGGCTCTTCCACTCCTGGTCTTTGTTCCAGCCGTGTTTTAGATTGTTTAATTGAACCAATGAAACCTCCATCCAGACCCTGCAGTAGTTAAACCTGGCGTGGAATGGCTCAGCAGCACTGTGATGGGACACCCTGCTGTAGATTCACTCTCAGTACAACAGGCATTAGAACCCCAGCTGAAGCATTAGACTTGGGTCCTTGTATCAGCTAGGCAGGATACGTGTACTTTCCCAGAGTCAAAGCAGAAATCAAGCCTAGAAAACCAAACAATACAAATTAAAAAACCCAGATTTCAGTAATTGCAATGAGAACAGCTCTGAATGCAGTTCAAAGCAAAAAAAGCTGTTACATTGTAAGTTGAAGATACTTAAGGGCATATTTCTGAAGTATTTCCTCCAGTCTCATCCTGTGTGAGAGGTGAAGAAGCATGTCAGTGTTAAGGAATGATTTGCACACACTGTCGGAATGCTTAAGAGAACTTCGCTTACATTATTCGTTGGTTGTTTTGTAAAATCAGCAGGCATTTAGTCTCTCTCAAAAAATAAAAAGACAAAGAATTAATTAAAGACCAGAATAAACCCTTTGAAAATATAGCCCTTAGTCTTTGTTGCAATACTGTAAGGCTGTCTCAGAAGAGCACTTTAACCTCTGTGAAGGGACGCCCTGAAGCTAGACTGTTCTGTATTAACCCAACATCTCCCATCCAAGCACTGGTCAGCCCAATCTTGCTTACTGGTAAGACTGCAGGCGGCTTGCTGGTCCCAGTGTTGGTAAATAACTTTTAGATTTTGTTCTTTTTATACAATGTGGCCAATCAATGTGGGACTTGTAATCTGTCCTGCGAGAGTCAAGCTAGATTAAGTTGGCTCTGATATTTTTAGAAGTTCTTGAGCAAACCTGTCTATTAAGAAGACTATCAAGCATGCCATGGGATTTACTGTTTTGTACGCTTCTATCCTGTTGCTTGAACTAAGGTTAAATAATACAAACACCTCACAGCAATCCAGGAAGGTATTTATCAGTGTGATGACATCTTTCGCGGTTTGGACCATGTTTAATTTGGGCTGTCTGCCAGAAACCCCCCAGGCTTTGCAATAATGACAAAGAAGCTTTTATATCTGAGAAACTTCTGCATTTACCTGTTTTAGCTGGCGCTGATATAGAGGAGGCCATCACTCAGAAAGAGTGTGCTGAGCCAGCTAGAGTAATGTTCAGACTTGTTTTATGAAGTATTGCGTTTCTCCAAAACATGCTACTCTGTTAGCTATTCATCCCAAATTGTGCTGAGCTCTGGAGTTACACCTAAACATATCCCAGAGTGCCCCACACTTCTTTCACTGTTGTATTTGAATAGTCAAGCAGAACAAGGAGCTGGCATGGACTCTTAGACCTGGCACACATCGCATGCCTTCACTTAAACCTGCCACAGTGTTTTTCCACAGCATTTTCAGGATCATGAACGTTCTGAATTTACGGGATTTAGGGCACCAGGATCTTGTCTGTTGTGCCAACCTGAAACTCAATAACCCTGGCTTCTCTGAATTCGCATTGCACTTTGTGATCAGAATAAGATTATCCCAGGGCTACAACACCAGTAGAGCCATGTATTAACATCTTAGTTCATTAAAAAAAAAAAAAAACACTGACAGAGTTTTTTGCACACCTGGTTCATATTGACAGGAAAAATTGAGTCAGGCATTGGGTTCATTATTATTGTTGTGGTGGTAATTAGGCAATTGAAGTTGTACACTGTAGGAGGCTGTGTGGTCCAGTGGTTAAAGAAAAGGGTTTGTAACCAGGAGGTCCCCGGTTCAAATCCCACCTCAACCACTGACTCATTGTGTGACCCTGAACAAGTCACTTAACCTCCTTGTGCTCCGTCTTTCGGGTGAGACGCAATTGTAAGTGACTGTGCAGCTGATGCACAGTTCACACACCCTAGTCTCTGTAAGTCGCCTTGGATAAAGGCGTCTGCTAAATAAACAAATAATAATAATATAGTTACATTAACTGTGGTGTTAAGTTATTTACACATTTTCACACATAGTGATGGCTTTGAGAGTATTGTGAATGAAAAGAACCCCAGAAAGATATGTTTAAGATATCAAGGTTCATACCGTGTTTAGTGTACAGAGTAATTAACTGTTGGGAGCCTATAATTAATGTGTCCTCATAATTATGGCTGTTAAGAGTGAATGATTATGTATCTTATTGGATAAGATTACGTTTTCTGTCTACAGCATATAGTAGCTAGACCTGGCCTGCATAAGGTATCACTTATACAGTGGTTGTGTTCATCATTATTTTTACTAGATTTGGAAGAACTAGATTTTAAAAGCGTTAAAAGCTTGAAAAGCCCTTCAAACTGTAAATACAACTTTCAGCCACCAGGTGGCATGGTTTACTTCTTTAAACATCTCTCTCAGAACAACAATTCATGTTCAGCGCTGGTTTTGATTGTGAATTGTGCAGCAGTATGTTCTTTGCACAGAGAGAGATATCTGTATACTGGGATTCTGGCAAATCCTGAATTGGTTCATTTCTCATACGCGATTTATAATTGAATTCATATCGATTTCTTTATTCAGTGCATTCCCGATTCATAAAAAAATACCTGATATGGCCTGCATAGGTCAGCAAAGTGCCAGCAGATGTGCAGCTGAAATTCTGCCCGCAGCATTAGCAACATGTTTGTAGTATTAGTAACGTGGGAAATTTAAAAAATGCCAAAATTGGGAAACAAGAACAATTTACTGTAAACGTTTCCTTTCCAAACATGTTTCCCTTAAAAAGCCCCTTTCTTTTCTGCACACACATTGAAGTATTTATTTTAAAAATGACATAGTCCCGTGTGTGTTGTTAGAGTTATGATGGATTCAAAATTCCCTGATCTTAAACATAGCCAGGCCTCTTCCTCTTTTTCAGTTTCTTAGTTCTCCCGGTATACTTGAGTTACAGCAAGCTGTTAATTGGTTTTTGGCTTCCAGTCTCTGCTAATCATTAGATTTTTGAAGACAACCCAGATGTGCGTAATTATTTTTCGCAACAACAGACGGGAATACAAATCTCCTGGGGATGAGCAGAGGTTTCTTCCAAAAGTCTGTGGCCAATTCTCAGGATGAGTCAACAAAGTGAAATAAAGCAGAGCCATGGAGATTTGTTCTCTTTTCTTGTGAAACGAATGTGTGGAGAACAACACAACGCTTGCTGCAACACTTAATTGCTTAAACTTCAAACATCCTAGATTCAAAAGCGTAGGTGGCCTCCTTCAGTGTGGGAATGGAAACTGAAATGGGAATATTAACTTGAAGGTTTTATTATGATTCGCGGGGTAGACATGGGATGCTGTACGGCACTTTTTCTGAAAAGGTGGTCAGTGAATATTAAGATTACTTGACTCAAAAAAAAAAAAAAAGCAAATGTCTTACATGCAAACGCATACTATATTACTATCATTTATTTCTAAGCAGACGCCCTTATCCAGGGCGACATACTTTTGTTACAAGATATCACATTATTTTTACATACAATTACCCATTTATACAGTTGGGTTTTTTTACTGGAGCAATCTCGGTAAAGTACCTTGCTCAAGGGTACAGCAGCAGCGTCCCCCACCTGGGATTGAACCCAAGACCCTCCGGTCAAGAGTCCAGCTATTCTTTGCAATCCCTGTCTCCATGAGATCTTGTCTGTTTCCTTTCCATGCAGACTGAAGATGTCTCATTGAGAAATCAAATCGAGTATCACTACTGTATTGGGTGTAAATGAAAGTCTTTCATAGTCTCCAGTTTTGTGTTTAACACAATAATAAAGGTTCTCCTTTAATCTGGGGAGCTGCATTGGAAAGATGAATGGACCTCTCCCTCGTTTCTATGCTCTGTTATCACGCACTGCACGAGCCCTGAAATAAAGGTCCATCTTCCAGGGAACGCTTGTTGAGTCTCGCTGTTTCTTCTTAAGCAGGTGGTTCGGCTGGCTCTCTCTCTCGTCCGAGGATGCTTCAGGACAGACTGACCTTTTCACAGGAGGCTGACGGAAATGCCACATTAGCATCAGCCGCAAAAAAAGAACATAAGAACATAAGAAAGTTTACAAACGAGAGGAGGCCATTCGGCCCATCTTGCTTGTTTGGTTGTTAGTAGCTTATTGAGCCCAGAATCTCATCAAGCAGCTTCTTGAAGGATCCCAGGGTGTCAGCTTCAACAACATTACTGGGGAGTTGGTTCCAGACCCTCACAATTATGTGTGTAAAAAAGTGCCTCCTATTTTCTGTTCTGAATGCCCCTTTATCTAATCTCCATTTGTGACCCCTGGTCCTGGTCCTTGTTTTAGCTTTATGGGTGATGTACTTGTAATAACCATTTTTTTTATATCAAACTTTAAGAAGCTTGGACCAGACAGGTGTGCAACATTTCTGCAATCTGTAGATATTGTTTAGTACTTGTGAAATCTGCTGGCGTAACTGGAGTACTGGGAATTGTATCCAATGTAAGCTATACCACACTGGCTGCAGTGTAAAAGCCCTCCACTTAGTATTTACTGCATGCATCTCTGCTTCAGACTCCAGCCCATTTCCCAGTGTTTTATACAGCTGAGATGCTTGCAAGAAGTCACGTGTAGTTATCATATCTGTGCCCTGTAGCAAATGTTATCTGTTCAATCGAAATGGAAAGCAAGAGCACTTTGAAGAGAATGCAAATGAACAGTATGGCTATGGCTACAAAGCACTGTCTACAAGGAGCTGGAAAAAAAGCATTTGGCTAAAATGTAAAATGCAACGCCGTTTTAATCAGTACAGTGATGAAGGCACTAGCCCAGGGCTGGCCAATCCTGGTCCTGCAGGTAAAATGAGATAAATCACTCCATCAGGGCGAGGATGGAGGGGTAATTGGTTCAATTAAACAATCTAGAACAGGACTGGAACAAAGGCCTGGACTGGAAGGAACAACTTTGGCCACCCCAGCACTAGCCGGAACATTTGTCCAATTGACTTATTTTTTTAAATAAATAAAATGCAACACAGTTCTGCCAAAGCCTTACCCTGAACACAGGGCTGCAGCCACAGTGTGAAAACATAGTAAGAGCAATCTCTGCTTCTGAATGTGCATTTAACTTATAAGGTGGAGACATTAATAGAGCTACCCGGATGCATTCATGGGAATGCCTTAAGCTATAGAACTGTCACACAGTCCATTTACCAAGAATAATGAGTAAAAAACAACAGCCAGCATGCAGTTTAAAAAATGTATCTAACAGGGTATAAACACAGCTATAGTATATTTACACATGAATGACATTCACAGACATGGTTATCTATTTATTTATTAATTTCTTTATTTTTTTAAACAGTGGCACCCAAAACACACAAACAAGTAAAACTGCAGTCCATCCCACGCTCACACTTTTAGACATCTGGACAAAATTCAAATGGCAAAAAACAGAAAGTTTCTCTTGTTTAATCCCATTCCATGACTTGATAGGTTTTCCGGATGAACATTTTGAAAGCGTAATTCGTGTGCTTTTGTTTTTTTTTTTGTTGTTCTTTGCTGGTAGGATTCAGGGTTACAGAAAGCAGAGATTATTATTCGCTGATTATTATTAGGTAGTGTGAGATATGGAGTACAGGTTCATTGTACAGATTTGTTCATAGGATTGCACAATATTGAGCAACATCTATTTGATCATTAGGTAGAAATTCATGCATGAGCAATTTGTCGTATTCATCGATATTATTTAATTGAATTGTGTAATAAAGCAGATCCAATGTGCGGTGGGGGGGATGATTCTTTTCAAAACAGCACTGACACTGCTACATTATTACATTACATTGAATTACTGATGTGCAGGTATGTATGTGCATAGTGCACCAGTTTGAACAGGTGAACTTCCGATTCCTAGCAAGGTTGCCAATAACAAGATCCAAGATTCACGCAAAGTACCAGCCGGTAATGAGATACCCTTTTTTATAAAGTCCACATGATAGTGCATTTTAAAACTGCAGTGTGAAAGTGATATGATTACAGTGACATTAATAAACACTGGGGTCTATCTTAATACACTCTAATTAGGGTACAGCTGTTATTTAAATGCCTTTGGTATTTGAAATATTCACTGGAGGGTAATTCTTTCAACAGGAAACATTACTAAGATCTGCGGTCTGGTTGCTGGATCCATATTCATTACTTGAAATCCAGCCCAAAATTACAGCACCGCTATAAGATACAGCAGTGCGAAAGTGCTGTTTAAAAAACCTCTGGATTGACAATAAACTGCATATTATTAGAATTCTCTGTCTCCCGTTTTACTGGGCGGTGGTGTGTGGGAGTTTGTGTTTCCTAGCCCAGCTGCTAGTTTGGTCTGTAGCTCTAATTCAGACTGAATCCAAGTTTCAAAATGTCTTTGATCTGAAAAGCTTGCTTAAGTTACTCTATTTGGCAGACCTTGACAGGGTAATAAAGTACTTCATTAGTTTTGCATTGTTTGGATATTGTTTGAGTGGCACCAGAGGAATTACTATGTTAGTGTGCTTAAAGGCTACACGCTTATCAATCATTTTTGTCGCTGCTTTGAAACGGATGGGCAGAATTCCTTTATTTCATTTCAAAGTCCAGTCTGGTTTATACAGTGCAGTACAGCAGTTAGAAGGGCATTAGGCTCTTACAGTCCAGGGACAGTCCTTGTCAACACAACTTATCCTCATTTCATTCCAGCAGCACCGCGGGGCATCAGGACTTCAAACGCCCTGGCGGGACACGGTCATGAAACATAAACAAGTACATGGCTGCATGGAGTGGCTGTAGAACCACAAGGTTATGGGTGCAAGACAGTTATATACAGCACACACAGTACTACAGTTCATTACAAACATACAGTGACTGTTGGGCTTTTCACATGGATGAGAGATGCTTTTGCTTTTGCCACATTCAAACACTTTACTCATTTACCATTATGTTCACAAATACAGATTTATTACACACACAGGACTGTCTTTTTTTTTCAGTGTTGGGTTGTGATCCCCAGTGGCAAGTATCAGTGACAAGGACAGTGATGGTTGAACCTTCTGCAAATGATCCTTAAAACCGTATCCTTTTAAAACATCTGCATGAATGGAGCAGCAATCTGCTACCCCCGGTCAGGATCACAGGCCCACAGACCACTGTCCTTGCCATGAGATAGCCCAAGCAGCTACAATCCGAAACACACAGACATATTCACACAGCAGTAACCACAGCACTGAGTCTATTTCTAAAAAGCCTCAAACACTTAACTCAGGAGTGTCATTTAACAGTCACCTTAGCTGGTCCTTGCTAGCTTTGTAACATTGCAGGGCACAGAGCAGTAATGTACCTGCTCCAAGCTACAATGATGTTGTTTCTTGCTAGCTTTATACCTTATGAAAATGGTTTGATTCTTCTTAGGAAGATTTGCCTGTGCCATTGCCAAACAGGGCTCTTGCAGTTAGATTTGTCCTGCTCCCACTGTTAAATGATGACCAATTCATTATCTTATGGTTGTTACACATTTATACTTTCTGGAAATACTCTGACACTTCTGGGAATATAGTGATACAGCCTAGCACCTAAAGATGTGGGTTGTTATCAGTGACAGGGTATTAGAATACAAGCCAGTCAAAATACAATGATTCGCTTAACGTAGTGTTTAGCACTTCCAGTATCTGAGCTAAAAGGCTTCCTGACGAAGCAATATTAATGGCTAAAAAAACAACATCAAAAAAGAAAAATACATTTTAAAATGATAGCACAGTTGTTTCAGATTTCAGTATCTGCTCACGGTAATGCAGATCTAGTTTTCTGGGGTTGTACTCTGGCTGTTGCGCCATTTATTAGATTCGTTTTTAATTACCAAGACTCCATCCGTCTTTGCAATAAGTAATTATGTTAAACCAGAACTGACCCACATTACACTGCTGGATTGCAGTGAGAATACCTGACAAAGTAAAAAGGGAATATGAAGTTACAGTTAAATATACTTTTGATTATCAGTGTCCAGTAAAATCCTTACACAAACGTAATTACTAACTTGAGTTCACAGCAAAGACCACATGAAAATAGTGTCACACAATGTTCTACCATAAAGGACATTTACACAAGTGATATGCGTGGTGGCCACAAGTGAACGTTTTGAAAAAAAAGGCTTGACTTTGCAGTTTGCAGTCACGTGACGTTTGAAGCCTGAATAGTCTGTTCAGTTTATTTGTTTTGTTGGGAGATTAACAGAACGCACACACAATGTCAAGCTAGACCAAGCCTGCAAGAGACAAGGCTCAGCCATAGTAGAAATTTTCGTTCGGTCTCTGATTGTAAAATAAATCCTGCTCTAGCAGCTCCGTCACTATGCAGTTCTCTCGTCGACCTCTCTAAAACAATCTGCCCTCAAAGACTCTCCTGCCTCGACTGCCGCTAAAGGGAGCCTCTTCTTAAATCTCTCATCCTCCAATGAAATTCTGCCTTGCCTCCAGGAGCACCGTCAATCACCCGGTAAGTCACTGGCTACGCCGTATCGAAACTGGATGTGAAGTATGGGTGCTATTTTGGGAGCTTTCAAATGTATGGCACTAACTCAGACATGCCAATACATATAATTTAAATTGAGGTGAACCTTCTTCCAAACCGCTCTTAACAGAGAGGCCGGCTCATCACCTCTCGCAGCACTGCAGGGTGAAGCTCTGGGAGTCACTCTTGTCCGTCATTGCCCAGCGTTCTAGGTCCTCCTCCTCCTCCTCCTCCTCCTCCTCTTCGTCTCCGTAGTGGCTGGCTTCCTCGATGGAGGTCTCCAGGGTGTAGTCATACACCTGCCCCTCTGTGTACTCGTAGATGGTCGGCAGGCTGCTCCTGAGGCTGCAGCGTCTGCGCAGAGCCACGAGCAGGGGCTGTGGCATGGTGAAGATGTCCACGTTGTTGCCCAGGTCGATCCAGGAGAGGCTGGGGAACTTGCCCACATCCTTCAGGGCCTCGGTCAGGTCCTTGATGATGGACAGGGTCAGGCGGTTGCCGTTGAGCGCCAGGTTGGTCAGTTTGGGCAGCGCGCCCAGGTAGGGCAGCAGCATGAGGAGGTGGTCGTCGTGCAGCTCGGTGAAGCTCAGGTCCACCGCCGCAATCCCGTCACGGTTGTTCTGCAGGTAGTACGCCACCCGGTGGACGTCGTGCGCTGACAGCGGAATCCCAGATAAGTCCACCGAGCCGCTGGAGACCTTCTTCTGTAACATTGTTTTGAGGCTAGAAACAAACAAAAAAAAGAAGGAGAATTAGTGATTTAGAAGTCATGAAGGCGCTAGCGGAAACGCTTGTCTAGTTGATTTCGTTTTTTTCTTGTTTTTACTTTATAATCTGTCGCTGAGTATTTTTGAAGGTACGGATGATTTTTACTTTATACTTAGAATTGCTTATTTAGATGATCAAAATCTACAATGTAACAATATATATGTACTTTTTTTAATATGTGGCTGATATATTATTCAGTTTCTCCTCTTTGTAGATTCTTTGCATACCATGTTCAGTATATTTGTAAGTATATTTGTCTTGTATTTGTTCAGGTCTTTTATTACATGAAAGTTTATTGCTGCGTCCAGTTCATGAGTTCTATTTTTTTTTTTCTGGGATATACTTCATATCAAGGTTCACTGTATTATAAGATTAAAAGGGTGGCTGATTGACCTCTAGAGTGTGTTTTTGTATATAATAAGGTATTCAATGTGTTTGAAAAGACTGCAAGGACACCTGTATTCCTGGGAGAAGTACTGTCAAAATGCAGCAAAATTGATGTTGATCGATGAAGCTCAGCACAGTTCTGCAGTGGTATATTCTTTGATATGGAAACAGTGTCTTAAAGTAAAGACATCACTCCTGTTTTGGCCTCTTTGTTTGCATTGGCTTTGCACTGTACATTTAGTTACAGAGGCATCAGACTTTACAATGCACTTTTACTGGCTGCTTGGTCCACTGCCAGCACACAGCTCTATGGAGAAACCCCTCTCTGCATCTACAACAGAAGGGGAACTTTCGATAGAGTTCGGATACACGTTGGGATGTACGTCCCTGAGGACTGCTGAATATTTGATGGGAGGTCAAACTTCGGACTTCTCTACTCTGAGCTCTTTAGCCAACTTGTCAGTGGATCCCAACTCCAGTCCACAGGCAACAATAGCTGTGCAGCTTTTTGATTTAACCCAAATGTTTTCTTCCAGTGCAGCACTGATCCCAAGATAATAACTTGTGATTCTAATATTTATATTGTACATTTAAAAAAAAGAAAAAAAAAAAGTATTTCAGATGTAGTATTTAATATATAAAATATGGAAACCCAAGACTGGAAGTATGTGTGTCAGCATAAGGTTATGAGGTTTCTGTTTTTGGAACCTGGCCATGCAATAGTTACCTTAAAAGCTTGTGTTCAGTATAATGGCAGCACATCCTAACAGTACAGAATTGGATGATGGCTGGTTTCTGAAACTTTTCCAGCACGGAAAGGTCAGATTATCATTATTTTAAAGCTAAATCCATTGGGCTTGTCTGGTAATTGCTCACCTTCACGCCCCTGTCTTACCCAAGGTCACTGTTTGTGCAGCAGAAACATGAATCGTGACCCTCTGGTCATTCTACCAGCCTGTCACAACAGTGCGAGCTTGCCAGGAACCAGCCTGGAGCTCACAAGTGCCCAGATTTATGAAGCTATCGATTCCTGGGGCACGCCTTCATTAATGCACTTTCTCTCAGCCCAAAAGCTGGCTCCTTTAGTGGCTCCTATAAATCAATTTCCTGGAGAGAATTTGCTGATAAGAAAGTAAGAGCACAATTAATGGCAGCTGAAATTCAGAATTGAAATAATAAAGTATTGTAAAACAATGAGCTACCTGCCGTTAAGAAGGAAGAGCTACTGGAGCCCTATACTCTAATTATAGAGGAAACTGCTCATAAAGTAAATACCATCACAGTATCTATATAAACTATATGGGGACTGATCTTTACAGGACCACAGTCTTTAGCTTCATAACCAAAGGACACATATCAAATGGTAAATAAGAAACACTCTGTATAATAACCCATGCTGGACACGCAATATGAAACGCACACATAACTCTCTCTCTCTCTCTCTCTCTCTCTCTCTCTCTCTCTCTCTCTCTCTCACTCTCTCTCTCTCTCTCTCTCTCTCTCTCTCTCCAGATAAGCACAATGGCGCTCTCTTCTCAGCTGGTTTGTAAAGCACTTTATCATTGTTCATTGACACATGTAGCATTTGTCCTCTCTCCCTCTCTCTCTCTCTCTCTCGAAGGATCGATATTTTTCGCTGACAGACAGGAACATAAACTGTGAGATCAATGCAGTCTGGAGCCAGCTGTCTGCGACCTGAGGCATCTCCTGTTTGCTCACTTCTCTCCAGCTACGCCTGGAGGTATTTATTATGCCTTGTCACAGGGTTCGTCTTCTGGCAATAGAACCTACATGATAGATGTTTTAACAAGCCACAGTGTATAGGTAACAGGAACAGGTGTGTCTTATTATACCGTTTATTATAGATATATATATAACCAGGAATGGATCAAACTGCTATGTAATGGTAGTCTTACTTCTATCCCTGTAAATAAGCTGTTTTTGCTTATTGGAACAAACAGGTCTGTCTCACTGCCAAGTAGATGTCCTGGAGGGGGCTGGGTCTATGCACCCTTGGCGAACGTAAATTGAGTGTATAGCCAACAAGGTCTGCTTTCCAATAATTCAGTGCACAGAATGCAAGTTTCAATTCCCATGCATTTCTGACAGAGCCTCATTACTGAAGCCCTCCACGCCTTTAACAATCTTCTCTTCATGTGATGCTGTTATGTTTCCCACTGGAGCAATGACCTTGACAGCAATAACAAACAGCATTTGCACTGGTACAACTGTCAATAACACATGCAATCCCAGTAACGAGTACTAGACATAGGCTGATTCAAAGTTGCATCACTTAAAACACTCAATCAAGACTGCAATGACATTGATTAAGGCTTTAGCCAAAATGCTGTCGACTTGACTTCTGTTTCAAAGACGTAGGACTTGGTTGCACAGTTCCTGGACACTCAACTGTCAACAATGGTCAAAGGATGAAAGGCTAAACTCCCACCATATATATAAAAAAATGTAGCTACAAGCTCCTTGAAAGTGAGTTCAGAAACAGTTAATCCATTTGAACTGCAATTGTCCCTCTCTGACTCTATTAGAATGACATTCTGCACATTTTCTGTCACAGCTCTGACTGCAGTTTATGGATTTTAGTAGATTTATTATCCCTACTTTTCTACTGCGTGTGACCTTGCTGAAAACGACTTTTTAAATGTCCCTGAACCGTCTGGAACTTCATTCTGACATTTTACAGAAACTCCTTCGACATTTCAATTAGAATTCATTAAAAAGAGAGAATATGTGTTGTAGTTAGCCTTAAAATAATAATAATAATAATAATAATAATAATAAACTATGACTATACAAGAGAATGTTTAAAAGCACTTTTAAAAACAGTTCTTAAAAGATTCCTTAAAACAGTCTGTGTCGAGGATATTCTCAAGACCCCGGTTCATGCAGAATTAAACAGGACTGCGTTCAATAGGAAATTACATTTTAGGAACATTTGAATGAGCCTCCCTGTGTGTATAGGTATTATTTTGTATTTGTGTTGTATTATTATTTAAGACGCATTGTTTAGTTTGTAAAAATACAATGTTTTTCTTTGCTATTGTTTGGCAGTGTGGATGGGCTGAAAGCCTCATCCCAGTAAACTCCTGTAGAATGTGACCATCTCCAAATTGAATAATTTAGTGCTAATTCGGATCGCTGTACCAGCACGGTATTTGCTTTGTGTTATGTTTATTGTGTTTCGTTTATTTTGGCCCTTGTGCAGTTTTGTTATTGAAAGTGTGTATTATTTAATACATAACCGTGAGCGCAGCAGCAGCGTCTCGGACCCTCAAGTACTGCCTTTGTTGTCGTCTCATTTTCTGGACTGACGTCACCCGTCTCAGCCATCCTGCCACACAACCTTTATCATGGAATGCTTTTAGAATTCAAATCAGTCCACCAACACAGAATCCCATTAACTAGTGCTGGCAGTCATGCTGGTGTTTTCAAGATCTTCAAACAACAAATCACAGGTCAGCACGATTTAAAAGCTTTACCTAAAGTTAAGGTTACGGATCAGAAAAAAATATTTAATACAAGACATGACATGCAAGCTTAAAAACTGCAAGAAGAAACAGCCAGACTAGATAACAAAGGCGATATCTTCTGCAAGATCCCATTACTGCAGTTTCAGTGACAAATGAGGTCTTTATTGCTTTTGGCGCTACACGGTGGTCTTTTTCTCTCAAAGCTCTGGGACTGGGGCCTGAGAACTGCTGATGTTTTATGTTAGAAAACAAACAGTATATGCAAGACTAGGGGCTTATTGCATTGCAGAGCTCAGATGGAACTGGCTGCAGTCCCAGTTTGATACTGGAATGAGATGAGGAGATTTACAGACTGGTTTCATGGTGCAGATGAGTATTTGGCATCTGATCATCAAAGAACCACCACACAGCTTAGCACTCAGACTGCTCAGGACTGTAAACACCTAAACTCAGACAGCTCAGAAACCTCGCAGGCTGTCTTAAAACTCTTACCTCCTCCACTGATTGTTCAGGGCAGCCGTTCCATGCTTCACACAGCAAGAGTTACATGTTTACAACTTAGCTGCTAAATATACCGTGCCACACAGTGAAGCCTGGAATCCCTTGCTCTTCCTAGGGAGGTGACAAAAGGTCTAAATCTACTTAGTTATTATTAACAAGACAACATCTTCCAAGTGCCTTTCAAGAAACTTTGTGCCATGAGTGTGTGTAAAACATCTCTCGTAAGGGCATGTCATGTTTTCAAAGTATTTAAATAGCTGTTGTTTTTCTCTGTCAGCAAGTAAAAACAATGTATGTTTCAAATTGTAATTTTACGATCATTCTCCTTTCACTGAAGTAGATATATTACTCCTTAATATATTCTCCAGGCTAATTAAGCCGTTGCTATCTGAATGAAGAGGCTTGTGCGATTACAGGTCTTATATGACTGTTCTGGGTCAGCATTACCTTCTATTAGATCCAGACCTGTTTGATATAAAACAGTAGGGGATGAACACTAACACAACCGAGCTCTGATATTTTCATACAGCAGGACCCTACAGCTCTCTTCCCTGCCTGCTATTACGATGTTACTGCACCGCTTGCCAAAGAAACATCAATTATTTGCATTTACTTGTTGCTGAGTTCCCGAGTCCTGCAATATAAGAATATTTAATTATTTGTTCCCTTTATTATCAAGATTATAATATTTTGTTATTATGTGCTGTGAGTCACTGCAATCAACTATACAAAATGAAATCGAAGTAATGAAGGAAAATGCCAGCGGGACGACTTGCCAATTTCTCGTGTAGATCTTGCTAGAAAAAAACATACCGCGCCAGTGACACAAACAGTAGAAGTGCAGGTTAAAAACGACTGTGCCCCTGGGCTACGGTCTGAGGAAGACCTACAGTACCGTGTTTATACAAAGTTTCATGGATGGGGCGCACAGTGTGGGATTAGTCGTTCTTAAGAAAGAGTTATGATTCACAGTCATCTAAGAGCCTTAAAGACGGTTCAATGATGAAGGTGGGTGTCGTAAAGCGCTTCAGTGTTGTAGTGCAAACAAGCAAGCTGATTACCGACTACAGCTGCGTCTTGCAGCGAAAAAGACACATAAACAAAGGGTGTGCACTTTCATTTACTAGTGTAATCCGTGTGTCTGTTCAACGCCCTCTGCGGCTCATCAGAGGCGTGCTATACTGCATGTATGTGCTGCGATTGGGTTTTTTAGTATTTTTCTTTATGTAGACACTTTGTTCTTCACTGTCGGTGCTCCAAAGTTTACCTGTCATGTGATTCAGAGCTCGCCCATCTGCAAGACCTGTTCCATTAGCAGGATTTCACCCAGCTAAGTGCTTTCACTCTCCATTCCCTCCATACTCTGTTTCTCCCTTAGAAGCTATCTCATCTAAAAGTAACAAAGGCTTTTCATCCCCCCCCCCCTCCTCCTTCCTCCTCGATTTCTCTTCTTTCCTGCCTTCATGCTCTCTGTAATCTAACAACAAAGAGGAGCAGTAGCTGCACTTTCCAATGAGGGTTCAATGCCACATAGAAGCTGTGGTGGACCAGTGACCATGCCTGTCTCTGCCTCTTTGTTCTTCACTGTGAAAGTCTGACACAGCATTGAGAAGCCGTGGTAAACAGCACTATCACTGTGCAACATCACTTTTAATAGGACCTGGTACAATATTACTGCCCATTGGCCAGTGCCTTCACCTGGCACTTTTCATTACCTTGCTTTCATTACAGAGCTGCAGAGTTATAGCCATCTCCTAATAGCTAATCAAAAGGATATATACGCTGTGGCTGGAAAAGTTGAGTCTGCTTGTGTTACAATGAGGTGCAGTTCAGTCTAGCAGGAGGTTTGCCTTGCTTTGGGGGATCCCTACCCTCTAACTGCAGACAAGCAGAAAAGCAGACAGGCTCCAAATTGTCATCAGCTTGGGTTATGTTGCTTAGCCATGCAGCAGCCAGCAGCTGCATTTGGACAGCCTGTCGGGGCATGGTGTGTGTGTGGAATGATTCCGAACGCTGGGGTACAGACTGCGGAGAGTCGGTGCTACATTGCATGGCAAACTGTTATCTATGATTCAGTAACAGGTCACATTGTAACATTTATCAAGGGTTTGTGCTCGTTTTGTACAAGTCACTCTCTTCAGCATTTATGTTTCATTCCAGCAATGTCAATATAATTCTGCAAAAAATAAATACAGTAGACCCTGGTAGTCCGGACTGACCTACAATCCCAACTATGCAATCATGAAATGCATGTAGACAGAGTCTGCAGAAACCAAACTTTAGTAATCTATGATAAGTGTGTAAGACATTTACGACAAAGATGGGGCAAAGGATTCTTAGTACAGTACAGTTTCAGATCGGTACTAATCTTAACCGGGTCCCAAATGGATCGGATAAGGCTACTATAGTGGCAATGTAAAATAATCTATTATTGTTATGAGGAATTATATCTATGGTAGTATTGTGCCTGAAAATACATTAGCAAAACTGGAGTGCACAGGGAGGCTTGGCCTGGAGATGTTTGTCATCCCTTTAGTTCTCTATTAGATTGGGATCAGACAGGCCAAAGTCACATGGCACTCCAACCTGCATATTAAGGCTTTGGTGTTCAGCCATTGGTAGGTGACCTGGTTAATACAGTAGCAGACACTCAGTAATCCACAAATATTTTATTCTGGTGCTAACCAGGTGTTGTAGGTAAATGAGTAGGCAAGAGATTGGTTTGCGAGTTCAGAGAATGGCAATGTGATAAATATACATATATATATATATATATATATATATATATATATATATATATATATATATATATATATATATATATATATATATATTGTGAGCGTGATACTTTTAAGTATGTTCCCAAGCCAATGACTGACTCACGCATCCTTCAGCCTGCAGTTATAAAAAAGTAACTTTTCACATATCTTGTCAAGCGAGCCGAGAAAATCCCCTTCAGAAATGGATGTTCATGCTCCAGGAGACCGAAGACAATTCTTCTTAGCTAAACTCAAAGCAATTTCTTTGCCGCTATCAGGCTGGCGCTAGCCTGTGTGACAGATCCTGCAATTACATCCCCTGCAGATCAACGCAAACGTTTCAAAACATTTACTTCTCCAGTCACAGCCCCCACTTCCCCAAGACACCATCTCTTCAGTAATTGCATGCTATCTCACCGCTGCAATAAAAGCTAATTATCAGCACATATTGCTTCATGACCAACACAGCGCCTTCCTTCTTGAGTACTTTTATCTCCAATGATAGAAATGATCCCTTGCATGACTATAAAACCACCTGTATATGTAACAGGCTTCATATTCACCTCACTAGAGAAATCGAGCCAATGGTTCGAAAGTGACGTTTTTGCTGGAATAGTTGAGCTGCACAGTACATAGTGATCCAAACAAGAGAAAATGACCTAATAGGATATTAAACAGGTAAGACATGAGACTATTGATGATATAACGTATACCTTCAATTAGGGGTGTGCTGATACTTGTACTTGTACTTGTACTGGTAATTGGTAATTAAGAAATACATTGTCAGTTTACAGCCTCGGTACGGCAGTACTACAGTAAAAATCATTCCAACATTCGCTTCCAAACGGTTTTTAAAAAGTTAACCGCCATCGATTGGTAGTCGATAGTAAAGGCGAGGGTTTTCTTGTTTGGAAATCATTAATGAATGATTGATACGAATGATAACACAGTCACATGAGATTCATTGCAGTGTCTGTTTCGGTGATTTGGTAATAAGATTACCTGCTGGCATGTCACGGGGGAAAGCTAGAGGAAAAACCTGAAAACAATGCTTCTGCCAGCTGCAGACCGAAGCACAAGAAGCAAGCTACTGAGCCGTCCCCTGGCTTTTATCTTTGTATCCACCGCAGCAGGACATTTTTATTTTGGTACATTTCGGTTGACGGCTCTTTAAGTGCGGCTTGACTCAATGCAATATTTATATATCCGAATTCTGCCGTTCCAAGTCTTTTCTGGGCGACAGAGACGTCATTCTGTTGGACACATGAGCAATTTTAGATTGTCAAGACAAATAAAAAAAGGACGGCTGAAGCGTGCAAAAGCTTCTACAGCACAGGCAGCAATGCTGTTCCGTGCCAGCGAGCCGGTCTATTGATTACTTGTAATTCACATTCAGACCACTGTCAGTGTTCATTAATTAGCCATCACAACACTGAGGCTGACACACAGATGATAACTGCAGTGCTACAGGGCCGTTTGATATTTAATTCTTGGACGCCTGTTGCTAAGCCTCCACACAGCCACACATAAATAAATGATAAGTTCTGCCTCAGTTAAACCTGAAGAAGGAGAGTTCTTTTTCTTCCAGCATTCAGATTATTTTTCTGTCTCCGAGATGTCTCTAAAATTGCTCACAGGCTCGATTTACTTTTCATGATATTAATATTTGATTGCTCCTTTTATAATTCATCCTTTCTTTTAAACCCGTAAAGTGAGCGAGTCCTTCATCTGCCCTTTATCTTCCTGCAAACACTTTAGAACGCATTCCCCCAATCATTCAAATTGATACAACACCTGTGGGCGTTCAAAGCATGTTTATTTTTCATATTTTACTGGCCAGGATGCAGCAGTGATGTCACAATAACAGCTCCCCCCACAGCAGAAGCTAATATCAGAAGCTAATGCTGTGATATAAACCGTGAATAAACAGGAACAATTTGTGAGTAAAGACATAAACAACTCAGGACTTCATCCCTCAGGGTTCATGTTTTGCCTCAAATTAGGAGGCATTAAAAAAAATAAATTAAATAAATGTTCAAAACCAACACAGCAAAATGTACATAGCTGGATTTGTTAAATATTAGTGTTTTAGATTACATGTGTAAAGTAATCAAAGGAATCAGCAATCAAAACCCATCTGGCTCCAATGCAGTTTTTACACAGAAGAGAGAAAACATGGTTCCTGAATTCTGCCTTGGAACAGCATTCAGTTCTCTAGGAACTGAATGACATTACCTTTTTCCTAATAGCACTTCTTCAGTTCTGCTGGTTCATATTTAAAAGCCGTATTGTACAAACTTAAAAGCACTGGTTCAGTATTGCACTTTGATAGAAACAAGACCAAGCCACTCAGAGGGGGGAAAGAAAAGATACCATTGTCTCTTAAGGACAGTGAGATGGTCTAAATGAAAAAAAAAAGAAAGAAAACAGACAGAGAACAGAAGAGTGTTTTTTTAGTGCAGTAAATATATATATATTTTTTTGCCTTTTCCGAATGCTGTTTACAACATTCCCCTCTCCCCTGGTTATCAAGGAGACAACACCTTGCAAAGCACACCGCGCCTCATTACGAAGCACAACAGGTGTGCCTGTGCATGTTGCTGGGGGCTTATCTGCTGACGGTGCTGCCACCTGGCCCAGCGAGTGCACTCACAGACAATGCCAGGGCACCCAGAATTCCACTGGCTGCAATAGCACCAATAGCCCCAGCGATAACCTGCAAACAATCCCAATAGAAATAAACCTTCATCTGTTATACTAAAGGATTCACAGCACTAAGGCTACAAAACATTGAATAATTAAAGTCCTTTATTATCACTTTGAAAACTGACATGGCTGCATATTCCGTGTTCATAGCATTTTGTTACAAACCAAAAGTGTTGTATTTGAAATTTCAATGCAATTTAACATTGATTTGAAAAATTGCACTATAAACATAATAAGCTGCAGTTGCAAACTGCTTGATCAGTAACATTATTATATAGAGATGGAGTGTGGACTGTAGGGTCAGTTCAATATCATCTCTATGGGAGCACTGATTGTGGCATGCAGCATTCTTTGTTTGCATGACAACGGCATGATATTTAGACAACTGCAGGATTAGTTCCGAAGACCTTTCAATCCGCTGGGTTTAAATCCTGAGAGCACTTATCCACCTTACCTTACACTGCTGGCATTTGGAAGAATTATAAACAAACAATAGACAGCAAAATAAACGACCAAGTAATCCCAGAGAGAGAGAGAGCGGGAGAGAGAGAGAGAGAGTGAGAGAGAACATGTGTCTAGTTTCTCAACACTGGAGGGGAGTTAATTATTTTCAGTGATATATTCAGGGCTAATCATCGGAAATGCTGCACCTTATTTACCAAGTAGACTCTCCAGAGGTAAGGCAGAGACTCAGAACAAGCACATCACGACTAACTAAACACAAAACAGCAGAATCCTATGCGTTAGTTAAAAAGATCAAGATTCAAAACGGACATGTACCTGGCAATGCCTTATCTCAGATTGACCCTGGGATCTTTAGCCTATAATTCCACCATGCCTGGTCTTTCTAGGCTTGATGCTGTCTTAACAGTTTGTTTTGAAATCCCCCTGCCCTACGCATGACAGGATGAAGGTGCATGGTAGCTAGGCACTGACGGCTTGCCGATAAATATAGCACAGACTTTCAATGATCTTCAAGGAATGGATACGCTAAACCTGGCACTGCCCGGGATTGTTGATGTATTTGACATGGGTCCCAGGATTATCCTGTAGTTTACAGTAAAGTGGATTTGCTTTCTTAAAAATGATCCTATATGACATATGCAACATCTGTCCACCAGGTGGCAATGTGTGCTCTATGCAACAGCCCCCCTTATTGTTATGTGGTGGAAATGTAAATACAACTTTTCTTCCACAGTCCAAAGGTTCTAAGTGTCGCTGGATTCAATAGGTTGGATGTGAAGCGTTGTGGGTTTCACAGTTGTTGGGGAGCCCTGCCGTGGTTATCAAGTAATCATGTATCACTTCTATCAGTTTGACTTCTAACAGCAAGACTTGTGGCTTCAGACCATTTCTGTCATGATTATCTCAATTGTACACCGTGTCAGTGCTGTATAGTCACTGGTTTGGCAGTGCTGAATCTGGGATGCATCAGGGATAGCGAGGGTATCTTGTTTGCCGGCTGATGATAATACAAGCAGGAATTTGGAGGTTTACTGTAGAGTAAGAGACTGGTCTGGAGCCGTTCTGTGAAATGCTGCCTTGCTGCGTACCTCATGGAAACAAGGTGTATAAATAAATAGTTTGTCCAGCTCTGTGAAAGCAGCCATTGGAGAATTTATTTTAGTGAAATCCAGTGACAGGTCTACTTAAAAGCAGTGATTTACTGCCTTTAGCAATACCTTGGTAGGATAGGTGGTTTCATGTTTCATACCATTCATTTATTTCATGACTGTAAATTGGCAGCTGATTGTGAAAGAAGTACTTCCCGATGGCGCTGCTGTAACCCAACCTCCTGGACCACTGACTGCTGTCAATCTGTTGGACATTGGCTCTGCATTTCTCTAGGGAAGAGCGTATAAGTTCACAGAATGTAGTCTTATGAGAGGTTATATATCCCACTGCAATGAGTGACTGACATCCAGAACCAAATTAAGAGTATGACAGAGATAGGGTATGAGTGCGCTTTCCAGTTATACAATATCCCGAGCCAAGCTAATGTGATAACCAAAATCCATAGAGGGGCCATGTGACCTGCAGCTCATGTGTTAAGGACACACCGCTTGTGGATGCGCTAGTACTGAACTTGCGGCAATAATTAATCAACGCCTCCCTTTCTATTAGTTGGCGAGCAGATCTCAGATAATGAGCTTTTCAATTTGTTCCATTACTGCAGGGCCTGGGCCTCAACACTTAATAGCCCTCAAAAAAACAAGAGACGCTATTGGTGGATGGGGCCGCATTTAAACTTCCCACCTCCTAAGTTGCCATGGCGGTGGAGATTCGTCTGCTGCTGGGCTGTGTGACTGACCGCTTCCTCGGGAGGCTTGTTAAGATGTGCACAGGCTTTGGAATTTAATTAGATGTCTGGGCAAAATTAGACCCTATGGCGTGCACTTGTTCTCTTTTTCCTTTTCCAATTATTGTTAATAAAACTGCAGCCGGGTCCAGGTAGACATAGCCTCTGGGGAACCTTGTTAGGTTCATTAAACTGCTTGAATTTCCTAAAGCACTTGGCTTACACACACAAAGACTAATTGAAGGGCAGGTTTTCAACTTGTTTATTAAAAAAAAAAACAGATGCCCTGGTGCAAAAAATGGATCCCGAATCTTAAAACCTGCATCTTTTATTTCGTATGTTCTGCTTGTTCAAGGTGTTACAGCAGTAGCAAATCACATTCTGTTGCCAATCGTAGAATGTTGCAAAAAAGCTACAAGTGCAGAAGGTAGAGCTAAAGTGCATACAGAAAAAAAAACTAGATAGAAAATATAAACCTGCTTCCAGTTTTGACGCGCAGCCGTGCCTGGGCTGCTCCAGCCGTACATGCCTGGAATTAAGCAGCAGAGGGAAGGCTCAGATCTGCACTGAATGTGAATATGAGGCTCACAAGCAAGTCAGCTTGATAGGCCAGTTCGACAATGAGGCGCCACGGATCATCAATTTCATCCTCATTTGAAACATGTTAGGTACTGCTTGGTACTGCACCTGAAAAGAAGAAAAGTGAAGCAATTCCTCTAGGCTCCACTAAGAGAGTTGGCTTTTTTTTTTGGCTCAATAGCAGAACCGCTGGCTTCAGTGACCTCCCCCAAGTCTAAGATTTGATACCCAGCCTCCCATGAAATCAGTCAAGGAAAACAAACAATTAGGGCCGGATAGGTCACTTGTCTGCTTGGGTTCGATTAGCTGTGACGTCATTAAATGGAGAAAAGAAATGCAGTCTCCACTGGGATGGAAATAGAACTGCTGGAGTCAGTTCCAGCTTTTGCTTTTTTTTCTTTTCAAATCGTATACTGTATGGGGAGAAATGTCACTGTAGAGCTTTGCCTCATGGGAGATCAGCAGAGCTGGGAAGACCTCAGCGTTTTGTTCAGACAGTCTGGACTCTGTTTATATCAATCATGCCCCTGTTTCTGCCACAGGTAATGCACATTCTCTATCAATCATGCCGTTAACATTTTGTGACGGTTTGTTTCAACTTATTGTTTGTGTCCATCTTATCATCATCAATAAGCGTGGTTTTGAACCAGGCACGACTGAATAATCGATAACTCTGATCGATCGCTGCAGAACTACAGATCAGCGCCACAGAGATCAGCTCCACGCAGCGCTGCGGGAAACTAACCCTGCAAATGCTTCTTCTCTTTTTATCAAATTGATAACTTGTTGAGCCTCTGCCTACACAGCATGGTCAATCACAATGTTCATATACAGTATACATGTATATACTATATATATATATATATATATATACACACACACACACACACAATTCACATTGTGCACACTATACATATTCCACTATTGCAAACTGCATATTTGGAACAGAAAACAATTGAGAACACGAGATGTGGGATATTCTAAATAATCATTGGATGCATGTTCATCTGATGAATGCCTTGCACGTGAGACCTTTTCTCAGCTCTGCAAGCGCTCTGTTAAGTCATATGTAACCACAGAATAACAAAGCCAATATTTCCTTGCACCGGCACGTGAGCAGGTTTCTTTGACTGGTTATTTGCAATGCTCCCGTTCAGATCAGGGATGTAATGAGATGTAGTGAGAGGCTACCCGAGAGCCGCTGGGAAATAAACAGTCAGACTGTGCTGGTGGGAAGGACAGAGGAAGCCCTGAGATTATTGACTTGAATCCTCAACTTGTATTATCTAAGCATTGCGTTGCATAAGTACAGATTTCACTACCTTGTTCTGTTCACATTGAATCCCACAACCGACTACCCCAGACCTCACTAAAGGCATGCGTATGCATCTCTTCTATTAGCTTTGCTCAAAGGTGACCCGATGGTGTAACAATCTTTTCACACTTAGCATTTGTTTGAGAAATACTTCAGAAGGTTTTGTTTGGGAGCCAGAGATGGGTTTCTATAAATATCCCCCAGTTTGTTTAGGCGGACAGTGCCAAGGGTGGAAAGCGGTTGTTATAAAAGCGGGGATTAAGCGCTCACCACGCCTGTGACTTCCTCCGCGGCAGGCTCTGCCGCAGCCACTTGGAGTGTGGGGTCAGGTGGTAGATCAGCTGCCGGCATATCTTATCCGAAGACTTCAAGGGGTCCAGCTCCTGCAATAAAGCCCGAGAGATAAAGAAATTAGAAATCAACGCTGAGTTCTTATGAAACAGGATCATCCCCGGATGAAAGGACATCTTATCACCACATAACAATCCTCTTGCGCTACGGAACGTTTCACCGCCATGCTTACATTATTCTTACCCCACTAATGCCCTTCCATGCAGCATTGCTGCAGACGACACAATGCAACCCTGTTGTGGAGAGCTGTGGGTGCTAGCCATCCCTAAGAAAACAATGTGTGTTTCATTTGGTGCTCCTTGATCGGTTTGATATGGAAGCAGAACGCATCGTAATCCCCTTTATGAATTGTCTGGCACATGGTGATCCTTGTTGATGCAGAACATCCCAGCGCCAGGTTAGTGACCCCAGCCTGCCCTGTAGGCACACACAGAGTATAGAGGACAATTCCAGGCCTCAATATACAATACAATGCAATACAAATGTATTTTTATACAGTGCCCTTCACGCCATGGCATCCCAGAGAGCGCTGTACAATACACTCCCGCTACAAGCACATTAATAAAAGCATGCTTTTCAATTTAGGCTTGAAAGAATCCAATGTGTCAACAGGAAACAGAGTTCCACAAACGAGGAGCGCAACAGTAAAGAGCTCCGGCTGATTTAAGACGATTTTTTGGAAGAGCTGAAAGTTTTGCATTTTCTGATCTCAAAGAATGAAGAGGAATATACAGAGTTAGTAGTAGTCACTAGGTGCCTATTATCATACAGGACCGGCACTGCTAACATCGAAATGCAAGGATTTGTTTTTGACAGCCACAGAAAAAAAAAAAAAAAATCCTTAACTCTCCCAGAGTAATTGTGACTGTTCTAATTTCTTGGATTGATTTGAGCATTTAGACTTGTTTTTCAGTCATAAAGCTAACAAACTCAATCTCTTCTTCTTGGTCTTTTCCAAGCACTGCCTGACTCTGTATTTCCACTGCCCTGCCCCTGTACGATAACTGGATAGTAGCAGCTGTCAATGATGTTGCTATATCATATGCTCCAATGTATGGCATTCATCTTACAACGTTTCTGAATGGGACACCTGACCAACGAAATCCAATAATACAACCTGGGTCAGCCACCTTCTCTTTTATATATATATATTTTATCATGTCACACAAATGCATGGTGCCCTTATTAAAGCACATGGCTTAAGAGAATATCGACTTTCAGGAAACACTTATTCTGAAACAATAACCCACTAACGAAGACACACCTCACTCAATTGCGTCCTGCAACCTCATTCCTGTCGTATCGTAATGTTTTTTCCTTTGTCTTGCTTAAGACATCAAAGTAATGAATCCAAGGGGAACCGTTCAAGTTATTCCCCTCACAGCAAACCAGAAAAATTAGGCTTTAATATCATCCAATGGTGGATTTGTTTCCTCAGCCCTTCGCTTTCTCAGTGAGCACTGTCGCCCAAAGCAATTTCCACTATAAAATACAATTTAGTGTTTCTCTATCCGTCACGCGAAATATTGAGTTACGAAGAACAAATCTAATCCGATTACCAACAGCACAACAAAACAAAAGAGAGGGCAATTGAACCCAACTACATCTATTTGCAAATAGCCATTCCCTCTTGTCTTTCTCTCTCTCTTAAATCCAGTGTCTCACAAATTCAGAGGACATGTTGTTAAGGGTAGGCCGCCTCAGTGCTTCCAGTGCAGATATACTTACTGCATGGAAAATAAACAGCATGGAAATTCTAAACAAAAGTTTAATTAAAAAATACATATTTAAGCGTTGTTAGTTATGTAATATTTGTGCATATGAGAAAATCCAGTGTTTGTTTTAATGAGTAAGTCTGAAAGCAATAAGACTAAAGTTAATAAAGGCTTAGCTCGCTTTAGACATTTCAGATATCTTGACAGTCGCTCATTTGCTAAATAGCCCTATTTACTTTCTTGCAGCAACTTTTAAAATGATAAAAGTCTACAATGCTGCTCCATTATCGCCTCGGCAGCTTGATCGTCAAAGGAGAGGATGGCTGATATTACATTTGCATTGGCCGCCCACTCACAGGCCTCCAAACACAACTGTCTACCCGCGACTGAGCTTCCATTCGTCATGAGGAAACTAATTAGATAAACAAGGCTTGGATCCCAGACAGCGAGGCCCTGAGCAAGTGTGTAAGATTGCTATTCACATAATGGCACTCCAATGCTTTATGAGTACAGCTCACACATGCTTTGTCACTGCAGAGGAGTCTGCAGAGCCGAGATATTTTCTAAAAGCTAAGCTTTCAAAAATGAGGGTCCGGTTGATGTTTAATAAAGGGCCACCTCTGCTTTAATATTTTCTTGATGACACTCAGTGTAAGCAGATGAACACTAACCCCAAGCATCTGGGTCCTGGAGAGACAGAAAGACCACCCCAGTTGAGTTGTACAAGGTCAGCAATGCAGAGATTCAGCTTTGACCAAGATTTATGTTGGTAAAGTAGGTCATATATTTTTTTGCAGGAGGCGTAATATGACTGATAGCCAGTGTAACCGAGCCATAACTGGGTTTAGGTGATGACTTAGGCTTAAGCATCAGCAGCTGCGTTTTTGACTCGCTGCCATCTGTCGCTTATACCTCCCCTTGCTGGTGAAGGCTCAAACGGGGACTTACTTTACAAACAGTTAGTAGAAAGGAAGGTTAATGGAGGCTACTGGTCTTTCATCTTCTAGATCCCTGGGTTTAAATCAGTCAATTATTTTTGGTTTAACAACAAGACCGTTTGACACAAAGTACCCCCTCAGCTAGAGAGCTGTGAAGTTCAGTTATGTTCTGTCATGAGTTAAAAATAAATAAGCCACCATCGAGAGTTTTGAACACTGGTGGGTGTCAACATTCTGGAAATGAACAGGTGTCTTTGCATAGACAGAAGCAGCGTGCCAGCGATCAGCAGTCTATCATGTGAGGGTTGGCACTGCAGAGATCCCATCTGCTTCTGTCTTGAAAAATATCGACACAGGAAAGGACCAGAAATACATAATACTGTGAATAGGACAGGTGGGTGCCATTTAGTCGACATTACTGGCTATTGAACATTTTCGAACAAATGTAGCCAGTGAAGGTGCAATATAGACTCCCCTCCAAATGTAATGGATCTCCTCCTTGCGAAGGATGAGTTAATAATACGGACATCATGATAAAGCACGTACTTACCTCTCGTTTAAAGCTGAATGGTAAGATGTCCATCTTTGAACCAGGTCCAGCCCTTGCCTTTCTATTCAATTCAATTCAATGGGCTGACACCAGTTCATTACACAACGTCTTCGATTTAAATTTAACCAAATGCTCTAAACGCTTGACGTCCAGAAGCATTGCTCACTATCAGCCATTCATGTGACAGCACATGTCTGCGTCTCAGGCAACAACAAACAGAAACCAAAAACCTCCTGCAAGACAGCCAACCAGCAAGGACGTCACGGAAAATGTGCAGCAATGCGGCAACTCACGCGTAAACAAAAAATAACAACAAGAGATCAAGTTCAGCACAGGACATTTTATTCAAGCTACCTTCGGTTTTCATATTCCTTTTAGAAATAATTACTTGTCTGCAGGTGATGAGCCACAAGGGAAATTAAACACGACATGCTTAACAAAATATGCCATGTTGTTTTTTTAAACTTAAGATGATTTATAAATTAGAAAACAGATACCGGTAGTTGCCTCCTGTGGTCTTGTTGTTGTACTTTGATTCCAATTATTCCAGTCCAGGGTGATTTTCCTTGATTATTGATTTGAGTAGCCCTGAGCCTTGTACCAAGCGAGTCTTTATTTCTTTAAGTGAACCTTGGAGATCAATTACATCATCATGGGGCGTGGCTGGAACAAGGCATTGGATTGGAAAGGAGTGTAAGAGACACTTGCCTGTGCTTTGCTTCCATCTGCCACCGGGCCCTGAATGAAAATGAAAGGTCTTGTTGCCGTCGTGGTTATACTTTATAGTGGATATGGCGCTCCCATCATTTGGATTTAATCTTGGTATAGAATTGACAACCATCAGCAGGGCTGAACTCAATCTGAACTAGATCTGTGGCCACAGTCAGACTGACACTGTTTCCATCAGGAGAGGGTTTTTTTTGTAATCTTGTCATGTCACTTCCATTAGTACAGTAAGTTGTCTCAGTCCATATTACAAACAGGCAGCGTCCCAGTCCAAAATAAGTTCATATTGCTCTGTGGTCAATGGAAACAAACAGGATCACTTTCAACTCAGTCCTAGAGGCAAATGGAAACTTGGAAGCCTGGGGCATGGGACCAGATTATCAATGCATTATCTACTGCAATATGTCACTAGAGCAAATAAGAATCAACTTAAGACTCCTTAATTAGTTATATTTTGCTTTACTTACTTTAGAAGGTGTTTTTTTTTTCTTTTCTGAAAAGAAAACAACAAAAAAAAAACAATTGTGCTCCAAATAATGATTTGGAGTAAAGATCTTTGAGCATCTAACCCAGGGTCTACTGTAACTTATTTATAAAAAAGGACAGTGACTCACCTTCTTGGGGCACTGTAAGTCACGAGCCAGGCTAAGCAGCAGCTCGTGAGAGATGGGATCAACCAGATTAAGAAACGCTGCGTTCTTGTAGAGAATATCATTCAGGGAAGTGCCTTCCAAACCCAAATCCTGTAATAGAGAATAATGACATTAATAAAAAAAATACCACTTGTGGATGACACAGAATACAGAGTCACAATGCAGTGCATACCATCACAATAAACAGCACTGGTCACTATGTCATTATATGATGGTCCAGTTCCTTGCACGCTAACAGACCCCTTTGTATACAGCCGTTAATCCTTTAGGAGCTCATGATTATACTGTGTGTGCGAGTGGGTGTTATTTTTTTGCAAGCTAGACCTGTTAGGGTTCACTCCAGGATACTGTTACAGTATGCTGGGTTAAATAAGATTTTTATTTTTTTTTAATCATAAACGACAGTCTATTTTCTTTTGCTACAACAACACTTTAATGAGATACGCTGGAACATCTATTCATTTATTCATCATTAAATAACCTCTTGGCTGTGTACTAGCCACGCAGCGCAGTTAAATCTGTCATTGTACGGCAATTACAAGGCTTTCACATTGTTTAACCCAGCATAATGATTCGCTCAGGCACAAGTACCTTATTTCACCTTAATTGAAAGCCCAAAGCATGGGCATTTAGATTCAAACCCATAGCTAGAAAACACCGCCCATCCTAAGTGTATCGAATGTTCTTCATAAGTAAAAAGAATAATAATACAGCATTAGGGATCGGTGTTGGTCCTGGCCCCATAATACTGTAACTGTTTACCGTCAGCCCTCATTATCGTCAATGGATATTCCAGGTTAGAGATCTCTGCATTTAAGGTTCTAATGCCAACAAGGATAATGTAATCACTTGTTCTAAAAATTCTGCCCTGAAGGCTCCAGCCCTGTATTACTGTATTGGGTAAGGTCAGGCTTATGCCATACAGTAAGCAGCATTAAAATATGTTCAATATAGTGACAAGCTATGCTTACACCAGGATGCAATATTGTAGCCTAATCATGTCAATGGGTTTTTCTACTGGAGGTAGAGGTCACTTCAGGGAAATATGAAGTGTGATGAGCACAACTAATCCAGATTCAGTATGGAGGCAGCATTCCGGAACCTCCTCAGGATTCTAGGAAAAGGTCTATCTCCCTGGTCTCTTCAGGAAATGTGCACATTACATGTTAAGATTGTGTTAGATGTGACTTCTAAATGGGTCTTTATTTGCAGAGACCACTTACTGACCTGCTGTGTGTGGAAAGTCTTTCATTGATCTCTTGTATGCCTCTGA
This sequence comes from Acipenser oxyrinchus oxyrinchus, assembly GCA_030684275.1. Taxonomy (NCBI): domain Eukaryota; kingdom Metazoa; phylum Chordata; class Actinopteri; order Acipenseriformes; family Acipenseridae; genus Acipenser; species Acipenser oxyrinchus. The sequence goes on along the minus strand of CM060267.1, from coordinate 26,864,025 downwards.
ATAAACCATTTCAAAGGCTCTGTTTAAAACAGATTAGGGTTTGCATTGCTAATCAAGGGGAGTCCTTAATGTGATACTGGCTGTAAGTGTACATGTTTGTTTTGACTATATGTCAGTACACTGTGCTTGTGACTTGGCTACAGAAACTTGCTTGGTATTAACAGGATGCTATTTTGTCAGCCTGTATTGTTCATATCAACATGATTCTGTTTGAAGTATGGAATTTTCCCATAGGATCAATACAACAGCAATGTTGCATTCCCAAGTTTCAAGAACGATGCAACAGAACTTTTTTTGGATAACGTTCCAAACATTCCAGATGCGGATTAGGTTAGCCACGTGGCAGCTTTACCATTCTATTTTAAGACAGCGAACTGCAACCCTTCAATGTATTTTTGCCAGCAGGTTAACAGAACCTCATGTGGCTACATAAGGCGGCAGATAGATCAGTCATGCACAGGCAAGACAGGGAGCAGACTCGGCTCATTTTAGCACACTGCTTAGCGTGATGGCAAAGGTCAGGCTTTTATGTTTTACTTTAACAATTGCAGGAGTAAAAATAGCACAGTCCAAGAGCAAGCTTTCATCATTAGAGACCGCGATGGCTAGAACAGGGTAATTTTGTAACAAACAATGTTGCTTTCCCCTCCGAAACATACTCGGGCGGCTAGAGCTCAGAAATGTCATTTGGATGGCTTTCAGTAATCCAAAATAATTTCAGAACACTATCAAGCGCTTTGCCTCTTTTTAGCAAATTATAATGCAAATTACCATCCATCCAGTATCATTAACCGCTTACTCCTTTACAGGGTCGCGGTGAGCCAGAGCCTAACCTGGCATACACAGGGCGCAAGGCAAGACTACACCCTGGACGGGACGCCAGTCCATCGCAGGGCACCACACACAGAGGACAATTTACAGTGACCAATCAACCTAGACAGCATCTCTTAGGACTGTGGGAGGAAACCGGAATACCCGGAGAAAACCCTCGCGAACACGGGGAGAACATGCAAACTCCACACAGACAGTACCCTCGGCCGGATTCGAACCTAGGACCCTGGCGCTGTGAGACAGCAGCGCTAACCACTACGCCACCGTGCTGCCCTGTGCAAATTACCCTCTGAAGTAAAAAGCCTCGCACCCAGCCTGTGGTGGTGGTGTCTTCCTTATACTGCTGTAACGCATTTATGGACTATAACATTTGTTTTTCCTTTGACCCATCCTTCTTTTCGAACCAAAGAAGCGTGTTTTGTTATTGATCCATTTGTATGGTGAACTCGTGATAAATTCAGCTGAAGAAATCACAGCCAGTTTACCTGTGGGCTTTGTGCTTACCATCTATTCAGGAATGTGGTTGCTTTTTTTCCTTTAAGCCCTAAAGGCAATTAACTCCCCAAATGCTTTATTGCACAAAATTGGGCAAGATAAGATCTATAACAGACTGAATAAATGCGGCTCTGTCAAAGTAATGAAGGGGTAATTACGGGATGCGTGTCTCGCAATATTGTTTACCTGGGCCTTCTGACACTGGCTCAGTAATGAACCTCTAAAAATAGCAACACTTCATTCGGGGCTGATTAATAAGCTTGAGAAAATAATTTGTTGCCGTTCACCATTTAAACCATCAAACACATTTTAAGTGAAAAAGTAGACTTGCTTCTCCCCTATTCAGCAATGTTTCTGCAATTTTCATTTAAACAGTACCAGATTCTCTAACCAATTTTGACACTGCGTCACTTTATAACCTCCCTTTATTGCAATGCCTTAATTTCTTTCAATTGTCAAAAAAACTGCAGGTTGCTACATCAGTACGAAGCTGAGAAAAAGACACCTGGGTAATTACCACTGCCTTTCAAACTGCCTGGCAATGACCGGGCAGCTGCAACAGGGCTAGACAATAAATGCATCGCTCTCTTCCTCTTCCTCTTCTCGTTCTCCTTCAGCTCACAGCGAGCAAGGAGAGAGAGGGAGATTAGAGGCTGGCACAGTACCAGCCTTGCTTGTTACTTTAGTGCACAGAAGGAGTCACGCTGGGTCTTGGGTCACCAATGACAGAAATGATGCTTGGGTTTTAATCTGGTGTACAATGTGTGTTTCATTTCAGGTAGGGCAGCTTTTATTAATTAATTAATTAATTAATTCATTCATTCATTCATTCATTCATTCATTAATCTGTTCATAAGCTGACAGAAACCAACCATTAAAAAAATACTGCCATTCTGAAAGCCTGTAGGGTCGTTTTCAGTGTGCATATGAGGAGAGCAAAACAGCGTGGATTCTAGAATCGTATCATGGAGGATTTGGAGGATTAAACAATAACTAGATTAGAAAGCATGGGAAAGCAGGTGTCAGTATGTGTGAAAAAAATGAATAATTTTCAGTTTGAAGGTTTTTTTTTCACTGTATTTTTCTGTATTTTAATGAGCTGCTTGCTGTCCCATTGCTGTTACACATTAAGGATGAAATCTCCTGGATAGCAGCATGGACCTGACAATAAAAGCCATGCTTCGATAAGTGCATTAAGCAGAGTATGGAGGAGATGTGTCTGCTCTGTGGTTCTCCTGGGCTAAGCAAGTTAATCAACATGGGAAAGAATGACACTGTGCATTGCCCAGATACCAAACTGATCTCACAATTAATACAGCTATGCGAAAACCTCTGTATTTTTGGTGCTTCGTTAGCTTTGTGTGCAAAAATAAATAAATAAATAAATCCTTAAAAATACATTTTTTTTGTTTTGTTTTTTTACTGGTAATTTTTTATAAATTTGTCAGTTTGCAATTATTTTTCATTTAATGAAAAATAATTGTTTCTGTTCTTCTGCATTATTTCTGTAATTTTACTTTTTTTTTTTAACAGGTGCAGTTTGAAAGCACACATTTCTTGAACTATAGTAATGGCTGGTTTCACAGACCCTGATTAGCACTAATCTTGGACTTTCCCTAAAATAACATTACCTACCATTTCACAATACCAACCTGTAATGTGTCTATTGTCCAGCAGGTGGCTTGAGATTTTGGTCTATCATGCTGTATGCTGATGCCAAGTAACAATGCCTGTGCAGCCAGCATTCATAAAGTCTTTAAAAAGCAGTTGGCATCAAATCCCAGCACTATCCAGGGTAGATTCTTCTCTGCACAATCACATAAGCATTCATCTGTATTTCTATATAGTTTTGGCTATCTGCTGTACTCTTGTCAGATAGTAAGTATCAGAACGGACCTGAATGTGGGGGGGGGGGGATCCAGGAATATTGTCTTTGGAAACAACAAACATATAAGATACAGCATGCACTCAAAAAAACAACAACTATTCTTGCATTTTAAACTTAATAAATGTAAAAGGAATCCAGCTCCCCTGATTTGCACACAGACTGTATAGTTTTTCACATGATGTTGAGGTGGGGTCTGAAAAGCAGGCATAGGATTGGGTGTGGTCTACTGAGCAACTTGATTCTTCTTACGCAAACGTGCACACACACAAAAAAGCAATGCTCTTAACATGAGCACTTTTAACCACATACGTGACCTACGTGCCTTAGGAAACGTCAAACAGAGTAGTCAAAAGCACGCTATTTACCAAACCTACAGCCTTCTACAAATATACTGTAGTGTGGGCATGTATTACCGATCTTTATTGTGTTTCTGTTGAGCAACAGTCTTTATTGTCATTTGTTATTTATTTATACATCAGTGCATGTTTCAATGTTGTATCAAGTCGACAATCAAGTCTAGAACCATCTATTGTGACCAGGTCAATACCGTAAGAAAAAAATAATAAATAAATAAATAACACAGTGAGGTTCATATTAAAAATAACCATTTTTATATTATTATTGTCATAAAATAGTTGTTAATAATAATAATAATAATAATAATAATAATAATAATAATAATAATAATAATAATGGTAGTAGTAACCTATGGTTTTTACATATTTAATTATTGCAACAACTTAAAAACAAGAAGCTTTCATGCATTCAGTTTCTGGGCTGGTCTTTACCTTTCTTAGTAATTTGATAACGTCGACTGCCTGCTCCACTTTGCATTCCCGGATAAGCGCCTGGATATCCCGGATCCATCCTACCCTTCGCGTGTAGGGAGCTGGGTTGTTTTTCTTGAGCATCCCCGGCAGCTTGTCGGACTTTAGGATCAGGGATGTAAAGAGAAAGTCTCCGCCGCCGCTCGCCCCAGCTTCCCCGGGGCTCTGCTGTCGTTTTTTCTTAGAAAATTCCGTTTCGTCTTGCAGACTGCTTTGTCTGCTCAACCTAGAACCCATTCTTTAAGAACAATGGTATTTTTGTTCAAAAATAAAATAAAATAAAATAAAACACACCAACAAACAATATCAAGGAGAAAAAACAACAACCCTCTTTTCAAAGAAGGCAAGAAATTAATTCGACTTGTTTTGCCAGCAACATTCAAGAAAATGTATAATAATAAGAGAGAGCCGTTCTTTCAAAATAAATGAGGAAAAAATAAGAAGGGTTTTAAAAGTCGGGAGCGGCACGACCTCTCGTCAGGTTCTGACAGCGCGACCGTGTCTGTATCTCTCTGCGAACATGCTGAGGTTTGTTTATCTTCTTATTCTCCTTGGAAGGTGTGTGACGGGAGCGCGCGTTTAAAAGTCAGCTGGTTGGTCAGTTGCTGGCTTTGGGCTCTTCTTTTAGATGTGCACGCGTGTGCGTGTGTGCGTGTGTGCCCGATATCCCACACCAGCACCACACTCTCCTACAGCCCACCCAATCACTCCACGTTATCTGCGTGTGTGTTTATAACGGAATATCCCCGCACTGCACTCCTCAAGTAGTACTAGTAATCTGATTATAATACTACGACGGAGCTGCTGAGTACCTGCAATGTGCATTGAAGCAACAACACAAAACCTTAACCGCGTCTCTGTACCACTAGTAGTTTATTCGGTTTCTGCGTATTTACATTGATGGCAGGGGAAATATGTGTTTCAGATTATATGATATAAAACCCCGTCTACTGTGAAGGGAATGTGATCTTAATATAAAAGAAAAAGAAAAAGAAACACTTGCTAGTGGATAAATTTCGAATCTAGGTTTTGACAAATGCGATTTGTTCGTACCAGGGTTTCAAAAAAGAATGTAATATGTGGATCGGCGTTTCTTGTATGTCTTAACGATTCTAGCTGTAACGTTTCCTTTGCAACGCCGTCTGTGCATGTTTCTTCCGCTTGAGTGCCTGGAGCTGACTAGTGTGTCCTTACTCAGCTACGCACCTTGAATGGCTGATGCGGTGAAACCCCTTCCCCTTTCAGCACGCAGACCACGTTTATTTAAAGCCAACAAGAGCACAATATATATTTTTTCTTGGCTGTTGTGGAAAGCAACATAATATGAGGCATGTTATAGATAGATATATCCTGAAAGCAGACGCCCTTTCCCACCCTGATTTATAGCTCAAAGGGAATGCCTGACATTGGGTCTGTTCTGTGCATACCCTACTCGTTTTTGACCTGCATTGTTTTAATGCGTATGCCCCAGTGTGTGCAGTGATGACTGTGACAGTGTTTAAAGGTACAGTGCCCCGTTATTTGTTTACATTTGTGTTTTGGATTCTCTGGGATACCACTGTGACCTCCAGATGCAGGTAGCAGCAGGCGCGTGGACCTGCATATTAAAACTACCACACCAGAGTTCTTAAAGAGACATACAAATTGATTATGAAAAAACAATTGCTCTAAAATAAGTTTAGCTTACAAAAACGAAACCAGATGACTAAATACAATCACATAGAATAATAGCATTTATAACATATATATATATATATATATATATATATATATATATATATATATATATATATATATATATATATATATATATATATATATATATATATATATTAGGACAGAGAGCAGCCACGGTATATCTACAATACAATGAAGATACCTTTAAAACTGTATCCTGGTGTAAAAGCATGGCAAAGTGTAGTGATGCATTGTGATAGCATGCTAAAGAATAGGCAATCAGGAAAAATCACAGGGAGGATGAAAACATGGTTAGCCATTGTAAAGCACATTAAATGCATAGCATCAGCTTGTTAAACTGCACAGGTTTACTGAGGTAACCCCATTACATACAAGGGACTGACAAGCATTCACAATCCAATATTGTACTGGCTGTGGTTCAGGCGTGCTGTGGTTATGCAAAGCAAGGAGCAGCTAGAACACCAGTCATACATGAGCTGCACAATACAATTCAATGTGTGTCTTTATTTCAATAGGTTTGTTACTTGCGATGCCACATGTTGTTTTCCAGCCTGTAAATGGGCAGCACCACATAGACGAATGAAGAGGAATATATAGCTTTCATTGTCAATGTGATGTCTGGCTGCATTTCATTATCCTTTTGACAGCTGCTGAATCAGCAGTTTGACCGAAGTGAGGGTTTGGATTGGGTGTGGAACTGGATCTCATATGAATTACTGTGGGACATCTTGAGCGCTGTGTTAGAACTCACACACACACACACACACACACACACCAGACCCAAAGCTCTCTGATTGCAAATTAAAAGGTTATGTTTCCAGACCTAAGATTGTTATTAGATATTACTCTAGCCTCGATCCCTTGCCTTGGCTTAATCCATAAAATCAGCTAGTGCCAGGAAACAGACAGTTACATAGAATTATTTATGTGATCCATTTTAAGGGCATTGCCTGGTAACCCTTTTTTCTTTTGTTGCAATGTAATACTACATAAAAAAAAAAAAAAAAAATCACCAGTAGACTTGCTTTTCATTTCAACTTTCATATTTTTAAAGTTAAAAAACAAAAACACAATTTGATAGTTTTTTCATCTTAATTTGGGGAATGTAAAATAAGTAAGCTTTATTTGCAAGTGCAGTTTTGCTGTAGTCATTAGCCACCCCAAAAAGAATTCCAGATCCAATCTGTAATGTATCAAAACCAGAATCTACCTAAAAATTCCAGAACGATAAAAATTCCAGAACGATAAAATCTGAAATGTATTTTATTCAGAGAGCAGCGTTTACTCAATACTCGACAATTTCGTGGCTTGAGTCGATTCAGTTCAGACTGAAGACAAATAGCAGTGTAACAGGGTGCGTTTCTTTTCATTATTATTATTCCTTATCCAGCTTACACAAGTACAGTGCTTGTGTATACCGTGAAATCAGTGACTGATTAGATGAAAAAGACTTTCGCATGAACACCAGACAGGTTCAATTGATTTCTTTAGGTACAAATCATTTTAAGATTTGGATTTCTAAAAAAAAAGAACATTAACTAAGTTCAGTCTTCTACAAAGGTACAAAGTGCAGATGCATAACTGTATTGTACTGAAGCCAAGTACAGTACAGCCAAAGTACAGTGTTTCTCACACGTTGTTATGAAATAGCATGTGAATACAACACATGCACAGCAGTTAAAGAACTTCCTGGACCATGTGGATCATTATATAATACATCCTGATCTTGGTGTGATACAGACACCTGAAATGTCTGTATCAGATGGAAAATAACATCACACCAAAATTAGCTACACTGTTTAATTATTCTTATTTAACTATATATTCGAAAAGGTATACGGTACAATACTCTCTCTCTCTCTCCCTCTCTCTTTCTACATTAGTATATATTAGTTTTCTTAGTATCTTAGATATCATTATTTAAGAGTGGTTTGCACTGTTGGGCCCATTCTTTCAGTGTGCAGCTTTAAATTTATTTTCAAAGGGTGTGAAGACCCCTGGTGATCACCGGCCGGTGCACAAAATAAAATGCTTTTCGCTGTTAGAATATTGAGAACCATTAACCAATCAACAAACCTTAATTCACGCTGTAGCAGCTGCTGCCTTATTGCCAGTATCAGGGGGTGGGTGACATTGTCCTAACAGGCTGTAATGTGTGGAACACAGCAATCCAGCAGAAAATAATGCAAAATGACTGATTAAAAAACACAGGCTGGGAATGGATATCTACTGGTGATTCTGCAAAGCAGTCTCTATCGATTTCTGTTGCACAATTACATTCTTGTAAGGGCTGGCATTCAGCAGTTCTTGAATAAGAACAACAAGCATATTGGTTAAAAGATGACCTGAAATAGTTAAATATTCTTTAAAATGTGTGTGCAACTTTACAGTTTAAGACTACCAGTATGAGTAATGATTCATTGAAGTAAATGACTTCAGGGAGGCAGTGTAGAACTTGCTATACAAAGTTAACTCTTCAGAGGAATTGGAAACCAATACCTTACCTATACTAATATCTCGTTGACTTCCGAAAGAAAAATAGCCACAGTCAAACTGCAAGGCTTGTGTGAAACTAAAGACTTGAAATAAACACATTCTCAAGCAAAAGGCTTCAGGTATGAAGTTTACAGCACCCGCTATGAAATAAACAAACAGCTAATAGCAAAGCTTTTGGGATCTGGGTTCAACCCTAACCCTAACCTTTTTACCCGGGTTACAGTAATAAGAGTCAATGATTGCTCAGTGATTAGGTTGTCCAATGTTGGTAGATTGCTTTGGGATCATGTGAGGAGTGTGTGATAACACAGACAGTGTGATCTGTCCAACAGAGCAGCACAATAACTCTGGTTACTACTGTCTAGCAAGATCTGGGTCTGAACTAGCATTCATGATTATAGACCCCAATAATAATACTGTACACCCAGTTCAAACTAACACCAGTCACCTCTCAGGCAATACATTTCCAGGTAATGTATTATCAGCTTTGCAGTTGTCCTTAGATATTTCTCCACATGTTTTATCCGTGCATTCGTCTTTTAGCTCACAATATAAGAATACAATGAATGTATTATATGCATTATATGTATTTATTTTGCTCTTAATTGTATTATTACTTGTACTGTGATTCTTGAAATGTGTTTGTTTACAACTGTAAGTCGCCCTGGATAAGGGCGTCTGCTAAGAGATAAATAATAATAATAATAATGTTGCCCTATTTATAGGTAATACCGTGGTATCTCAAACCTTTGCACATTGTAAAAGTGATCACTCAGGGCCTCGAGATCAGCTCAGTGCTTGTGAGTAGCACTTTGTGCAACAAGGTCATACTTTAATGATCTTGCAGTGCCTCAGCTATAGTACAGTTATAGTCAGTTATTAACTCATACAAACACCTTAAAGGTCTGCAATTATAAAAGGTGTTGAGTCAGCTTATCACAGTGATGCCAACAGCTGAAGATCTGGGTTTCTTTCTGAGACAAGACATTTAAGAGCAAACAGGTAAGGCATTTATATTTGTATTTTGACTGGAATGTTTTCTGTGACAAATGCATTTGCTGATAACACTGAATTTTTTCAGCACGGTTTTCAACTCAAACTCTTGAAATAACTTTTTTTATAGAGACATTAAACGTTATCTCAAAATGTTTATATAACCTTAACGCTGGGAGAATGTTTTCAGGGAAACTCTCTCTTAGGGAGCATTCAATTCTCTGTTACACAGGGAGTTACAGTTTAATTTAATGATTGTGAGTCTGGTTTAAAAAACACTTGCACCTGCGCAAAGAAAAAATAAGCAGAAAAACAAGTGGTTGATAACTAATTCACTCAGTTGTGTATTAGTAGGGTTAACTTTCTAAGTAAAGTAATTCTGATTGTACTCAAATTCATTTCAGTGGATTAGCTGCTGTTCCTAAAGGGTTCTGCTTGAATTCATTATAAGTCTGTGGCCATTTACAAAAAAGGCAAATCAATTGTTCATTAGAAAATAACCAGAAATTTACCAGGTTGTTATACCAATGACATGATATTGAAGTGCACATGAATTTGCTTGGGAACTCAGTTAATGTAGACAGAGCACAATGCCAGCGCTGTGTGATGTAAATGTGCATTCATTAAAGAGCTTAGGCTTTTGTATGTTCTCAGTCATATCAAAAAGTGGATATAGCATCTTGCTAAAAAAAAACCCCACAGAATTACCTTGTAACCTTGGAAAGTGATGTACGTTTGTGCCGTGGAATGAAGGGAAATTTAGAAAAGACAGATTGTTGAAGCATAGGGAATCTCCAGTCCAATCAGAGAAGCTACAGTAACAGGGCAGAGGCTGGGTGTGAACCAGTGAACCCGCGACCCCGCAGGCAACCGTCTTACCCACAATGCAGTGTGATTTTAGAGCTTTTAACCTCATCTCACCGACATCTCATTCTGTGCATCCTCCTATTTTTCCAGGCTTATCCAGAGGTTTCCAGAAGACAGTTTTAGATTTATTTCCGTCTATTCCTTTTCATTATTGCAATTTCACACTATTACAATTGCAAGGACAGATCCTTCACAGCCTCAATGCAGCCTGAGACACTCAATATGAGAGAAACATGAAGGGCCTTGCTCAGAACGCAGGTTTCTATTTTTAGGCCATGTCATTTTTTTTAAAAAATCCTGTGGTGGTTTTTATTCCATAATTATATTTCCGTGCATAACTGGCAGTGTTGTGTGATGCACTGCCATTACAGACTCCAAACTCTGTCGACGAGACGAGGTTAAAAGCTCTATAACAGCAAATGCAGATGAGCCTGGCTTTCTTGCATGGCGGTTAAATTGCTCGCTCGCGGTGTTCGCCAATTCAAGCCCTGTTACACATGTATCTGGTTTAAAATGTTATACAGGGCAATGCGAAATGAATAGCATGGTGCCTCTGGGTACAAAATGCAAAGTATTGAAAGATGAAGGAACAAGGTCTGTTCCAGCTTGCAAACAGAAGCAAAGATGAGATTGCTCTGGGTTGTCAGAGTTTATAAGCCATAATATTCTCCTTGGCTGCCACTACTCACAGGCTAAGTCCCAGCTTGGAATTATTTCTGGAGCAGCCCCTGGTTATTACTAATGCACAGAAAAGTCTAGGCTTAACGCAATCAGCTATCCGATGACCAAACACGAAGTTAAGTTGAGGATGAAAAAAATATCTTTCTGTGTTTTGCAAGGACTTTGTTATTGTATTTATTTATTTATTTATTGAAAATTGGTAGTAACGTCAATATTAGTAGCTTAAAACTATACTAAAACTAAACTATAAAGCACTGTCATTTTATGAGTCAAATTTGAAATTTGAAATGTTGAATAAATGGTGTTATAAAAAATAAAAATAAAACACTGACTATAGAGGTTTCTAAACCCCTCGTACTGTAGTCTTATTTTTTCATATTTGGCCAAAGAAGCTTCCCTAGGGTACTTTCAGCAGATCTCAGTTGATAAAAAAATTGCTTACTACGGCCTTTAGTTATAATAGAAACGGGATATTCACTGCTGAAGTCTCGTAAACATAAGGTATGGCTTGTTTTTGGTCCATTTGCTCTGCTTTTTAGCGTGAGAAGGCGATTTATCCACCCATTTAAGCGTGACCATGGTTTGGAGAGAGAATTTGGAGTTTCTAAACTGCATGGATACTGGTACCACTGAATGACTGAGGAGGTTCCCTCTCTCCTTTTCACTAATCAGAACAATGAGCAGGAAGCTTATTATTGCTGGTTTGGTGGCTCTGCTGCTCGCGGCTCTCTGTGTCTTCCTGGGCGTCTTCCTGGGGCTGGACTCAAGGACGTCCTCGTCCGTCTACTCCTACTCCAGAGCTGCGGTGGCAACGGATGCGGGAAAATGCTCGGAGATCGGGAGGTGAGACTTCAAACCCTTCTTCCCTGCTGGGTGAGTGGGGGGCTAATCCGGAACAGATTGCTTACCAGTGTGGATCAGTATGAGCTTTCCGCTGCAGCAGGAATGCCAGCAAGAGCTGGAATATGCATGACCACCTGGGCTGTGTCCTCAGCCAAATGTAAAGAACACTTAACAAACAACAAGGTCTTTCAGATGAGCGTTACAGCACCTACAGCACATACAGTGAGCTCATCTTCACCTGCACCTGTACATACTGCACTGGGAATAATTCTGAAAACATTTATGTATTTAATTGATAGATCAAGACTAACAAAAATCAGCAATAATACATTAATTAGAAAGTTGATTTAGAGCATTGTAAAATCTGTTTGATAAGAATGACAAGGTGCACCGATATGACTTCCTTATAAAGGTTTCTCATGGTAAAAGCACAGTAAAGTGTTATAACGTACAGTGAAAGCATTGTAAAGCACAGAGAGGTGTGGTAGAGCAAATAAAAAAGCATGGCAAACCAGGGTAAACTATAGTAAATGCATACTATAAACGTGGGAAAAGCATGGTACAGTAACGGGCAGAAATACCTTGGTAAACGTTTATAAGGGCCGTGGGAAGAGGACTGTATTACGAGAGCATTAATCCAAGCGTTTCTCCATTACCATAACAAGCTATGCCTTCATTCAGAGCAGTATAGAGCAGCAGCTCTCTGGAGCCATCTCATTGTCACTTGCAGTCACTTGAGATCAGCAGTTGACATGGCTGCGAATAGGAGCTGATTTTCACATCCGGGTTAGGGAAATCCTTCTTAAGATGACTCTCTCTTCAGGGACATCCTCAAACAGAAGGGCTCGGCTGTGGATGCTGCTATTGCTGCCATGCTGTGTGTGGGGCTGATGAACGCACACAGTGCAGGCATTGGAGGAGGGCTCTTCTTAACTGTTTACGATGCCTCCACAGGTAAGGGCTACGGAAACAAACGGGTTACACTGAAGGGATAGGGATGGATTTATTTCTCTGAGTACTGATTCCTGTTTTTTTATTATTTTGTTTTTTAAAGGCAAAACAGAAACTATTGATTCCAGAGAAACGGCACCGAGGAATGCAACAGAGGACATGTTTGGGAACAGCACGGAACTATCCAAGAAAGGTAAAGAGTGCTTGGCATTGTTAGGTTGTTCTTACTCGCTTATATGAATGTAGGGTAACACTTTCTCTAATTACTGTGCATTTACATAGTAGTTACTTGGTAAATACAGGTGTACATACTTACACATAATTACAATGTACTTAATATGTAAATCTTTGTGCATTATATATATCAATCAATCAATCAATCTTTATTTTATAAAGCGCCTTTCATAGTGGACCACCATCACAAAGCGCTTTACAAGATGCAGTAACAACAAGAAAATCCATAATACTTCAAATACAGAGAAATGCATAATACATAGTATACAGTAAAAACAAACAAAAAAAACCAATGCATAATACAGTGGAAAGTGCATAAGAAATACATCTGCTAAGAAATAATAATAATAATAATTATTATAATACATTAAATAGTACATTATAATACATTGTAATAATACATCATAATACATTGTAATAATACATTATAATAATGCATAATAACATTGTAAGTATGTGTAAGTACACATATATTTACTAAGTAACTACTATGTAAATACACAGTAATTAAAGACACTTCATGTAACGTGTTACTGAATGTAGTGAGGAACCTCATGGTCATGGCAACAGATCTCTGTGTTTGCATGGTGTGAATGAGAGCAATGCTGAGTCATATTGACAATAAATTGCATACAATAAACTCAACCTCTGACCTCTGTCTTTGCACCTGTTTCTTGGTGGCAGGTGGACTGTCTATAGCTATCCCAGGTGAGATACGGGGCTACCAGATGGCACACCAACGTCATGGCAGGTTACCATGGAAACAGCTTTTCCAACCCAGTATTGAACTGGCGAAGAACGGGTTCCCAGTCAGCAAGGCTCTGGCAGACGCCATCAACCAAACCAAGACGACAATCGAGAAAGACGTTTCTCTATGGTAAGAGTCCCAGTGGGATTGTAAGTAAAACCTTTAAACATAACTTTAAACACCCAATCAAAGAAAGAAACTAAAGCAGGGCTGTTCAATCACAATCCTGGAGGGCTATTCCACTCCAGGTTTAACAGGTAGCATTATATAATGAACTACTCCAGGGTTGGAACAAAGATCAGGAGTGGAAGGACTAACTTTGGACACCCCTGAACTAAAGTACTAAAGTCTTACAGAATATTTATCTTTTATAATAAACTTGTGCTGCCTGGTTTCCTGTTGTACTTTAGAATAGAGCACATCAGAATCACATATATCCACCACATGCATGTTTTGAGGGTCTAAGCCAGGGGTTCACAAACTTGGTCCAGCTCCCACAAAGTTGCAGAGTTCAAGTTACTTCTAAAATGTTACAGCTAACCTGACATCGGTAAGTGTTTAAGAGCTGAAAACAAGTAAAAAGGTCTAATGAAGCAAATGATCAGTTCGTTTAAGGGTCTAGTTAAGTAATTGAGAGCTCAGTTGGAATGAAAACCAGAAGACACAGGGGGTCCCAGGATCGAGTTTGAGAAGCCCTGGTCTAGCAATGTTCCTAATTTTCCTTTTTGTTTCAGTGAAGTATTTTGTAACTCGGAGGGAAAAATCCTGAAGGAAAAAGACACAATTACATTTCCTAAGCTAGCAGAAACCTACAGAATTATAGCCGAGGAAGGCCCAGACGCCTTTTACAATGGATCTCTGGCACAGCAGATAGTCAAGGACATTCAAGCGGCAGGTAAAGCAGGCAGACACATGCTATGTATTATTTCTTAATTCAAGTCTTCAGCGAGTGCAAGATCATCCCTTTGCTTTGTTCTGGAGGAAGCATGATTTCTGTACAGCATGTATAAGAGACTTCCTGTTTAAAGCACAAGTATGAGTACGACACACCCCTAATATTCATGAAGCTGTTCCAGAATGTTTCTTTAACATCCCAGAACACTCCCAGAATGCACCATTGGTTAAGAGACCAGAACGACTCCTCCTGTTTAGAAGGTACGTATATACTGTAGTTTTGAAGGCTGGTACTTCCTGTGTTACAGGTGGGATTATAACTCTGGAGGACCTCCGAAGCTATCTTCCTGAGCTGACAGAGAATGCGCTACAAATCAATATCGGAGAATATAAATTGCGCGTCCCAGACGCCCCCTCCAGTGGTCCTGTACTTGGGCTCATCCTAAACATACTGGATGGTAAATATCCCCTTTCCAATTGTACTGCACTTGTGATCCTTCCCGTTTCATTCATCCTTTTTGAATGGCGCTGGCCAGCTCTGCACATCATCTCTCTCTCTCTTCCTTTCTCTCTGTGGAAATGATTAATTGAGCTGCTCCGCTGCCACCCCCTCAGCACTGTCTCAGATCTCAGACACACACCCTAATCCTCCTAACTGGCTGTTTACAACATCCTTAATGAAGCTTTGCAGACTGAATGGGTGAACGGAACACTAATTGGCCATAAAACCCCAGTGAGAAATGTCTGCCTGTGACATTGCAGTCCTTTCATCACCAACACACCATTTCTAAACAGTGGACAGAATCCATCACCTTTATTAGCATTAGCAACATGATCACTGGTGACCTTTTCGGTGCATCGCGGGCTTGCTTTGAATTGCAGTTTTGAAACTTGGCTGTACTGAAGTTGTTGATCAGTAAGCATGAGGAACAGCACTGTTTAATTTGAAATCCACGCCAGTGAAATGTTTCAACCTCGTGTTTCTCATCCCAGGATACAACTTCTCCAAAGACAGCGTGTCAACCACAGAGAAGAAGATTCTCTCCTACCATCGGATCCTGGAAGCCTTCCGGTTTGCATACGCCAAGCGAAGCATGCTGGGAGACCCGCGCTACCTCAACATCACAGATGTAAACGGCCTGCTAGTCTTCTTTGTGTCCGTCCTTCTGTCACACTTTACCGGGCGATGCCTTTCCTTTCATGACTTCTAGTCCCAATATTTGTATACGTTTCCTTTAATAAGTGTTGAGAGTTCTCGCGTTAAACTCTATTTGGATTTGTCCATTTCAAATTGATTCAGTTTATTTCTCTTTTTGTTTTCGGCAGCTCATACACAATATGACCTCTGATTATTTTGCTGATGATATAAGGAGTAAAATCTCAGACGACACGACCCACCCTGTCCAGTATTACAGTCCAGATTTCTACGTTCCTGATGACCATGGGACCTCACATCTCTCAGTAGTAGCTGAAGATGGGAGTGCAGTGGCAGCTACGAGCACCATCAACCTCTAGTAAGAGTCACGAGCAGTTTTCATTTTTTCACTGTAAGACATAACATTATATTTGGAGTGGGGTTAAGCTGTGTGTAAACAATATTTGTGATTCTACAAACACATCCATTCATGAAATCTGAGTTAAGCTAATGAAACTTTAAGTCTGTCCAAACCTTTTGAAACGTCTGACTAAAAAGGTTTTTAGTTTTGGTTTTCTTTTTATCTTAAAAATTAGTAAAGTGGCATAGAGGAAGACAGAAAAGAAAAAAGCAAAACAATGTTTTCTAAAATCTTATTTTTTGTGTGTCTTTGGATTGTTTTTTTTATAGCTTTGGGTCGAAGGTACGCTCCCGAACGTCTGGTATACTTTTTAACGACGAGATGGATGATTTCAGTTCACCCTTCTTCGAAAACGATTATGGGGTGCCTCCTTCACACAACAACTTCATCCAGCCAGGTGAGGTGATGTGCAGTCAGAGTATTTATAATACCTTGTTTCTCCCATAGTGCTCCTGAACCCCCACTGATAGTCTCCCCGAGTTTAGTGATAAGACTCTGTTTCCTTGCAATGCTAGTTTTTGACGGATGTTGTCGGTTCTTTCCCAGCAAGCCGTGCGGCTAAGGTCACATTCCTTTGTTTACAAAACCAAAAGGATGGACACAACTGTTTGGAGCTTTTTGTTACTACTGGTACAAGAATATTAAAGCACAGAGAAACCTGTTCACCCTGGAGGTGGATTCAATGTTTACGTCCACTCGTCATGTGATTGGTCAATGTTGTGACGTACTTCCACTTGTCCCGCTCGGAAAATGGGCTAGAAAAATATCAGGGGCAGCCAATTGGGGTTGGAACATGGAAACGCAGTACCAGCGGTAACAGGGTTTTCAACCCAGCTTGAGGTATAACAATGCCAGTGTACAACCTCCTCTAAAATCTGAGAAAAGACAAGGCAAGGTTGAAGGTATCGAGTTATGCTTTAATAATCTTCTCAATACATACAAATATAGAAAATAAGTCAAGTGGACAAAACAGTTTTAAGTGTTCTTGTCAATTCTGAAAATGAAGATCATATTACAAATGTTTTTTGTCAGGTAAAAGACCCCTGTCCTCCATGTGTCCGTCCATTGTGTTTGACAAAAACAACAACGTCAAGATGGTGGTGGGTGCATCTGGGGGAACAAGAATCACCACGGGAACGGCACTGGTGAGCGAACAGCCTGAGCCAATTAGTGCTCTTAGATTCCTTTGCTATATCTTTATGTACCAGACTTGGCTTACTTTTCTTTGACCTTTCACAGACTGAAATAATTCCTAAAATCATTCTGCTATATAATTATTCAACTATTTCATAATTTGAGCCAAATACCCATCCCCCTGCTATTACTTGCAGCAGTAGGAGGTTATATGTGACATCTTTAAGGTGTTTAGTAGGACAGGTGGAAATACAGAAATTAGTAAAGGAACTTGTATGTCAGTTTTACAATACTGCCGTAGGAATTTAGCTTTATAAGACTACTATAAGACTTGGAACATAACTTTTATCCAGTGTATAACCTGATTTCCCAAGGCAAGCAGAGTTAACCATAGCAGTTCATTCATTTGCTTGTTTGAATTGTCTATTGCAGCCAGCAGCTACTGTCTGGATAAATGAAGAGTTTATTTAAGCCCTGTAAACAACGTGTAGCTTGTATATAAAATACAAATGTCAATAGCGTTATAAATCAGAGATTTGTGAATCTTGTTAAAGTTGCATTTCTATTGCAGGTAATACTGAACGCGCTGTTTTTTGATTACGACTTGAGAAAGGCTGTAACAGAACCGCGAATGCACAACCAGCTCCTGCCCAACATCACAGAGCTGGAAAAGGACATGGACAAGGTGGGCTGCTTCTCTTTCACAAACCCTTTCTACTTTCTGCTTCCCTTTGGAGCACAAAATACCATCTGCTATTTTACAAGCTGGAGAGCTTGCAGTCCTTCTGAGCAGTTCAAAGTCAAGAAGCATCTCATTTGACAATTTTACTCACCTGAAGCAAACATCTCACATGCTCTTTTGTTTCTGTCCATGATCGCGTTCTTGTACGCAGTTTTCTGCACTGCACCTCAACCACAGTAAAAGGTTTATATCGTAATCATAAAGTGTTTTTGTATGGAGACTATATTAATGTAATTGGACATCCTTTCTTTGTACCAAACACAAAAGGAAAGCGCTCAACGGCAACACATTCTTTTAATGATCCAAACAGTGGCAGATCTGAATACTGACACCTTTAATGTGCTACTGACTGTTTTATTAGCATCACTAAACACAATCAATAATACAGGGGAAAGAGGTTTGCACAATATCAGCTAGGGTTTGGGTTATTAAGATCTGCCATTGTTTAGATGATTAGGGGTCTTAACAGTTTAGTGGTGAGAAGCAGGTTGAATCCAAGTCCAAATTTACATGTGCGATTGTGTTCTCAGAGTATAAAAGAAGGGCTTGAACTGAAGCACCACGAGATAAGGCAGTCTACCTCCAAATCGATAGTGCAAGCCATCGTGCGACACGGCAGTGTGCTGCACGCAGAGTCGGACTACAGGAAGGGGGGCTACCCTGCGGGCTACTGAAGACCCTCTCACCCACTCAGCTGCAGAACCTTGAGAAGCGGCTTCAATTACAAGACAAGGACCAGCAGCAGGGCACGCTCAGAACGGGGATTTCTTTACCAGAATGCTGATAACGATCAGGACTTGCGGATTTGCATTACTCACACCTTTGAAGATCATTTTCCATTGCAAGCCAGCATTCCTAAGTACCTTATGAGAACCAGACATGATGCATTCTGTATCATTAAAGCACCACTTTTTTTTTTTTTTACGAATCTCAATATAAAGGTGTTTTGTTTTTTTTTAAGAACTGATGTTATACTTTACTAGATTTACTGCCTGCGTTTCAGTGTGGTGAAATACAAAGGGCAATGATTTTTATGAAACATTATTGCTTAAGAAGTGGGTAGTTTGACATTTCTCTTGGTCTGCTGAATTGTCTGTGCCTAGCAATATGTTTTTAAACAAGTATATAATAATAGTTTATAAAGCGATAGATGGTGTTGGTGGATCAGGGTTCATCCTGAGTTTCTTCAGCACCCGTGGTTTATTTTAGACACATGATGGAAGTGATCAGATTGCACCTAAGCAATCAGTTCTTACAGAATCAGCCTGTTAACTGCTGAAACTTATCAGAGCAGCATTAATACATCGCACACAAGTCTATAACTGTAGGGGCAGAACAAAGCCGGTAAATAAACTGGGTTTATCAGCGACAGGTTTATCTCAACGAGTGTAGTTCTGAAACCAGCACTGAATGTCAGGGCACAACTAATTGCGACTCTTGCATTGTAGTTTTGTAAGAAATGTGAAGTGTTGCTACGTTCGCTTGATCATTACAAAGTATTCTACCTCATGGTACTTCATTACATACTGTATGAATCTGGAAAACTGTATTCATAAGGCATTATTAGCCCTGGGCTGTGTAAATAGACAAGTAATCCTGTACAAATTCAAGAGTTTTCTTTTTCCTAATTCTGTATCCTGGGCACCTCCTGATTTCTTTTTTTTTTTAAGACAGCTTTTTCATTTTCCTATTTATTGATCACTTTGTGTAGAATTAGATACCTGTTTCTTTTAACCAGTTGCATCCTGTACTAGTCAAATAGGGAAAAGTCACCTGTGTTTTAATGTAAACTGCCGTCACAGATATGAATGGAACAAAAAAAAAAAAAAAATCATAAAGACTCTAAAAACTGTGTTCATTAAGCTATGCTGAACATTTACTGTGTGTGATGCCAAGCCATGTGTCTCATGCCAAGCCATGTGTCTCATTCACAAAGCTAATTAAATGTTCTTTTTTATTCTGATTTAACACTTTGTTGTTCATGAAATTGTTCCAGACTGTTGCAGGTTTATTTGAATGGTAATGCATTGCCATTTAAATGTTTTATCCAACAGCTGCTTTCTCAGACCCCAATCAGCGCTAATCTTACCTTAGATAAACTAATCCAAGACCAGTGCTAATCAGCCATGTTTTGGTCTTTACTTTCCTAAAAGGGTAACCATTAAGACTTAACGGGTCTGTGATAAGCAGTCAACAGTGTGTATGTAAATGTGTTATAAAGGATATTACAAGCAACAGTTCTAATTACAGGTTATAGAAATACAGTGTAACCAGGCATTCAGAAGAATATAGCATAACAACAGCGCTTTACACTTGTAAAGTGTCCTTAACGTGGACTGTTATTAATCATGAAGACCTTTAATAACACATTTATAGATGCTTAATACATGGATTGTTAAACTCAAGTGTGACCGATACCTCTGTTATTGTAAAGCTATGTCACTTTTCAAATGGAAGCCACAGTGTCTAGCGAGACCCCAAAGCTGTGTACAGGTAGTGAACTGTTCAACTATCAACTGACATACAAGGCTCAGTGTGGATTCTGGACTGCAGGGAGGCAAAGCCAGTGGTGCTGGATCATGCTAAACACAAGTGCAGCATTTCATAACTGATACTGTGAGGCTGTTTATAAGAAATGCACATAGTCTTTGTTTATTAAAGAAAATAAAACATATGGACTCATCCTCTAATTTGTACATATACAGTTAATAAATCATTTTTAACAGGTACAAATGAAGTATAAAAATTACAATCTACATATTCAGTCCATGTGAACTTAACTGCAGTTGTCAACAGTAAAGCACAAAAAGACAAATGTAGAGAGAGGACGGACCACTGTAGCTGAGGGACGCTCTGCACGTCTCACCCTGTCACAGAGCTGAAGTTCTTTTCAATGTAATGCCAGGGTTGCATTCCCTCTTAAAGAGGAAATATAAGACTGTGTCTGGAAAGTGCTCTCGACATATTTACTTGGAGGGGCTGTAACTGCTAAGTAAACGCAACAGTTTGAAAAGTCCTACTTTAAAACCAAGAAAATCGATTCTAGAACACTTTTTTAAATAAAAAGTGTTCTAGATACGATGACACTGCTAGAACTGTAAAAGGTCTTTTACAGTTAAAGATAGACTGTTCACCTTTATCTAACACATGTTTTACATATGCGCTCTGTGTACTTACTCTATATACTAATGGAATAATTATACTGTGTTCATGAACCCACATTTAAACAAAGAAAGCATGTAAACTCTCTGTGGCGCAATCCCTTCGCTTGACAAAGGTAATAAGGAATGGAAGTAGAGACAGTTACACATTAAAAAGACAAGCATATAAAACAAGCAGCATCAATCCCAGATCAAAGAGCTGGAAGATAGAGGATGAGCTGCAATATGTAATGAACTGTACGAGATACACATCCTAACAGACTCTGCCCCAGATCCTTCTGCCTCTTTAGCATGTGATACCCGGAGAATGGGTTGTCCCAATGTACTTGCTGTGGGTCGAGTCTGCTGTTGCAGTTATCTGTGGATTTCAGAGGCGATACCCCAAAAGGAAAGGTCAACATTGAGTGGCACAGTATATTTCAATCAATACCGTACTACAGTAGATACAGAACAGGATGCTCACAAAATCATTTGTAGAGACACCTTTAACAAGCTGCATTGCAAGCAACTATACAGGCGACAGCGATATAGCAACACAACAGCACACATGACACATCCACAGCACAGTACAGTGTGTACATGGGACTGTGTAGGTCTGTTACCAGATATTCCCCAGTTCTTCAGAATATATGTCAAATTAAAAGTATCTCAGCATTTAAACTCTAGAATACACTGGTCTTGATAACAGCCAGCCCGTATTGGCATATGGGCCAATGTACTGTACAGTATGGATCCTATAATAGAACACGTGTTGAATTCACATTGTTGGTGCTCATGAATGACTCAAGGATGTAAAGGACAGCAGGAGCTGTGCTAGTTTTTGCCAGATGGTAATTATTCCAACTTGGTTGATGGTTTTGTGATGTTGACTGTCCAATGAGCTCAGGCCTCCAGGGGAAGAAGGCTAATCACCAAGCCAGTGTCCACCTAGACCCCTCACACCTTCTTTGCAAAACCACATGCAGTGTGACCTTGGTTTTCCAGGAGCAGCCTGGTCTATGGAGCCAGGCAGGAATCAGCTTGTTAATATCCAGCTGCAACACCCTTCTTTCTGGCGTCTGACACTGCAGCGATGCACCCTCCTTGCTTTGATACGGCATTCACCACATTGAAAAAGTGAGCTTTCTGTCACCGTGTGGCCCATCGCTCTCAGCTCCTCTTTCACAGTCTGAAAACAAAAACATATTAAATCTCAGAGCTACTGAATCCAATTTGTCATCAGCACTTATTTTTTTCAGGAACAAGAAACACATCCAATAAAGTAACCAAACTAGATTTTATTTGAGGGACCTGGATTTTGAGTTGTTTCTTATTCCTTTTCAACATTTAATTAGTGTTTTATTCATTCAGAAAAAAAAAAATGTGCTAATTGCATGACATACATGGTAGACACAGAATCACATGTGGAAATACAAAAGATACCAGCAGCTTTTCACATTCCTGCCAGCATTTTATTTTGTAATTAACCTTCCTGCTGTATTGTAACAGAGCCATGTGTGTAACTACTGTGTTATTACAGTGTGTGTTACCCTGTAATTAAAGAAACCAACAACTGTCTAGAAAAATGTCATGACTATCAAACTGTATTGGTCTTCATAAACAACGACTGAATTGAATGTCTCCCCTCACCTCCTGAGCTTTTGAAACTCATTAGTTTGCTGTGTGGAATCTGCTTTTGGGACACACAAAAGACACATTGTGACAGTACCGTGTTGAAGTTCTTCTCAAACTGCACTTCGTTCGTCGGGGTCACATACAACACTGGAGCACCTATTGCATCTTTCAGATCATAGCCCAGCCACAGATGATTCATGATAACCTGGGATAAAGTTCAGAAACAGGAGATGGGTTTGATTATACAACACATTCCAGTTATTCTGTGACAGGAGCTCCACACAGCTTTCAATAAGCAATAGCAGTTATACAGAGCAGAGTACAACACATGGATATGAGCGAACACAAACCATTGTGCGCTGAAGCTGACCTGAGCAGTGCTGCTGGTTATCCGACTCCCTCCAGACCCACCGATCACCAGCATGGAGTTTCTGCTCTTGTTGACAAATACGAGGGGAGCTACCGATGAAGGAGGCTGTTCTCCTGAAAATAAAACACCATGCATCAGGACAAACACATTGAAATAAGAAGAACCAAGAGCTAGTCAATAGCAGTGAACACCAACAGGACCAGTACACCTGGGCTCAATGGAATTGCTAGCCTCCTGCTGGACATTACCAACAATCCCTCTGTTGTCTTTACATTATTATTATTATTATTTTTTTTAATGATTGTCAGTAGCTCTGGTCACCCATGGGTTATATCAAATCTTCAGTTTGATACTAGTACAGCAGGATATATATATCAAAAAACAAAAAAATTCAGAAAGAAAATAAAAGTTTACCTGGCAAAATGCTTGTTTTTTCCCACAGAAGTCAGCAAGCTCGTTATTGAAAATCACACCTGTCTTTGGAGAATACACCATTGAGCCAAAGCTAGAAAAAATTAGATGTGGCACTTTGAGGACACAGTGCAATACACTGGCTATATGGAGGAGCACGTTTTGCCAAGTTCCCTTATTACATTTACACAAATATATTCATGATTCAGGATTTCTTGGATCAATAATAACTTCCACCATTGTGGAATTAACTATGGGTCCAACGTTTAGAGTGGAGGGTGAACCAACAGTGGTTCGAATCCCACTTGTGCCAGTGTAACAGGCATTGTTGTGTGATAGCACTGCCGTTACAGATTCTGCCCCCTGCTGGTGAGATGAATACAGATGAGCCCAGCTCTTTTGCATAGTGGTTGAGATGCTCGCTTCCATCCTGTTACAGCAAGGTAACCTAATCTTGGCTGGGGTCCCACAGAAAGAAGGCTACAGCCCCTCTACTGGCAGGTCCAGACAGAGGCCCTTTCTCCTGTGCTCAGGTTCATTGGATGAAATACGACAGCAGGACTTGTGGTCGCCTGTTGACCTACAGCACTCGTGATTCATAAGAAGGTTGCAGTGATGTGCATTCCGATAGGGCGCTCCAAACCGGGGGAGGAGCTGAAACACTCCCAGCAAACCTTGTGATGCTTACATGTGGTTGATGGTGCTGGTGACAGAGACGGCACTCCCATCCTCCGCAAGGACAGACACGTGTGTGGTGCCCACAGAGTCCCTGCCAGGGGAGCGAGAGTAGTACTGGAGAGGGTGGGTGCGGTCGTCGTTGATCAGCTTTCTAATACGATTGGCAAAACCTTCAGATATCAAGTTTTGGACCTTTACGAAACACAGAAATGAGAATCAGTCAAAGAGCTCTTAACATTGCAGACCAGTACGGTGTACAGGGAAAACAGCAGATCACTTTCGCCATATAGGGAAAGTAACTCAGCAGACCAGTGAAGTCATTAATACAATAATATCAGTTTAGACACGGAAATGATGAAATGAGTTATTCTCGGTTTTCCTTAAGAGGACAACACAAATAAAAACAAATCCCAAAGATTTGAAGCTTGTAACTGCAGATATTTGATCGGTTACTGACTTCTTCAGCACTCATGTTGGGATTTCTCTTCTGGCCATTTCCAAATTTGAGAGCCTCGATGATGCGGTGGTAGGTAAGGGTTCTATTCGCTCCCTTTAGAGAGTCAGGAGTTAATCCGAACCCTGGAGGAGAGGCAAGGAAACAAAAGAGACGCAGAGCATTTCTGAGCAGCTCCTTGGGAAGCAGGGTTTAAAACAATACATATGCAAAAACGCATCCCCACACATGTGACACGGGGGCAACTGTGAAACACCTCCGTTTTAACAAATTAATTTCTATGCTGATATTAACAGGTTGCTATAGAAATTACCATGACAGGCAGCAAGAAAAATGTCTGGTCTTTGTAATGAATTGGCATCTCAGCCCATTTAATTGAATGAAGAGGCACAGGCTGGAAGTGAACCACAAACTATATGTTTCAAAGACAAACGCCTAACCATTCAACTGAAGAACAAGCTCTATAGAGGACAGGCAATTACAGACCTTATGCTGATGTCAGTATTAATAACTCATCAGCTGCTAGGAGGAGATTCATTACATCTTATATTCCAATAGAAAAAATAGCATAAACATGCACCCTTAAATACAAATCCAGAGGGTGCAACAGTCACTTAGAAAAAATGGAACAAATACTGCACTGGAGTGACTGTTATATGAAACTTGTGTGTGTCGTTTAAAATCAGCTCCATTCTATTACTGATCTTCACAAATGCTAGCAGGTATTCATCGACAGTACCTTCCATCACTTTGAGTATGAAGCTGAGAACGGCCCCCTGCTGGCAGGGGTGGCATGTATATTAAATAACCACCGTCTCAACTTGCAGGGGATCTTGGATTTTGGCTTTGAAGTTTTCAAAGTCTTCAGCAGTCAGAGTTCCACCTGGTGTACAGAAACAAGGAGAAAAAAAACATGCTGCACATTACAAAGGGACGGCAACTGGATTTTATATTGTAAAATGCACAGAATTAGTCGTTGAAACATTTTTATTGATGTTACTTTGGTTACACTTGACATGAAGTGTCTCGAATAATCATTGTGCAAAAAGAAATAATGATCTTGTCTCTGGATCCGTTTGAGCCCAGCATAGTTCATAACAATATTCACTCGCTATTATTATTATTATTATTTATTTCTTAGCAGACGCCCTTATCCAGGGCGACTTACAATCGTAAGCAAATACATTTCAAGTGTTACAGTACAAGTAATAATACAATAAGAGCAAGATAAATACAATGACTATTCCACTGTAGTTCGTCACAAGGGATTTTTGCATCAGATTAAAGGTAAGCAAGCGAGACTAATCTGATTATAGTCTGATCTTCAACACCTGTGCCTGTTTCCATGTAATGAAAAACAACACGTCAGCTGCAGCAATGACCTCAGACAGCCCGTCACAATGCAGCTGTCTGCAGGTGTGCAAGGTGAGACTAACAATCAGGAGGGACCCTGAAGCATGTTTCAATGGGTCTTCAGTAGAGAATATTGCTGTGAGCCATGAGGAACTTCTGGAAAATACATTTCAAGAATGCAATAAAAAACTGAAAGAAACCCAAAAAAAAAAACCTGAATGAAACGTGGGCAAGAATGTTGTTTAGCTCTGTGACTAGGACCTCCGGTGTGGTGCACTGCTTTCCTCATTGTCTGTACTACACAGTCCTGAGTTACCTTGGCTCTTTGTGTCTTGCACCATTGCCTCTACTAGCGGTCCCTTGTAGAAAGCATCGGGCCCGTGGTCAGCAATGAGTTCCAGCGTGTCGGCCAGCTTGGGGTACCGAACTATCTGACCTTCCTTTAAGACTTCCCCTTTGTCATCACAGAACACCGCACTGCACAAAACAATGTACCGGATTAGCAAGAACATTCAAAGACATATTCTACTCAAAAGGCACCAACATGCCCACTCCCTTATAATAGTTTACCATGGTAATTGTGCAGTTTTACTTAGCTTTCCCCCCCCCCATGGTTACCATGTTTATTAATATGCTTTACCATACCTCGCTTTTCTTTACAATGCTTACCTATGCGTTACCATGCTTTCACTGTGCTTTATTACACTTTGCTATACTTTTAGTTGTGCATCAAAAGTCAGCTCTCTTCATAAACGCTTATCTAAACCAATGATAAGAACCGTGCAGTACACAAAGCATGTATTATTAGTTTTAATCACCTCACATATTTGAAGGATTAGAAAAGCAGGAAGCATGAGATCATATTCTATTAACCTGAGAGGAGTAACAGTAAAACTAGATTATTAATTTTAGCAATAAGGGCTGACTAAAAAGCCAGATGTTTTCAGTTTAATTAAGCCTTATTGACACACGGCGAAGGAAAATCACTAACGGAGAAGAGAACTACAGTTTAGTATGGGTTTTAAAGTTTGTAGATACAGACTGAAAAGCTCATCCATCTTTGCTGTTAGGATGTAGCGGTGAGCACTGGAAGACTCATAAGACACACTTCTAACTATTTTTCTATATAAAATTGATGCTGTTAGTTTGTACAGACAATGGACCGACCAGACTGTCTATGGGCTAGGATCAGATGTTGTCTGTAGCTGCCTGATCCAATTATCAAGCATTTAATAAAGTGAAGGAGTGCCTATATATTTATCTACACACACACACACACTCTGATTCATTAAACTTTCAGTAAACTGAGTCTGTATGATTTTTCTTGATTACGTTGTCTGGATATGCCAATACCTGCAAGTAACTACGCATCGCAACTGCTGCAGAAGGAGGTTATGTGACTTGCTCAGGGTCACACACAGTGGCTGAGCCGGGATCTGAACCGGGAACCTCCTGGTAACAAGCCCTTTTCTCTAAACACTGGATCACCAAGCCTCAGATGTTCTGATGCAAGAGGCTTGTATGGTTGACATCCTTACCATAGCGATGAATTTCTAATACTACTTGAAATATATCTGAGGAACGAGCCCAGTGTTACAGGGATGGGGAAGCCTCGTCTCGCCAGCTCGATGGCAGGTTGAAACAGAATTCTCCAGGGTAACTTGCCGTACAGTCTGTGTGCCTCTGCGTAGCCTCGGATCTCTCCTGGCACACCAATCCACTGGGAGCCTGTCGTGGGACAAACAGAAAGACAGCAGCGACAGAGGATCAAAGGTGCTGCAGTAACAAAACCAGGGAATGTTACATTCTAACAAGTCTGTGTTAAGGGAACCGTGTTTAATGCTGTTGTAGCTGCCTGCCATAGAGATGTGTTATATAGATGTGTTATATAGAGTGAAGCCATCTAGTGCACAGCCATGCACTGACCATAAAAACAGGGCTATATAAAAGATGCTTCTAATCAGATTGGACAGTGTGAAGCTTGTGCTACTGTACCTGGCATCAACTGAAAGGTCTTTGGACATTCTCCCAACAGGTTTGGTTTGACGTTTCTCGGGACAGTTTCTCGTGCATTTATGATTTTAACTGTACCTGAAATGCAGAACAGGGAACTGTAAAAGATTCTGTATCTATCGCTTTCCAATACGTCATCTCTTACATGTTTAATATCCTATTATGATTCTCTCTTGTTGTGGATGCTTGCATCATCATTAACCACGCTCATTAACTATTAAACTGCTGAACTGACATGCTGATACATCATTTAACATTATATACCAACCGAATACTCACTTCTGGGGATGCAAACACTACTCTATTACATCATCTATGTACAGTGAAGTTAGCATTAAAAAACACACACACACATTACTAATGCATTCTAAAACCACTGCACTACAATCCTATTCAAATGCAAACCAAAAGGAGGTCATTTCACTTTCCTTTCCAAGGGAGTCTGACCTGACAGGGCTGTTCATCTCTGGACAGGAGACTAGTCTCTCTGTTGCATAAGGTTGCAAGCCCGCCCTCTTTCATTATCCCTACTTTCTTAATTACAAAATAATAAAACATTGTAAATCAAGCACGTCGACTTACCGTTGGCGTTGTAAACGGTGAAAATCACTCCTCCACCAATGCCCATGCTCTGTGGATTCATCAACGAGGTGCACAGCAGTGCTGCAATGGCGCCATCTACTGCCGAACCTCCCACATACAGCATGTCACTGCAAACGAAGCCTCATTGCAGTTCACTCTTCATAGCACCAAAGACGTATATAAATGTATGTAGAAGATCTTTGATAGCACACAGATACGAGTTCTCCCAGAACTGCATTTTACGTAGTTTGACGTCGTTGCATTTTGCGAGCCCCAAGGGTTTTGAAGCAAGTATACGTCTGTGTGTCTTATTGAAAGAATCAATTTCACCCACTTCAGTTTTAACCTACTATGTGGTTGCACTTTGACCGGTAAAATGGAAAAAAAAGCTATGTCCAATCTATTAAAATAAATAGTGCTATAAAAACCAACAAAACTTTTCTGCCCAAGGTAAATAAGGAACGACACTGAAAGTTTGTATCGCTTTTACTGTACTTTCAAACCCTTATCACAGGTCTCAGTTTCACATGCTTATCATTTTCCACAGACTGGCTACAGCAGCAATGGTGGGATAGATAGAAAAAAATATGTAAACTTGCAGCTAGTCATGGTGAATATGTTTACTACCGGCATTAAGGGAACTGCATTACTCTAACCATTTGGGGCAATTAACTGTTCTATTTGGGAAAGAAAAATGTGTATGAAGCGATTTGGTCTGGTTGTTTTGTACACAAAATGGTTTTTTAAAAGTGGGTAGAAAAAAGTTTTAAAAAAAGTTTAATATAAAAAAAAAAATCTATGCCACACAGTGGGCATATATAAAGAAAAGGAGCCTACAGAACAAGGACTCTGCCAATGGGCTCTGAGTGTAATGGTTTAACTGAACAATCGTTCATTTTACAGCATTAACACAACGGGACGAGAAAAAACACATTCTTTCTGCAGTGAAGTCTTCCTGTCGGCTACGAAAATCATTGAGCAGTTGGTCGGTTTCCATGTCGTGCTTGGACAGGTTTCAAAGGGTTTAGAAAACACATGGCTCATGCACAGGACTTCTGAATCCATCTGCAAGGAGGTGCAGTGTGGCCTTTCAGTGTAAATCAAGTTTTAGTGGCAACTATACAGCAGTCACCAGCATTTCCACATCGACCTGTAACATGTTACAGCTGGGATTACTGAGCCCCGTGTACTACGCAGAATAGTGTCACATGAAGACAGCGCCAGGATACACGGCACTGAAGGTCACTGTAGACTAGGGAAGAGCGGATTTGGGATTATACTAATCGTGTTCATGTAGCATTTTTTAAAGTGGATTGCTTACTATACTAAACAAGAGAACGATAGTAAAGAATGTGGTCTTTCTCATGTAGACCTGTGCTCAGTTAGTTTCATCAGGCGCAAGAGAAGCACAGTAGCACTTTTAAATACGTCACTGAATCAATACAGCATGCTGTTCAAATGCATACAATGCCTCTATTCATAAAGCTTTAGCTCGTGGTTTATTTCATGACAGTTTTTTTCAAATGGCTTTAAAGCTAGGTGAATAGAGCCCTGTATTACTAACTTTTTTAAAAAAATCAACTTTTGGGTAGAAAAACGCTCCAAACACCTCAGACTATAAACCACTACAGCAAGCTCAAATATCGTCATTGATTTTTTGTTTGTTTGTTGTATAAATTCTTTACGCATGTTCAATGTGAATAGCTTCTTAATGAACTGAAGCTTCCAGATGAGAGATCTCCCAGGACTCTGACCCTACAAATACCAGTACAGTAAAATGCTCCAAGTACTGTAGCGATAAAAATCAGAACCTTCCCCAAAAAGCCTCATTTCACTAGTAATATCTTTTTAATGTGACACATGCAAAGGAAAACTAGCAGGTCTCTTATTAGCGGTGCAATTATACTGTAGCATGCACGGGGGTAGGGGTCAGGGCTGAGAGGCGACAATTTGAAGACATAAGCCCGACATACGCTCCTGCAAGAGAGCCGACTCTTTTGTACAGCGGTATCGGCGCTATGCTTCACAGCGAGATCGTTATAATACTATATGTTATAGTTTCTAGTCTTCCACTTTAAATAACAATTACATTTGCCAACACCTTCTGTTTTGCACAGACTTACTTGCAAGCTAATAATTAGCTTCGTCAATAAATTCTTAAAACAAACACGGGGCCATTATTTCCTGTAAAGATCCCTGAAGGATTGCGCATGTTTGAACCAGCATGCGGGACAGGACAAGGGGGCAAGAAAGCATACACTCAGATCACTGACAATCTTTCAAAGTTCGTTCCAATGTGGGTCTGATAGTGTAGCGCTTGACCGGGTGTACTGCATGAATACAGCACCACGGTGTTGTGCAGTGGAACATATTATAGGACAGATACATTATACTTTACCTGCCGATTTCTGAACAGACCTCCGAGTCAGCAGCCACAGCAGCATGCCTGAAGCAATCCCTGTCTTTGGGTGAGCGTCTGGACTTCACAACCAAAATGGCTATCAAAGCAACGGTCACGGTCACAAAGAGCAGCGTGAAAAACACACCGCAGCAAGCCTTGGTCCGAGTGATCGCCATCTCGAGGATTACACAGGGTCGGGCGTATATCCAGACTGACTGGCGTCTCTACTGTTGGCAGGCGCTTTTATGTTCCGAGTAGAGGGCTGGACACTCCCCCCTCGGTTGACTATCCACTGAATAAACACCTTCATGAAATGCAGCAATGTGTCAGGAAACGGAGTTACTTTAAAACCAGATTAAAACCACAACCTTCATTAGGCGCCCGCGTTACCAGAACATCAGTCAGTCATCATCAGCTGGGCTTTATATCCACGGGTTCTGATTGTCGTTGTTTTCCGCCGACTTTCCTACTCTCCTTTAAAAATTCAATTGATACATGTTTAGCCTTTCGTGTATCTCAATCACAACCAAGAAAGGTGTTAATAGTAACATTAATTTAATTGACAGGGTTTTTTCTATGAAACAACTAAATGGGCTTTTAAAGCAGAGGAGAGAAGTCGGGGTAAAGCAGCACAACTCAGAAGCCCTATTGATATCTTCCCTCAATCCATTCGAAATATGTATAACGTAGAATCTGCTGTCTAAGCTTTAATAAATATCGTTCTTTTCCTGACTGAGCTGTTGAAGCAATGACTCCGGAATCCATTGTTTAAAAGAGGGAAATGGGACACTAAGCAGAACTCCTACTGTTAATCGAGTACGCTTCCTATCCAAAATATTTTTGTTTTTTTTTTAAATTTGGAGTCGCCAATTACTTATTCTCGTTTTGAAAGCACAATTATTATTGTTTTTATTTCAACCCGGCTCACCGCTGCCACCCCCCGGTAACTCGACCTAATTGCATTTAATGTAATACCCAGAAAAATGACCACAGACTATTTCAAGCAAGGGCATCACATTTAAGGCACTGCGTCTGTGGTGATGACAAAGGGACGTTGTTGTAGTGTGTCCATGTCCGTACCACTGGGCTCTGAGCCAGCTCTGGTCATACCAGTATACAGACAGCAGTCACAGACCCGTTATTGTGTTAGCAATCCTATTTTGGTAAGCATTGTCAATCCTTTAGTTTTGCGCAGGAAGAAAGTAAACAACAATTGTGCTGTTCACTTCAAAGTTATTTGGCAGAAATTGTGCAGTTCTTGATTACTGGTGAGCTTTATGTTAAACAAACTATATTACACAGCATTTATTTACTTCTTGCGGATTCCAAGGACTGTACTTGAGGCTGGAAGGAATGGCAATGAATCATTATTTCGTAACATTATAACATTGTAAGCTTATGACTGATGGTACCCAGTTAAGAGAATAGCCCTGAAACCAACCTTGAATCAGCTGTTTAGAGGTTGTCAGATGAAAGCTGAATATAGTTCAGTCAGGAAACTCATGTGATAAATTCTTTTTTCAAACATAGCCTAGACAACACTTTTACATTTTACACTTTTTTTTATATTTTACACTACATTCAGCCCCTGCCCAGCATAGCTGCCCTCCCGTTAGACCAAGCCAAAAAGCAGGTGACGTCTGTGAAGGAGGAGGAGGCGCACTCTGGCACACAGCAGGGGCGTAATGGATTGCGTGAAGTTTTAAATCCTTTCCTTGCTGATCATTGGATGTATATATTTTTTTTATCGAAAATAACTAATAAGATGCTAGCTATTCGACTGAAGATTTGATCTGGTTTTGGAAGCACCTAAAATATGCTCGATGTTTATGTGATTTGAGCTAAGGGTTAAAGTGAGTTCCCTGCCAGAACCACCACTTTGCTTAATGGAGGGCAGCTCTGCCAGCTTCACCCTTACTTCACAGTACAAGATGAATACCAAGTGGTAAGGATTGTACAGTGTAAAGGCACGTTTAGATTTCTTTTCCTTTCATTTTCTTTGGGCTTGTTTTTTGTTTTATTTTGATCCTACACAGTGACATTACCGAATGTTTCCAAAGCTTGCCTCTACAGGTAAACTACCATCCCACCTTTATTCAGATTACCCTCTCTGTCAAGGGTCAGATAAGACATCCTACTGCTGCCTCAATTCAAGAACTGACATGAAAAAAACCCCGATATGTTTAAAAAATAACTCTGTTGGCAGCACCTGACAGACAGATAATATACCTGGTTAATCCAATTGCACAACAGACCAGCACATTATCAAGATCATGTTTGGGATAGCCTAAACAATCAAGAAACATACAGTCATATATTAATCATTAAATATAAAAACACAATACAAACAGCTCTGGAATCAGCATCAAAATTTAACCCCTTCAGGTACACAAGGGATTGAGCGGTTGTTCAAAAGGTTTCTTCTTAAAATACTTTGGAGAGCGACTCAAGTATCACATGGAAACTGACAGTTTGGATGACCAGATTCAACCCATATCAGTACATTTGAAACCCTGTTTTGTGCACTTCATTGCAAACATAAGAAAGTTAGCATCATTTTAATTGTGGGACACATATCCCTTGTACCTTAAATAGATAAACTGTCTTAACTACTGTACCAGTTCTGACCAGGGTAAACCAAGTGCAAGTTCATTATTTCAATATGTTGTAAATCAACTGCTTGTATTGGTCAGCAGCCAAGGAAAACGAGACATATTGAAAGGATTGCTGGCCCTAGAACACCATGTGCTGTAAACATCTTCTGCACTAACAAACCGATTGCTCTTCCAGCTTATCTCCCAGGAAAATGAAATGTGTTGACTTGGTTTTGTGGTTCCACAGGATGCAGATCATTAGTTATATGGAAAAGCAGCTTTAGTTTATTCCCGTGAACAAACGAAATATCACTAAACATTCCTCTGAGGAGCACATTGCTGATAATCATCTTCGCAAACTGCTGTGAAGCAAGACGCCGAATAGGGTTCAGTACCCAGCTTCATTACATGCGTATTAAGCCAATAGAATAAAAGAGTATTCGGGAGGCACTGGAGTGCGATAGGAGCAGATTCCATTACTACACACAGGAAAAGCAAGTATTCACCAAATAAACGTGCCATCTTTCAATACATTGAGTAATATCAACTTCTAATAATAATAATAATAATAATAATAATACCCAGTATGAACCTCTGTTCTATTTAGACTGGGAATACAAGGAGTGTAATGAAAATTGCATTAAACTGAGGGAACACAAAGCCATCTGTGGCTTGAAACCTGGTTCCAGGAGACTGGGAGACCTAGTTTGAGGCAACTTTGCTGTATTAAACCCCAAGTTAACCCTCGTGTGCCATGCAGTGTCCTGAAAACTTGTCTCCTGAAACCAAGTTCCAAGCCACAAAGTGGCTTTGTGTTCTTGCAACTTAACATGTTTTCCGAGCAATTGCCCAAACATGAGTGCCCACGAGAACCTCACCAGCAAAGCATTAGGGTTCTGGCAGCAGATCGGTTAGACTGGATTCTTTTCACTGTCAGTCATCACATCCTCATCACTGATTAAAACAGAAGTGTAATGCACCCATGGGGCCGAATAGAGATCTCCAGAGAAACTTCTTTACGGACACCCCTGCTCTTAATGTTTTCTCTGAGATGTCATTCTTATTCTTTCACAGTTGTGCATTGAAGCCTGTCTGGACCAGCTCCGACAGGTTTGTTTTAACCCACGCATCCTAATAAAGCACTAAACTAAACCAGCAGAAGTGTTAAAACCTGTCATAACAACGTAAGATGAAGGCATGTATTAAACATCTGCCTTCTGTAATCCAGCTTGAATACAAGAAGCAAAATCATAAAGGATAACTGGTGTCCGAGGCAATAAGGGTCTTACTGGGAGTCACATTATTGTCCAGTTCCCTTGCCTCCCCTTTATGGCTGTCTCTATCAATATACTACAGAGTAAAATATGAATTGAATATTTAGGTCACTATCGGGTTCCAAACGGATGGACTGAGATTGCTGGGGCAGGCTGTGTGCCATAAGAAATCACACATTCCTGCTACAAGGACATTGTATAAAAGGTTTGTACAAACCGATATATTAGCTTGTGTTGCTATTGCTGACAGATTAACCCCACACACCAGCTTATACCCCAGAGGTTAAAAAAACAGGCCTGTTTCAACTCTGAACTGGACACTTCTGTCCACTTCTGTCTCTCTAGTTTCAGTATTACAAAGACAGGATGTCGCAATGTTTCTATTTTACTGTTTATTGGCAGATGTATTTGCACTGTTTAGTGTAGATAGCGCCTTTTTATTCGGTCTTTGTCCTGTTAATATCATTCATGCTTGAAATTTCTTCTCCACCTTCGGGCAAACGTTTTGTGTCACCTAGAATCTTAGGATTGAGACATAATTAAAAAATAAAACTACATGGACATAATTTAGATCTCTTATTTAACATCATGTAATCAAAGACACTATTGCAAAAGTCTACTGGAAGCCATAATAGTAGTACAGTATTTCACATTAGATTTCAAAATGTCACTTTTCAATTTGTCAGTTTTTCGTTAAGTACAAACTACAAAGTGGTATGCAGTTCAATATGTTAACGCAACATTATTCTGCAGGTTTCATTCGACTTTATAGCTGTACATCCCAATTAATTTGTCCTGTTTATTTTGGGAAGTTTTTGAATGCTGGCAGTAGTTAGGTAGCTGCCATGCAAAGCTGGGGCATGGCCCGGTCTCTTACAAAGACCTCTATTATATTCAGTGCACCAGGAAATGAGAGACTCCAGCTCTGGAACTGGATTAATCTGAGCCTGTAGAATTCTAGTTGAAAATTCAGAGCATGGTGCAAGCAAACTTTGCAACATCTAGAAAAACAGAACAGCCAGTGGTAAATGTGAATGCTCTGTGTTATGAAAGGGGTTTGATATTTAAAGTGAAAGGGGAAGCAGAATGTAGATAAAGGAGGTCATTTTAGCACAGCACGCTGGCTCCCTGAACATCGTGCTGAGGTGTGCCCGGCGACTCCGATAGAAAGGTGATATGGCCGCTTGTCTAACTACTGTTTTGAACCCAGTGATTATTTTAACAGGTATAGTGTTAATCTCTTCTTCTGCAGGTGTGCTTTGAGACTTGGAATCAATAAATGTCATGCTGTTTAAATTCAATCACGAGTCATTGTCGTCTTAATTATACTTTATTAATTATAATTGATAATGACAATGATAGAATCATGTGGTCATTGTGCGAAATTAACCAACAACCTTCCATGGGTTACACTGGCTCTGCCTGGTCTGTCCCAATAGTATAAAGAAGGTCGGATCAGCAGAGTTTATAGGTATCAGATATCATTGGATTTCTGCACAAGCACGGACATACTCCAGGGGAGTCTGAACAGGCTGAGGTGATGCCTCTACAGGCGTAGAGAATGGATGTGGTGTCTGACACAGAGAACAGAGATTCTCATGGAGACTGAGGACTCTTTTCCAAGGGGTCCTGGAAAACAAAAAGAATAGCAAAGTACAAACCACACAACTCAAAACACGTGTGCTTCAAACTTAATACAGAGATCAAGGAATAGAAGACATACCACAAAGTGTAGCTATTGTAACTTCACATGCCAGTCAAACCAGTGACTAATCGATGCAACCAACTTCCCCTAACATTGATAGTGTAACTTGATATGCAAGTGTAACTAAACAACTATGTATGGAGTTACTAACAATATATATGTATTGTTTTGAAGTTCAGCAAATTCAGGGGAATTCCAAAAGAAGGTTTCAAGTAGTCAGTCAGTTCTGGATACGGTAAAACGATAAGACCTGGTTTAAAAGTACTTCTGATAAGGAAAATGATTATCAAATATTTCACCCAGAACTATAAGGCACCTCATGCTGATGCTGTGTATGTATTAATAAAAAAAGAATCACCTACAATTCCGTGACAAGCGACTAGAAGTCTTTCTCAACGCAGAAATGATCGAATACTGCTAAATTAGATCATTGGATAAACACAGTCTTATTAATTAAGAATCACAAAGAGAATCACAGGGAATCACAAAGAGGTGTGGGAAAGCATGGGAAACTAACTACTGTTCAGATTCAGCATGGTAAATTAGGAGAGTAGTGACGTCAGGCCAGGAAGTAATGGACACAGAATGGGGAGGAATGCGCTTTTGCGCTGGTTGATTGTAAATCAAAAGGTTTAAACAAAACAAACACTTCACAAACTAAACAAACGGCAGGCTGGCCAAACAAAACAGACAAAACAAATACTGCAGAAGTACTAAATAAAACAAAGTA
Source organism: Acipenser oxyrinchus oxyrinchus (assembly GCA_030684275.1). Lineage (NCBI taxonomy): Eukaryota > Metazoa > Chordata > Actinopteri > Acipenseriformes > Acipenseridae > Acipenser > Acipenser oxyrinchus. Next base: position 26,826,807 of record CM060267.1, on the reverse strand, counting down.
TTTCACGCTGCTGTAAAACCAGCACGAATAGCAATTGCAATGATTTGTTTTTTAACTTTCTCTCCTGTTCTCTCTGTACTGAACACTCAACCCCGAGTGAGTGATTCGTGCCTCTGTATATACAGCTATCTGAGATTCAATTGCTAATGAATCATTCACTTGAACCTCGGCATGTGAACTCATTTGTGCAATCCCCATGCCCACATACTACTACACATCGTATCTGTATGTGAAGTGATTCACAATCCTGTGCCTAAACACACACATATATATGCATATATATATATATATATATATATATATATATATATATATATATATATATATATATATATATATATATATATATATATATATATATATAGAAATCACTCATGATACACAGCCCACATTGTACCCGTGCACCAATACATACACACCAACAATAACACACCACATAAAACATAAAACCCCAAATACGCACAGGGGCGGGGCACCCTGCCATAGGGAGGTATTGGAAATGGAAGCTTTCAGTGTAGGTTATCCAAAGAAGACGACTCCACTGCGCATACAGTTATATCACTAAGTTATTGTTCAGGGGGTAGCGTCTGCTGACGGGGCTTCGTGTCTGTATTGGTGTAATTTGTTTTTACAAGTTGCCCCTGTGTGTATTTCATGTTTATATGTATGTGTGTGGTGGTGCACGGAGTGTGGGTTATGCAGCACAGGTGATTGAAAATGTATATTTGTATTTAGGCACAGGGATTGCACAACCACTTCATGTGCAGATTAAAGTGGGTATTTGTATGTGGTATGGGGAGTGCACAATTAGCTCACGTGCAGACTATGCTGAGATTCAATTGAATGATTGATTAGCAATCGAGTCTCGGCACAGCTGCATAAAAGAGTGAGTGTTTCAGGCACACGGGGTTGGTGTGTCCAGGGAGAGAAATATAATTAAAATCATAACAATCGTTACGCGTGTTGGAGTGGAAACAGCACGGTGCTTGCTTTGTATCCGTTTGCTTTACAAAAGTGTTTTGATTTTTTTAAACCATGTATTTGTTATTCAATCTGCACACTGGAGCATTTCACTCACCATTCTGTGTCCTGTATTTCACCGCAAGCCATCATATCACACACGTTTACTATAGTAACCACATAGCAAGGTGGAATAAAGCAGGGTAAAGCATAGGTAAGCATTGTCAAGAATAGCAAGGTGTGGGAAAGGATATTCATAAACACAGTAAACCAGGGTAAATGCATCGTATACAAAGGAGACAAGCATGGTAAAACTGCAAAAATACTGCAGTAAACCTTTGCAAGGGTTAAGAGAGAGAAAGGGAAGTGGGTAGAGTTCTATTGTGGTTGAGGGAATATTTAAATGGAAGTAGGAGCATTCTGTCCTGTAGATCTGTTAAAGGGGACTCATCCTGAGCTTCAGGCTGATCTGTGCTGTGGTATAACTAGATACGCTGTTTTGAATTTTCAGTTTTTAGCCAATTTTAAGGCAGGCCATTGTCTGGTAAAAGGAAGGAAATCGTAAATGAATCCTCAATTGAAATCCACACTGTAGAATTGTGGCAATGTGCTCCGTCCCTGTGTGCATTTCTGTGTTGTATGTTGCGTGTGGTGTGTTTAATGTTGGTGTATAGATATGGCTGCACGGGATATAAATGGGTGTGTGCAGCACAAGTTATTTAAAATGTATAATTCTATTTAGTCACGGGATTGCACTTCACGTGCATTTAAAGTATTTAATATGTGAGCACGGGTTGCACATAATTCACGTGCTGGGATTCAAGTGAATAATTAATTAGTAATTGAATCCCAGCACAACAGTATATATAGATGCACGTTTGACTCACTCGGGGTTGTGTGTTCGGTGAGTGGAGAACGGAGAGAGAGAAGGAGAGACCTAAAGATAACAATTGCTATTGCGTGCTGGTAGGACCAGCACGATACTTGTTTATTTACTCACCGTGTTTGTGTGTCTGTCCGTCCACCGTTTGTTTAATTGTTAGTCCGTTTTGTTCGTCTATTTATTTTGGCGCAAGTGCCGTGTCCTGTTTCTGTTTGTTTAAACCTTTTATTTATAATAAACCGCGCAACAGCGCTTTCATCATTTCACCTCATCTGTCCTGTCTCTGTGTATTCATTTCCTGGATCTGATGGCACCACTCAGCCAGCCGTGTGACAAGAATATATTGAGTTTCATGTCATGTCTCACTCGTCTCTTTAAGGAGAGAAGTTTCCCATGCCCCTCCAGATCTGCTCTGATGAAAGGGGAACATAAAAGACTGGCATGCATCCACTAACTACCGCCTCTCATAAAATAGCTGAGTCCATTGGGTCAAAATTCTGAGAGAAGCAGATGAATTTGGACCAACTGCATCGCTTTCAAGTTATAAACACACAAAGGTTTAGTGGAAGTACAACAGCTGCTGCAATCGCTAAGGCAACAGCCATTCCCCCTGGAATCACATCAGCATTGTCCCTTGGATAACAGCATGGGAGGCAGCAGAATCCAGGAAGGGAAAACATACAGAGGTTGAACCACAGAGATCTCAATAATCACGTTAGCTGTTGAATTCAAGAGTGCAGACCCTGAGTTTCACACAGACTGGTTCACATTCCTGGACAAATCAGGTGCAAGGGAAACATTAATTACAACATCAGAAAAGTCCTTCCAAATCAAATTAGTCCAAAACAATATCAAACACAAGCTACACTGTAGAGTCTGGGGAGTACAGTGGAGCTGAGGCACACACATACAGCACACACATCTCACACTCTCACAAAACCTAGCTTTACAGCCTGATGAAAATAAATGCTAAACAGGGTACAGTATTTTATCTCGGAGAAGATCTGTTTTGCACATTTTTGGAAACCTTGTCAGCATTGGCAATCACCACAATCCAATGAACATGTGCCTCCAATTTCATTTGAACCGTGATCAAATATGCACCTCTATCTCTGGATTTATCTTTCATTTCAGTTAATTGATTTATCATGCTCTGAAACTAGAATGAAAAACACCCTGCCCTGAAAGCCTTCAAACCTTTCACTCACAGTTTGTGTGACAAACACTAAGAACACTTCATCAAAATGTTTAATTGAAATCATTGCACATTTAAAAAGGAACAAATCAATTACAATACAAATGTATATAAATAACAGCAACGGTTGAGCAAAACGGAAATATCATTTTTAAAACGGCATTAAAATTCTAACTAATGCTTGCTAGTGTAACAGGGCAGAGTCTGGGCATAGTCTGGAGACCACGCATCAAACTGCACGTGCTACTAGAATGTGGAATTCTATAGTCACATTCTATACTGACATCTACTGGCAGACACGACCAGTCAAACCAATACAGGCTTGATTCGGTAATCCAGACTAACAGAACCCCGTTCCAGTTGCGTGGGAGAATCTCTGCCTCGATTCTCCCACGCAACTCCACTACTCCGCTACTCCGCTCACTCCACTGGCTCCCGATCACTGCTCGCATCCAGTTCAAGACTCTTGTACTAGCCTACAGATGCCTTGACCAGACTGCACCCAGCTACCTCCAGACCCTCATCTCTCCCTACACCCCCACTCGACCTCTCCGCTCCGCCTGCACTAGAAGACTGGCTCTACCTCCTCTACGCTCCCCTGCCTCCAGAGCCCGCTCCTTTTCCACCCTCGCCCCGCAGTGGTGGAATGACCTTCCTACAGATGTCAGGACTGCCCAGTCCCTGACCACATTCCGGCGCCTCCTCAAGACTCACCTCTTCAGAAAGCACCTGTAGAACTCCTCTGTTCTTCCCCTGGGACACTTATCACCCTTCCTTAAATGCGCTTTACTTGCTCTTATCTGCCCCCTATTTTACTGCATTTAATCCTGTACTTCAGAGTACTGTAATCTGCCAAGTGTTTAATCTGTAGTATTTTGTATTTAATCATATCCTGATGTATCTATCACTGACACTGTTATCTGCTGTATTATTGAATCGTATTTTGTCACGCTTGTACTTGCTTGAACCAAAGTCATTGTATTTATCTTGCTCTTAATTGTATTATTACTTGTACTGTGATACTTGACATGTATTTTGCTTACGATTGTAAATCGCCCTGGATAAGGGCGTCTGCTAATAAATAAATAATAATAATAATAATAAAAAATACTTCCACATTCTAAAACAGACATGACACATTTCAGACAAATCCATCACAATTAAATGAGGTAACAACAAAACAGCGGTGTTGCCACTCTTAAAAGATCTTTGTACACACTGGGAGTCTATAAACCGGATTGTCAACTTACAATTCATTTTGCTGGCGACAAAGGTTCCTGGCAGCTGTTGCATTAAAGTGTTGCAATGCTTCTTTGTTATTTTAGGGTGTGGGTCAATTATCCAGAACTCATCAAACTGCTCACATCCCCACTCGCCTGCTAGCCATGTTATGTTATCTTTTTGAGATAATAATATACTCTATACCCCTCCTTGGAGTAGCATACGCATACGTTTTAAAATTGTAGTCACACTGTTCGGTGCCAATTTGAAATAAATTTCACAACAGTTGCATTACCGCTCTTTACCAGGTGATGGGGCTAAAGTTCTATAGATGTCTACAATCGTATTTTAAGCCCGCACTGTTTTCAAAATAACCACAGTCCAATAAATCAAAAACAAAAATATTTATTTTTGTAAAAACATAGCAGCTTAACCTCAATACACCTACTGACTATTCACAATTAACAAGAGAATCACAGCGCAGTGCACTAGCCAATCTAGATTGAATTTCTAATAGGTGGATAAGCCCCAAGTGGCTCAGCTCCAGAGTGTCGCGTTCAGATGCAAAGTTGAGGACAAACCAGACCAAGCAACACTTATCAGGCCAACAAGAAAGCGTCAGGAATGCTTGCAGTAAATCAATAGGCGTTCTTATTTAGCCCACAGATAATGGAGAAACCCTTCCTGGTAAGAGGTTTCAGCGCTAAGAGTTTCACTTCGTTCCTAAATGCATCATCTTTCACTAGAACAAACATTGGAACTGAAGTGGTTAGTATTGTTAGACATCGGAGCTCAATTGACTCAGCAAAATTGAGAAGGTCGAGAGCGAGCTCCAGTTCCTCATAGTAAACGCTTTCTGGTGTTGACGGTAAACACAGAAGGGGCGCCAACACAAGAGGCAGCTCAAGCGAAAATAACAAGAATTGCTTTTCTAATGCTGCAGATAATGTATTTTTCTATTAAAACATTCAGGAGGCCGGTTGGATTAGCGGGGCTCTCCTGGAAAGGAAGTTAAGGAACTGGTATAAGCAATGCCATTTAAGCGATAATTTATATGCCAAGATTTAGAGCGATAAGCTACACAAACCCTGCAGGTTAGCAAGCCACCTCGCAGAAAGCTGTTTTCTAATCTTTTTGTTGTTCACTCTATTATTTGTTTATTTAGCAGACGCCTTTATCCAAGGCGACTTACAGAGACTAGGGTGTGTGAACTATCCATCACCTGCAGAGTCACTTACAATTACGTCGCACCCTAAAGACAGAGCACAAGGAGGTTAAGTGACTTGCTCAGGGTCACACAATGTCAGTGGCTGAGGTTGGGATTTAAACCGGGGACCTCCTGGTTACAAACCCTTTTCTTTAACCACTGGACCACACAGCCTCCTTTATGCAGTTAAACAACACGTCACCAGTATAGTTTTTATCGGATCGTCTCCGGAATGGGGGATGCTAAGAAAGTTTGATTGCGTAGGCCTATATAATTTAATTTGAGTTTCTGTCATCTTTGTCACAAACCACATACTGTAACTGTGTATGCTATGTATTGCCTTTGAAGAGCACCTTTAGAACCTACCAAACGGAATGTTAATCCTGCACAGTGACAGTGTGAGTTGATGTGGACAGACAGGGTTAACGTATTTCTGCATCCCAACGTCCTTCCCTTCCGATTGCAAAGCACTAAAGCATTGCAGGGTGTGCGTGCCAGCTGCCCTCAGAGGAATGCAGGTCAGAAGAGTGTGTGAAACTCTCACTGACCTTTAAGAGCAGGCAAGTTCCAGATTACCTCCCTGGAAAAAAATAATACCCACACCTGGGGAGGCTGATTACCTTGGAGTCCCCCGAGGACAGCTCTTAAAACTACACATAATGAACATCACGGTCAATTACTAGCACGGGGGAGGGGGGCTGATGCTTACATGAAAGGACTTCGTTCCATTGGGGTGTAATAATGGATGGGCTATTATTGCTCTGATTGGTTGAAACTACCTTGAGCGTTGAATAACGTACAGTAAGTGCATGTGTTCAGATTACAACAGTTAAGGTTGACAGACTTTAATTCGTATTGTAATATATAAATATCTATATTTTTAACAGGTATTACTCCTAGTCTGCCAGCTGTACCTGTTACATGTCCCCACCACAGGTTAATAAGTATGCACTGTATTATATCACTGAAATTTCCACTAAAGTTACTCCCAATTTGTTAGAAGGAGACCCTAAAACTGTGAAGCTTAGCGCTGTATATAACAGCTGTGGCAATTTCCAAGGTGCACCCCACCTGTTGTCTAATGCAACCCTTCCCCTACAGAAGCATAAACACAAGGCTTTCTCTCTTAGCAGCAGTGAAGCCCTACAGAGAGTAGCATTACTCGAGTGTTTGAAGCTACGGCACCAGCAGGGCCCTCTAGTGTGGGTGTCCTTGGTGTATAGGCTGACTGTTTACACCTAGCAAATCACTGCATGTTACACAACTGCATTCAGCACACCTACAACTTGGGGAGTAAGGCTGTCAACAACCCTTCAGGATCTGGTGCCGCCTCACTCACCCACGCCCGCTCACACCCATGCTTCTGTTGCACAAGAATCGTGATTTATCACAAGTTTAGTAGAAGTTATCACGGACTGTACTTCTTATAAGGATTTGCATAAGGTTTATTTTTAAGCTACAGGTCCGATTTTGTACAGCCTAGGCCTGCAACCTGCTTTTTCAAAGCAAACCGGATTAGAAAAGCACTCTGTACCCCCAAAGTAATATTGCACACGAAAGTAATATCTTTACAAATGACATGATAGCAATTTATTACTAGAAGGCAGTTTCCACCAAAGAAAGAAAATAAATTCGCACAGCTGTATAGCTCCTCTTCAATTCTGATGAAGAAACACTCAGAGGAAAGATGTTTGTAGTCCAGCAGCTGAGGGAATTTAACAACAGCCAGGAAGGGGGCTCTGCAGCATTAGTGAGGCTGTGCTTGTGGGGGTGGGGGTTTGGGTGAAGTCAGGAAGTAATGAGCACCTGAGAGGGGGTAGTAGGGCGAGGTAATTACAAGTCAGAAGGAGAAGGGTTTTGGGCGCTCCATAAGTTCACTTCCTAATCACCACATCTCCAGATGTTATTGCCGTTGGAAGTTATAAGACATGCACAAGTCTTGCTAACTCAGAATGCATTGGGTTTACAGATGTGTTTTCGTTTTGTAACTGTCATGTATAATACAATACACACACAAGGGAATGTTTACATACCTTTAGTCCTGAAATCAGACTTGGCTACCCGATATACATGGATCTTATTTAACACATCTGTTTAACGTCAAGGGAATGGTGTTTGAGTTATTTGTAAAGCAGTTGAAATGTTGTTGAGCTAAGTAGGACGTGCTTAACTCCATGCTTTGTGAATGCCACTCAGTGCTTCCTTTTAACATGTTAGCTACCCAACATATCTGTTTTTAAATCTGTATTTTCATTCTAGTGGCGGGTTTTCCCATTACAAAGGACAAGTGGGTGTTTGCAGCAAGTCTCAGTGTGATGCGTTAAAGGGTATATAAGGACCTTTTTATTTTATTGTGTTACATGCTTACATGCTCCCATGTGTTGCTACAACTGTTTATGTAAGGCGTGTGTATTTTAATTTTTCTACATTTTGACCACTTTTTAAACTTTGAAATTACATTCCCTGCCTCAAGCTGGCTTCCCATGTACCTGCATGAACCCCTCAGAACTACATTTCCCATCATCCTCCTGCTCACATATGTAACAGATGGATTTACCAGTGAGGCGGGGGATGATGGGAAATGTAGTTCTGAGAGGTCCATGCAGGTACATGGGAAGCCATCTAACAATTTTAAGCCTTCACTTTAAATTGTTACTGGCTCTTTAAGTGTGCAACATAACGTGACGTCAAGTCCTCAGATCCTGGTGAAAGCTGTTGTGATCGCTATTGCCTTGAGAATTTTTGCTCTGATTAAGCATCAAGAGATCCAATTAAAAACATGCAAGGACTGAAAGCTGTCATTAGTTTTACAAAAAGTAATTAGCTTCGCAACAGTAGTGCATTGTACAAAACCCCCCCCAAAAAACAGTTAAACTCATAAAAGGTTAAGAATCAAGGTTAATTCATACTTTGCAATTAGCTGTGCTTTATATGGTTTGCATCATGTTTTACACGCCCCTGCTTTACCATTACCTTTATTTCACTGTGCTTAAGAACTCTGATATCATTTTACCATAACAAACAACACTAAACATCTTGCTCAGACTCGCACTATAGTTCACTACCTTTTTGTCCAAACCAGACTTTTTAACCCAAGATTACAAGCACTGGGTCAGTCTTCAATAAAGTAAAAACAAAACAATTGATGTGATGTGTAACATTTATTTTATAAAGTTCTGACTGAATCTATACAGCCCCGTGGCAACTTACAGTAATATGTTTGTAATTGATTTCAGGTATTGGATAAAACCAAGCCTGGCCCCTTCATGTTTTGTATTGTACTTGCTTTTATTATAATGGGTAATAAACTGTGTCCTTAGTTTGAAATGTAAGAAATGCATTGTGTTTACTTTGCAATTAGGAGTGATAATTTACCAGTCAGGTACAGATAATTCCCTAGATGCTGTACACCTGGCCTCTTTAGAATACAGGGGAGTTTTGTTTGCTTAACACATCTCTCAGTGATGAAAGCCTATTGTATGAAATGAAAAAGGCACAGTGGCACTAAGCTGTTAGTTATTGGGTGGGAAGAAAGCCCTCTTAGGACAAGTTGTGCAGCATACATGGCCAACTGATCTCTAACTACCAGATCAGATTACTCGTACAGAAAGAGGCAGAGATTAAAACTAGATATGGCCAAGGAGACAAAAGGAAATACAAAAGAAAATAACCTGAGGTTGCTTCAAGTAATCACTGTGAGTGTGGAGGACTCCAATGAAGAGGACTCAGCAGGGACTGAACACCACCAGAGCTCAGACGGATCTGATAAAAAAGCCACGAATACTGAAACAGGTCCTGAAGATGCAGGACCAGTAGAGAGCCAGAGGGATTGTGGATCTGCACAGAGTGCAAGGCAGGTCCGGGTTCATTCCCTGTTTTCTCAAGTACGGCACCAAGTAAGAGCCCAGGCTGGCTTGGGCTTTCAGAGCCAGGGGATGTTAAATGTTGTTCAAAGAATCACTCGAGGGGAGCTGGAGAAAAACAAGGCAATGGAAGAGGCCGCCAGTCTTGAGACAGAAGAGGCCAGTGCAGGGTTTTCAGACCATTCCCCAGGAAAGGATAATGAAACTGTGGAAGCTGAGCTGGCCGCCTTGAGGGAAGAGGTGATGGTCAACACGGAGGCCTTGAGGAGCGGGTTTAAAAAGGAGATGGATGCTTTGCGGGATGAGCTGCGGGCGTACTGTGACAATGCTGTGAAAAGACTGGAGGTGGACCAAAAGAAAGGGAGTGTCGTTTCAAAGAAGCAGAAGTCTCTCTCCATGCCCTCGCTGGCCACTGGTAAGAAATGGGTCCTGAGCCGCACCATGACCAACCTCACCCCGAACGGTCAACGCTGCCTCCCTGGGACCGCGCTCCAAGTCCGAGACTCTGGAATCCAGCACAGAGAGAAGCAGCAACCTGCTCCTCCTGGACACTCACCATTTTCAAGTGCTGGCGTCCCGCACAGAAACCTCCCAAGGGCCCGGCAGACTACCCCTCGTTAGTCCATCGCCACATGGGAATGGCACAGCAAAGAAGTTTGGCAAAACACACTGCTGACAGCAAGAATGGAGACTCCAGGAACACAATATCCCTGATTATAAAACTCCCTGTTTCCAGTGAAACCCCAGAAAGGGATATTGTGATCACTCCACCGGGAAACGTGAAGGAGGTAAATGACGGTGTTAGGTGTCAGCTAAGTGGATAGTTATCTGCTTCTAGGACAGTATCATGAACACAGTGTGATCACATGTGAGTAGACACGATTTCCAATGCACAGGCCAACAAAATCTAGACCTACCAATGTAAACTGGGTAAAATAATTTCTTACTTTAGTGCTTGATAGTTTTTACCATGCTTAACATAAATGTACTAAAAAAAAAAAACACACTATTCTTTGATATGCTGTACTGGGTAAAAACCATGTCTTGAAATGCTACTGTTAGAAGCTATTGTAAGGCCCCATGGCAGAGATAATGAAGTTTAACACAAGCTCCTGAGACTTCCTTCTTTTAATAAATGTCAGTACTGTTCTGTATTCTCCATACATTGTATTATTGTGCAGCTTCTGTAATCAAAATAGGATTCAGTTTCTTATTGTTTGCCTGATCTGTAACTTTTCAGCAAATGTACACCTCAGGGTTCTTGTTCAAGATAAAAGAAGAGAGTGATTGGCTGCTGGATTCATTGTTTCAGGTAAAACAAATTGGTCTTTTTACAGTACCACCTAAGAATTTAGTTTCAAAAATAAATTCTGCACAGCACTTTCACATGAATTTTATACACTGTAGTCTATTTCCTACAAGCTCATGAATGTAACACTACTGGTATATCAATGCAAAACTATCCTGGTATATTTTGTACAATTTACAGAGTTCCTAAATAGCATGCTGTATTCAGATTTGTATCGTTTATATGACTTGCTTTTCCTGTTCAACATTAAATATGATGGCCTGATGATTGGTCTGTTTCCCTACAATAAAATATATTACCATACAATCGGTTGCCTAACTTCATATATTCTGCACAACATCTAATGAACACTGTTTGTAGGTAATCCACAGAGTCGTGCCTTAGGGGTAAAACTGAAGCCAGCATTCTAAATGGAGCAGCCAGCTTCCTTTTGTTAGAGAAACTGATAGGAGATTGTGATTCAGCCAATCTCTCTTTCATTCCTTTATTGTCATCAAGTCATTCTAAAACAGCAGGGTTTTGTTGTTTGTCCCAATATTCAATCTTTTAAATAGAAAGATGAATACTCGCTATACATTTCACAGCTAGAACCACGTGGCGTGACCTACTCTAACTGAGATAGTGTGGTGAGAAAAAAAACAAAACCTCTTTGCTGACAAACTTATGCAACAGGACAACTCCCCCCTGTTGCATCACAGAATTCTAAATTTCAACAATACATTACTGTCCAAACTGCGTTCAAAACAGATTCCACTAAACTTCCTGGGCTGACATCGACGAGCACGTAGTGCAACCCTAAATCACAACCCTATAAGAAAATAGCCACAAAGGTCAACTGCAATGAAAAAGGGCTACCCAACTCTTAAAGCTGCAGTTTCCACTGTCAGTCCATATATAAATTGGTGTCTGCTTATTGCATATCATTCCATTGGTACAGTGCTTACGGTTATCTAATAACCTTCCTCTTTCTCAGAAAGATGTTTTTGTGGCAGTCCAGTTTGTTTACACAGTCTCAAGATCAGATCTCACTTCCACACGCCAAGATGAATAGAATCCCACTCACTGATCTGATAAAGCAGTGGCTCTCCTACTTGAGCACCAGGATCCGACATTCTGGGGTGTTAAGCAGTTTTGCGGTATCAGATTTAAAGATGTAATAATCAGGTGGCAGCAATGAAGGGGTTAATGCCTCCCCACCCGCTCTATTGATTACTGATCTTCCAACCATACATGTCTCTAATCACCGAGGCTGGCTGGCACCCACACAGTAAAGTTACCATGGCATTTAAAGAGCAAAGTCACTGTTAAGTTGAGTCACTGGAAGTCTGAGCAAGTTTCCTAATACCAGTTGATCTTCCTGTAATGAACAGAGCAGAACGTGTCCGAGTCTGTCACCTCATGTAAAAGTGCAGTGCCTGTAATGCATTAGGATAGGGGATTGATATGCTTATCTGGGAAGGAGGTGTAGTGAAGGAACACATGCAAACTCCAGGAATACAGATTCCAAGAGATTACAGTAAAAATCATGCAGGTTCTCCTCACTTCATATAAAACTGCCCATTGATGATATATTTCCATGTTACAGGATTTACATGAGCTTTTAAAACAACTCTTCAGGAACAGTATATATACACATTATATATTAAAAAAAAAACCACACACACACCACTCAGCTCCTTTAAAAAGGCATTCCAATAGCAAGATATTTTAAACTCTGATCTAGTGTTAACAGAACTGCAGGCTTAATTGTAGCCCAAAATAGCTTCTACTGCCCAATATCAAGTTATGAACTAGATACGCAGACCAGCTTCCCATGATCATGAGGTCAATTACACTTGACCATTTATCTGTTCAAAAGGATAAAAACCAAAATCTCATCAATCCTGTTAGCACATGAACCAATTTTTCCTTTAAATCACTTTAGAAAACGAGTTTAGTGAGCTTGACAATATTAACAGTACAAAACAGAAAATGTAATTACTTTTATTTTCACTTGCAGACAGTGCATCATGGAGAATGTTTTACATATTTAAAAAACATCTACATTAGACTTTCCTTTACTAATTCAATAACATATGTACAGTTGTGTATTCCTTATATCTATAATATGCACATTTAAAAAAACAAAATTCTTATAATATAAAACTGTTTAAAATGTAACATTTGATGTGGATCCTTCTTCCAAAACTTGGAAAGTTCAACAGGTTTACTGACCTGCATAAACAGCATTTACAAATACTGGTTTATGATCAAAACAGCGTTTACAGCAGCCTGATGGCCAGTAAAGGAAAAATGAGCAGGACAATAGAAAGGGCAGGAATAGTGCCGCTGCTCAAGCTAGCCTGCTTTGAAGCATAAATCCTGCGACGGTTCAAAGCCTGAACAGGACGGAAGTTGTCTTGCATTTTCACTTCAGTCTGCCCACTGGCTGAGAAATGCACAGAGTTCACAAAGGCACTTAACTGGAAATGAGAGAGAGAGAGAGAGAGAGAGAAAATACTTACTGTATGCACCACCTTACCAGAACTTGATTAGGAATTGCTTCTCTCCAAAGAGGTTGGATTCACTATATGAAGTCAATGCAAGGTATTTCTGTTTCCAGAACTCTTGTAAAAAAACTTCATACGGTCAGGTGGGTGGCTATACTGAGAAATCTTTTTGCTCTGAATGGAATCCATGATCAAATAACCATTTCCTAATTCACCTAAAAACAGAGTCAGTTATTAACTTTAAATCTGTAACAGGTCTTGTTTAGTCTGTGCTAAACTCAAAATGCAATTTTGCACACTAGCCACCAGTGGTCAGGTTTCTGCAATATGGACGTTTATAATGAAAGTGTCACACAACTTCACATAAACCAACAAATAATTTCATAAACTGTATGAATCACATATTCCAGTAGAAGACAGTCTGTAGTGGTTTCACTTGCCATTGAAGAGGACGCCAAATGTCAATTACATTTTCTGGTCTTGACTAAATGGTCAGTTCCTGGAGTATTCAATAAAGCATAGAAAAACGTACACCAAGTCTTAATTTGTGGTGGATTTATTAGTGAAGACAGTTGAATAAATATCATGCAATACAAAGTCAGGGAGGGGCAAGCTTACCTGGGAGCTGCTAATGGGGATGGGATCCTCAAACACAGTCCAGATAACCGCCTCAGCACAGCCTGGAGTGGTGAGAGAGCCCCTGTACCGGTAGTATCTGTTCAGGAGGTTTTCCGGAGGAAGCAGACTGTCCAAACGGAATGTAGAGGCCAGATCCACTGAATCACCTATGGTGGAAATGAAGAAAACATTGCATCGTGCCCACTTTAAAATCTCCCAAAAAACTGAACTTCCCCCTTTCTACCTGACCACGTTAAGAAATTTGAAGTAAAAAAAAAAAAAAAAAAAAAAACAAAAAAAAAAACAACAACCCACACACACACCGTAAGCAAGGAAAAAATAAAATTGGCGCCAAGAAAAAAAGTTTTTTAAAAATTTAGAAAAGATTTTAGAACTGTGCTAAAAATTTGAGAAGACAATGTTTATGCCTTACAGGGTCAAAGATTGCCAAAAACCAAGGGGAAGTTAAAAGGACTACAAACTATGCATGCAGATTGAAAAGGCCAATTGGAAATTGTACTGTACGGCACTACACCTACCACTATAACTAACACTCTGCAATCCATCGATAATGGTGTTGTAGTTTGTGTTATCCGTGTCGGACACCTGCAGAAAAAAAAAAAAAACTGGGTTGAATTATTACTGTATTTAAGCATTTCCAAACTCAAACCGTCACCAAGTATTTGACGCTTCCTTTGTTGTATGTATTCCTGGAGTACATTTCAGATATGACTGTGGGATGCATCCACACACCATCACTTAAACCCTGATCATTTCCTTGTGGCATATTCAGATGAAGGCTTCTCCTTACAAAAATGCTGAGCATGCCTAGACTGTAAAAAAAGGGGATCTCAAAAAAGAAGTTGAGTGGCTGCAGCCTTTGTCCCATTTCCGCTTTCATTGAATTCATGTTGCTGCAACAGCTTCAAAAAGCTCCTGATGGTTTGGAAAGAGCATTCGAAGTTTTAAAGAAACAGTACTGTACTGTTATTTTCTAATCTGCAATAACACCACATAACACACATGCAAACAATGTATTAAACAGTCTGGAATGTGTGGAGACACTTTCACCAGCAGATACAGCAAGAGTATTCATGGCTAAAGGAACGACAGTGAACAATTTCAGGGAATGTCTGCCATCTCGTCTCTTGTTGGGTCCAAAAAGGAGGGTTTTAGCACTTCAGAAAGTTGCATAAAAGGAACCTCTGTGCCAACACAGTGAAAGGAAATTGCAGATCGAAAAAAGAAGCTGCCACACCTGGCGAAACCTAATCCTGTCTGACCAGGTCTCAATGGTATGCAGTATCTCCAAAGTTAAACTGCGAGATAATATCAAAACTGTAAAAACTAACCAACAGAAAAAAAGTAATAGTTAGAAGAGCACCTTGAAAGTCTTAAGCATGAAAACAATGGAACGCCTTGGTGGAGACAAAGACCTCTTTAAAATGTAAAAAAAAACAAAAAAAAAAAAACAAGTCATTACAGTGTGCACTTTATAGAAGGGCCTGCAAGAACGAAGTACAACATCAAGGATGGCAGGGCTCTGTTTTAAAATAATCTAATTAAATAGAAGAACACCTAATTCAATCAATAGGTCTTAGTAAAAAGTTGCTACTGTGTACATTTAAACCTCCCTGGAGAGGTTCTTGATAAAGGCACCATGGAGATGAAATGTGAGCATTAGCAGCTTCAAGCATGTCTGCTGAATTGCTACACACTCTTAATTAGGTGTGTCTGAAGAACAGCCAAGGTTTCGTATAACCTTTGGCTTAGTAGCGATTGGTTAGGTAGCTGTCTTGCATTTCTTTATTTTTAGCAGAGTATGGATTGGCAAATCTGGGGCATGTACACAGACCATTAATAACAAATATTAAAAACTAGCAACTCCCCAAACATTTTCATTTCTGATTGTTGCAAACATGTATACAAGATCAAGACCTGAAATAAGCTAGTATATAACATTACAGGAAACTGCCTTACCTTGTAGAAGAAACCCAACACTGCTAACCCATTGGGGTCTGTCGCAGCAACTTTTATATCGGTATATTTGGAATGCATGTGGACAATATGGACCTGCAAATAAATACATTTAGTGTTCAATAGGATGTGTGGAGTTTATCCTTGTAGTGTAGGTTTCAATTATCACATCAGTAATGTAAGCATTTTGCCTGTTATTAGCAAGTTGACCCCTTAAGTACTGCCCCCCCCCCCATATGGAATATGGAGAGCAATGGCCACACTACTAGATCCTTACAGACCCAGATTAGCGCTAATCTCTGGCTGTCTTGCCTAAATTAACAATAGCTAGTCCAAGAGGAGTGTCTAATCAGGGTCTGTCAACCTTTAATGTATCCCTGCATAGAAAAGTGCAACTTCAAAGCAGTCAGGTTATCCCTACCTCCATTGGATACTGATTTCCATCCAGCTGGTGTTCTGACCCATTCCCATTAGGGTTGCCCCAGTGGAAATGAAACTGTAAAGCATTGTATACTGCAGGCAGGCCTGCCCCACTCACAGAGATGCCTGATCCAAGGTTCACCTGCACTGTAAATAAGCAGGTATACATTTAACAGGGCTTGTCTGATAAGCAATCACATTACATGTGCCAGCAGTGGTACGGTGCTCCTTTATAGCACTGTAGTTGGACGCAATAGTTAAAAGTATGCATTCTTTATGTTCTGCCTTAAACGAGGAAGGTTGTGAAAGATTCTGTGGCATTCGTTTTTAATCAGACTAAAGTTATTTCACTCACACTTAAAGAAATACAAATTACTTACAAATACACTCCTTGCCACATGGCTCATGTTTTTGCTTTATATTCTTGGTTTCCCCTAATAGAGTGCAGTTGGTGAACTACCCTTTGTATCTCTGAAACTTACCTGCATGTCCACTGTTTGCAATTGACCAGGCCCCTGCTGTGGCCGTGTTGTAACCCTTGAAAACAAATGCATCCAACTCCCTGCTCCTTCTGACTGTCTTGCGGTCAACATTGATTGGAGACTGATTTGCACCTCCACACTGATGATCCAAGGCTTCCCAGTGTGCAGGACCTACAGAAAATCATGTACGAGAAATCAATCAATCACTGGTGAAGGATTTGTCAAAGTTCCAAAACATCTCCTCTTATGTGCAGATCATCCCATACCTGGAACATACGTCAAAGACACCACTTCTGTTTAACAGTAGTTCCTGAATACAATTATTGTTTGCGATTTATAAAA
Source organism: Acipenser oxyrinchus oxyrinchus (assembly GCA_030684275.1). Lineage (NCBI taxonomy): Eukaryota > Metazoa > Chordata > Actinopteri > Acipenseriformes > Acipenseridae > Acipenser > Acipenser oxyrinchus. Next base: position 26,809,841 of record CM060267.1, on the reverse strand, counting down.
AAAAGTGTCATGTGTACAGAAACCAAGCGTTTAAAATCCTCAGTACTAAAAAAAAAAAAAAAAAAAAAATCTGTACAACAGGTAAATCTACCTATACCCAAGACATGATTTTAATGGAGCAGTCTGGATTGCATCAACCCCCAGTTATTCCAGTCCACTCAATCCTGAGGGATTCTCCAATAAAATCCAGTGGTGGCTTATCCTGGCTAAGTGTAGTTGATCAAATCAACCCCAGAACGACAGGCAGACAAACGTTTCGGATTCTGCCTCTGTAAGTGCATTTATAGTATACTGATGAAGGCACTAACCTAAACATGTGTCTACTTAATGGGATAGGCTTAGTGAAAAGGGACACTTACTTCCAGTACAGGAGGAATAAATACGATAAAGAAACAGCATTTATAAAATGACTTACCACATGCTGCATCCTGGGTAGCATAGCACCAGGTACCTAAAAAAAAAAAATACATGGATAGAGTTCAAACATGGATCACAGCAGTGTTTTCTGGTAGTAGATAGAATTCACAATTAAGAACAAGCCAGAACTACATTGAGCACTCAACTAGAAAAGTTAAGTTTATCACATGGATTTCATCTACAGGAGTTTTATATCCTAAATGCAAAGGGATACATTGAAAATCCTTTTCAAAAAAACACCTGTACAGGGCACCTCCATGTTCAAATACACTTCACATCTGTCCACATTTATTCAAAGAAAGGTTCAAGCATGCCTTCTAGTTCCCTTTGGATGTACCATCAAGCTGTGGACAACAGAACTGTGTATCCAAGCTTAGTCCCCACTAGGGTCGTCCCCTCTGAGGTACAACAAAACGGGAATGGAAAAGGGGGGCTAAGTTTAAACTCTCTTTAGACATCCTGTATGCATCCAATAGGAAGCATTGTCTATATTACTACAATAGTATTGACAACCAATTCATATTGTGTGTATTGCATCCGGATTCATCTAGCTTGTGCTCAATTTATGGTACTGGCATGTAGTACAGAAAGCAGGACAACCCAGGGGAAAAAAGGGGAGGGACAGGTGGCAATCTTAGTCCCAATAGAAACGGTGCAATACTGAAGCTAGTGTGCTACAATAGTTACATAGGGGACCGTACTGAAATGTAGTAATGACACGAACAATGATTGAGGGCATTTTGTCACTCTACACAGTAGACATGCAACAGGAATAAAAACAAGAACCTGCAAAGCAAAAGAGACAGGCATGGCAGAAATGCCAAAAGCAAAATAGTGAATGCATACTTTAAAGCAAGACCAAAACACACATTCCGTCAGCCAAACACTAGACCTTTAGGATTTCTCTTGAGAGCTTTTGGCGTCCGTGCCCAAAAGTTTTATACAATATTATATATAAAATTAGAAAGTACATTAGACAATGTTGGGAAACTTATTAGCTTTCAATTGTAAAGATTATATGCAAATACAATTGTTAGGCTATATTCTCATTTGAACCAAAAAGACAATGTCTTCATAGCAACTGTATATGCCCCACAATTATGCATTTATTTCAGAAAACAAACACAAGCATGCAGTGCACAACAGGAAGTATAGTTATCAATTTATAACATCCATGACCCCTTTAGCAAGATAAGCAACCATTGCCTTTTCTTATCAAACTAGAAGATGGGTTCAAAATGTATTGCAGACCAAATGAATAATAAAATATTTACCCAGCTGCAAAATGAAAGGCAAATTTTAAACCTGAATACAGCTCGCCAACTATAGATCAAGCAATTACAATAGCCATGTCTTATTAACTAGTACCTAAAGTTGTGTTACCAGATAACTTTAGAGCCTCTGCCTAGCTTGGGTACCAGGCTTTGTGTTTGATCTTGGTTCAGCAGGTAAGCAGCGTGCCAGAACCTATAGGGCTAGTATCAATATAAACTCTTGCCTTGCTTACACACAGCGTTCAGTCAGTCATACTGCACCACGTACACCAGCAAAAAACTCCATGGTTTTAATACCAAAAGGAAAACGAGTAACTTTTGCAGCTATATATTTACTGTACCGAGAACTTGATGGTGCCCAAACATATTCCTGAATGCCCCTCTAACAGCTTTCACTTTTTATACACTTAAATATAATAATAATAATAATAATAATAATAATAATAATAATAATAATAATAAGTTCGCTGAAAACCGCGCTCGACATTACACTGCAGTCATTGCGCGTCTCTGGTGGCAGGTTAACAAATTTCATCCAGGCGTACGTGATACACATCATGTTTTATGAATCTTATATTTGACAAAAAAAAAAAAAAAAAAAGTTAGTGGTGTAGAACAAAGCCAAATCTGATGAAATCTAGGAAATATGTAACAGTTTAACGCTGGACTAATTTATAATTCCATTTGCATGTTAGGGCAAGTCGCACTGGTACACTACACACAAATAAATGCCGATATGTTTACACAAATAAAATTGCAGTGTACAGGGCAGGAACTTACCCCCGGATGCCTCGGTCCCCGGCGGCAGCAGCAGCAGCACGAGGAAGCTCAGAGCAGTTCTCAGGAATGGCATGTTGAGCCCCTTCTTGCTTTAAAGAAATATATCCTTTTCAGTATAATAGCAAGAGTATGGCTTTGTATACCCACCAAGCAGCGTTTTTCTTTCACACTTTCAAGTTTGTTATTGCTTTCCTTCGTATGTCATCTTTTCGCAGATTCCCTGAATGGCAGGAGTATAAAAACAGGAGGGGATGGCTGTATGCAAGATCTGCCCATCGAGACACATCTTCAAGTACCGTTACTTCTCCTTAAATATTCATTAGGATGGGACCTGCGATTGAACGCATGGCTGTGTTGTAAACGGCTGGGCACTTGCCTAAGCCGGCCCCCACATTATATCCCAAGACTAAACAACTGACGATTAAACAACTGAAAAATCATCTGAACACAGTGCCCTTGTCCTTTCCTTTTTTTTTTTAAATTTACTTTAACAGCTAACTTTAACTCAAACTTTATTTATATAATCCAACACATTTTCTATTGAATTAGGCTTTTATTTTACTGGTTTGATGAAAAATCCCGAAACTAAAATCAGCAATCTTAGCCAGATTGATTAACCAGTACAAATTATATATTGACAGGAAGAAGCCCCCAAAATACTTGATAAGGCAACTAACTTAATATACATCAACACTATTACAATTGTTATGAGGCTTTTCTGACGGTCCTACCTACAATGTTAAACAAACAAAGGGACAGTTTTGAACATTAATTACATGGCAAAACGGCAAACTATGAGCGGCTGTATTAGTGAGGATATCTGGCGCTTCTCTCTCTGTCGTAGTCGAAAGGGTGATTACTATAGGATTCGTTCTGTGCAGCCAGGCAGCAGCGGAATCAGATTCTCAGTGTCCTAATCTAACACCTGACTTAAAAAATGTGCTTTAATAGAAAATAAGGATAAGAATAGCAACTTCAAACATGTACGCCATTCTTCCACGTTTGAAGTCAACCCCGATATTGGACTATATGGGTAAAATGACACACGACGGTTCATAATTAAAGATTGCTTTTAATTGTTTCCGGGGGGGGCGCCCAATCTCAAACATTTAAAAGCTATTAAGTTTGTTAAATTTATCCCTGGACAAAATCGGCAACGACTGTGTTAGAAAAACGAACCCATGAGCGCTTCGGTACAACAATTAAATGTAACTTACCTTTGAACAAGACTTGAGAGATACCGTGTGGAATAACTTTGTTGTCTTAGTTCAACGGCTGAAAGAATGCATGTAACGGCTACGGCGAATTCGAATGTCCCAAAACGTCAGTCCTGTAAGTGTTTGTAAGCACACCCAGAGCTTTGCCTAAGGAAAGTAATTCTCTGAATTCAGCTGTTTAATTTGGCTTTAAACATACCGCTACTTTCTTTTCCACACACTGCACTAACAAAATACTTCACCAAAGTTCATAGTGCTGAGGATGGCCTAAAAAACCTGCCTGGGTGTTTTTTCAGCCTTTTCCTGCAGAATAACTAATGTACTCCATGAACGTTAATGGATGGTTTGTACCATTTTAATAAAATTAACTGCAACGCTACTGCTGAAGGTCCCGCGCTATTATATACCTTGCCCTCCACACTCCAATGAATTGTGTTTAAACCCCACCTCGACAATTTTGCAATTAACACTTATTAAAGTGAACTGTGGAAGCGCGAGTGGTTTTCTAAATCGGTAACTTGTGCGCTAACTTTGATCAGATTGAAGAAATAAAACATCTTTTGAACAGATTAACTCCGACGTTATTACTTTGTTCCCTCCGGTGCTGGACCCTGGCACCGTCCCAGTTTTATTATTGATTAAAAGACAGTGAAGCTCTGCTTTCAAGAAACTGAATAACTTGGATTCAACATTTGATTTTAGCACATATTTTATGAAAATTATTTTTCAAACTCTAATAAAATTACATTTTCTGGAAAAAAAAATTGGCTGCGACATTGATTCGTCTGATAGATAATATTATCAAATTCTTGTCAAAAACACATTCTCCGTGTTCCCCATTAACACGGTTGTGGACTACAGTAACTCATAACTACACAACTACAGAACATAGGCTAATTAAAAAAAATCCATAATAATCAAAAATTAAATTGAACATTATCCAGTCCACTATACTTTCAACATCATTACTTAGCAATGTTACCCATTTAAACCTCAGCGTACAACCACCATTCACAATGGATAAACACAGTATGATTCACGCAGTTGGAAACACAAGCTTATTAAATATACAGGAGCACTTTGTCCGTCATGATGTTGGCATCACCCTGCGTAATCAGGTACAGTTATGGCCGCACAACGCAGTTGAAAATAGAATCGCCCTGGGCTCACTGCAAACTGCGAGAGGTTAAATAGTTTCAGCTCCGCACATACCAGTACGCACCCCTCTCCTCCCTCTGCTACACTGTCTTTCTTTAATGGATAGACAGAACTCAGGGGCACATCAAGTCCATTGTAATCCTGTATCACATGCAGACTCATCCTTTATTGTAACTTCAGTGATCTATTGACAATACTAAAGCCATGTGTTATCAGCGTGCTGTATTGCCATAGCCATACAACTGTGATGAAATGCATTGTACCCTTAAACACCACAAGCAATCTATACACAGCACTGCATACTGGCTGTCCACAATGACTGCATTCGCAGTTGCTAGATTAATCACATTTCTTCTAAGCAATTCGCCCCGTTAATGCTGATTAAATACTGCAAGTGTCATACACTGACGTCATTAAAAGAGGTTTCATTCTTTCAATCCATTGGGGGGGGGGGGCATGTGTTGCTTGCGCTCCCGGGCTGGTATTCATCTTGCAGGAAAGAATAAACACAGATGCAGAAATCATAGCTCTGGAATGGATCAGTCAAGTGTCAGATTTCTCAGTCCACGTTCGAAAGCCTCCACATGCACAATGCGCCAAGACTAAATATAAACCACCACAAGCTATTTCTACAGCTCCTGAACGGGATTCATTACTAGGGTTACTATATAAATCCATGTACACGAGGACAGTGTGGGCCGGTTCAGGCTTTTCAACTCACACCTGGTGAATGTGAAAGGTGCCCGAGACAGGTGAAATGCGCCGGTCGCAATGCTTTGCAATGTGAGTTGAACCCTCTATCCACGAGAAGAGGTCATGTGCTTCCTACATCCACCGGGGTCAGAGGGAGGGGTGTTGCATGGGGCAGGTTACCCCCACGCACTCTTTGACGGTTTCTTGCGAATGATTCCTGGTTTCCAGTTGCTTAGTTAAAGGTTAAGGGTTAAACATTTGGATCCCCTTCCCATGATCCTGTTCTTCAAATGACAGTCCTGGTCAAGTGCCTGGATAAAAAAAAAAAAAGAATTGCTCTTATTTTTAAATGAGCTTGAACGCGTCTCAGGTCTATTTCACTTCTGCAGGGAGAAATTCACTTAACTACAAATCTTCACTTTGCTAGCTTACTCAAATGAGAGCTTAATTAAATACCCTCACACTAAAGTGTGAGTGGCCTGGATTCATAATGTTTGATACAGTACTGTATTACTGACTTCATTTTCATTCAAGTATTTCATTCAAGTCAGCTTGTCATCAATTGCACTCTAATTCACACGAACTCTTGTTTTAAAGGTTCCGCAATCAGTTCTATACCAAAAGTATGTGTTTCTTTGGTGTCAGTTTTACTAAATCTTCTAACATCAAGCTTCTCTGAACTGAGCTTTTGCGCATTGCACTTTGTTTACAATGCATTGCCCAAGTTCCTTTTTAGCTGCCGAGATACAAACATCCATGTCACTGAAAGCCCTGCTTGTGTCACTTTTTCATTCTATAAAGCTGCAGTTCCACTCCTGCTACAGTAGCACTGATTCAGCAGAAAGTGGTCTGTATTAAATTATATGGATACCCACTAGAGAGACTGGCAAAACTGGCAAATAATATTTCGCTAAGTTTGACCCCTCTGGGTATCCATGCATTCCATTCCCGTCATGGTAATGGCAATTTACCGGAATGTCCATTTAAATACCCACATATTTACCAATTCAGTCTGAACAGGCCTTTATATATCCTAATGCATTTGAACTGGAAAGCCCTTTAAATAGATCTACTTTGGTTCATTAAATCTTGTGGTTATTTGATGAGGGCATTTGTACACACTTGATTTCCCATACCATTAACCTAATAATGTAACACATGACGTTGCACTTTTCATTGCCACTGATAGAGGAACAGAATTTAATGACACCTTTTCTTCCCTAAGAAGTTATGGGAAAGAAACAGGAAGCTGACAAATCTCAGATTTAGCGAGCCAAGCTCATTTAAGGTTCAGTGTCTCAGATATCAGTCCTCACCAACTCCACTGGGAGGCTTGCATTGTGAAGATCATTCAGTCTCGAAACACCGATCTGCCTCGCTGCCCTTTCTCAAACACAGCATTTGTTCTGAATACAGAGAAGCGGCTTGAGTCAGTGGGGTGAAATCGTGGCATACCAGCCTACCAGACACAGTCTAGGAATGGGAATTGCCCCTCAGCATTACAGTCTGTATACCACATGCAGAACTTAGAACAATTGAGGTGGGAAATGTGCGAGCAATACAATTGTTTTCTCATTCAACACATGATACTTAGTTATTGCGAGCACTGGATTTTGTATATATGTATGTATTTCGCCTTTCTGTATATAAACTACTTTAAATGACACAAGTATGCTTTCTTTGGTTCCAAAATAGAAGTGTTTGTAGCACCCTCTAGTGGTAGGCTGTATATCGTTCGAGCTGACCATGGTACTGATTGAAACTTTAAACCTGTAAATTGCGTCATTGAACAGAAACTCAAAAGAGTTTATTTTGGTCGAAGTCCCTTTGCAAAAGACAACCCCACACCGACTTAATAATTTCAGTGTCTTACATGCAAATAAGTCATAGAAAAATGATATAGAACCATACCCAACACCAAGCTTAACTGGTGTTGAGAGGAATGGTCTTCCTAGATTTCAGTGTTCTACAGTTTTGAGTGGTTATTTTAGACCCTCTCTGTGATGACTCTGGTCAACCATACTGGAGAGCATGCTGCTGCAGCCCCTGAAAGAAGGAGTTATTAAAAATGAAGGGATGGTCGTGCATCTCTTAAGAACAATTCAAACCCAGCGCTGTCCTAATTGCCCATGGTGCCCACACAAAGTCTTTCTCAATGCCTTCAATGCCCTACAGCCAGTCCTGGTTATCAGAGCTCCCCTTGCTAGGGGTGTTATTGAAATGACCAGGCAGAATTTGAGCTTTCAGGCCAGTGCTAAATCTGCTCTGAACTGACAACACAAAGGATGGCTTGATCCGCATGTCTGTATTTGACAAATAACATCATAATACAAATCATCTGAGGCAAATAAACCCACGTTAAAATAAAATGAGCAAAGGTATTTTATTTTAATATTCATTAATACTGTGGCTCCACACACACAACTCCAGATTGCCTAAATGGATGTTACTGGAGACAAAACTGTTGGACCAAAAATGTTTGGTTTTTTTTCGAATACTTTTTTAAATGCTTGTAAAGCAGTCGCGGTTCGTGCCGCACAGATTTCCGTTAAATATTAGATTACACTTTAAAAGTGAAACAGGGTATTTCCTTCTCTTTAGCTTAAGATTCTTTGGAGATATTGGGTGCAGGTGTGCCAGCCAGGTTGATTCACTTTTCTGGGGGCTCTGTCGTCCCAACAGTGCGGGTCTTTGTTTGACGTGGGAATTCCCACTGCATCAGTAGAGGTAAGAAAACGAACCGGGGCGGAAGCACGCAGTTAATAGATCAAGCTACGCAAGAGCAGAAATCCCTCTTAACATTTAAAGAATGGAAGAGATTTTCTTTAGAGGATTTGTGAGTGAGGAGTGGGTATTTGAGAATGCTGACAGGAAGAAAAGTTCAGACAGCGGGACTCTGGAAAGAGCCGATAGGGTTTCTACTGTATGTAATAAAAGTAAACCGCTATTCGCCTAGCTCATCTGCTTTGTGTATTTAAAATGCATGTTTGTTTTTTTCTGTAATGTGGGTTCGGAAAGTTGCAACATAATGTTTACATAAAAACACATAATTATAAGTAATCTGCAAAGCTTACCAAAATGATCGTGGATCTCATGTGTTGCATGTACTGTGATGCAGCATGTCAACAGCTAGTAAAATCAATATTAGGCATTCCAAAGAAGCTGGGGCACAACAGCTTGGTGTATAAGGTGCATGTTTCCTTTCATTGAAGTGTAAACTACATGGTTCCATGGGTTAATGTTACTAGGACAGCAACCAGAATTATCCCGGTTTAAAAGGCATGTCATATGCAGACAGGCTAAAAGAATTGAATCTATTCAGTCTTGAACAAAGAAGACTATGCGGCGATCTGATTCAAACATTCAAAATCCTGAAAGGTATAGACAATGTCGACCCAGGGGACTTCTTTGACCTGAAAAGAAACAAGGACCAGGGGTCACAAATGGAGATTAGATAAAGGGGCATTCAGAACAGAAAATAGGAGGCACTTTTTTACACAGAGAATTGTGAGGGTCTGGAACCAACTCCCCAGTAATGTTGTTGAAGCCGACACCCGGGGATCCTTCAAGAAGCTGCTTGATGAGATTCTGGGATCAATAAGCTACTAACAACCAAACGAGCAAGATGGGCTGAATGGCCTCCTCTCGTTTGTAAACTTTCTTATGTTCTTATGTTCTAAACATTACAGTGCAGGGCTGGAAATAAGACTCCCAGTACATGCAGTGCCATCTGCTGACCGCATGATGTAATTGCTTCAAAGGTCTGGTCGCTGCAGTGAGCCTGAATTCTTGAAAAAAAAAAAAAAGTTTGAAACAGGCTTCTTAAAAATGACCACGTTGCTTTTTCAACCAGGCACTGCTGATCCCCCCCCCCAAAAAAAAACAAACAAACAAAGGCTTTCATTGATCCAGACAGGACAGGAGCGAGCCTGTGTGTCAAGGCTGATGTTGACACTCCATTCACACCTTTATTTGCATGACTGTGTTTCAGACAAAAGCGAGATCGAGGCTGCAATGACTCAATAAGAGGTCTGTTTCTAACCCTTCAGCGCATAATGACAGAATGAATGTCCAGATTTGAATGATAAATGAGGGGACATTTCTATTGGGTTTCCTAAACAGGGGGTTCTTGCTCCAAGGGAAAAAAAAAATGCACTGCATAGAATATGCACACGTTTTAATAATACAGTCTTGGCTTTGTTTTCCCCATAAGCAAATGTGTCTAAAGCCACGTTCAAGCAAATGTTATAGTGGGGTGTAACTTCTGTCAGTTTAATCTTATTCAGTGTGTAGAAAGGAAAGGTCTTGGTAATAAATCCATTGAGACACGGAAAATGAGCAGTAATGGGCCAAGGGGAATGACAATAAAGAACTATAGTGCCTTCTCTTAAGCATGCAACTTTTAATAACACTGTGATTAATGAAGTGTACCATTTCTGTTTAACAATTCATGACAGACAATATGCAGGTTCATTTGTGATCAATTATTAAATTTACCAGTTTCATTATTTATCCAGTCAAGTACATACCTTTAAAATAAGAAGCCCACTCCACACTTGCATATCTTAACTTCTCCAAGTGTTTGCTGTGGGGAGTGTTTTGCCCCACAAGGTTTTGGTGTTGCTTTCAGTATTTAATTTGTGCTCTTTTGTTTCAAGGATTTCAGGCGCGCACATTAAAATGAGAACCTTCACATTTTCAGCACACCATGAAGAGATCGGCAGGACTGGGCAATTCAAAGGGAGCAATGTGCTCCACCATGACAAACGTTGAGTCCCAAACTGCATCCTAAAAGAGTTCAGGACACTGCTCAAGAAGTGCACCCTTTTCTACGTGAACAAGCACAGACTGGCTGCAGGTAGAATACACACAGGAGCTTGTTTTCTATGGTGCAAACCACCTGGGCCTCGCTCTATCCAATCTAGTGTAGGACCTTGTTCCACGTCTTAAGTGAATTAAGCTGTCCTGGATGCGAATGGATAGCTTTTTTTTTAAAGCCACTTGCGAGTGCCACTGATCCAGATGGGTACAATGAAAAAAAAAGAAGTTCAGAAACATGTTTTGCATATCCAAAATAATATATATTCTATCCTAATTCAATTTAACAATTAGGTAAACCGCTGGGAAAAAGAAAGTAATTGCAGTTTTAAAAGTGTATTGCAATTCAGTGAGGACCTACACAAGCACAGCTACCGTCTCTCTTCAGAAACTTTCACATTGGCACAATAGAGCCATTCATGTATCCAGTTGCAAAGTACTATGAGCTGCAGCAATGGTGAAACCTTTGCCGAGTTGAAATGCACAGAACATACTGATGGGACAGTCAAGGCCAGTGTGCTTGGCTGTTTACTAGCCACATTAAAATAACTTTCCTTTTTCAATCACACTCTCTTCTCAGTGCTTGGGAGCTTTTGTAAAGCCGTCATAGAATCTTAACATTGAAAAACTTTTTGTTGTCATTATTTTTTGTATTATTATTATTAATCTCTGTGTCGCCTGTTACCACAGCAATAACCAGATTACAATTTCACAAAACAGCTTGAAACATCCTAGAAACTGATGGAGCCAAGGTCCAGAAAGGCAGTTGGATTGCAAGTTTCCAAGGCGATCAGACTGGCCAAGTGTCCAGCCATCGCTAGTTCCATTTAAATTAACATACAAAGAAATTCATTGTGTTCATGAATCCATGAAAGTTAATGTTTAAAGATTTATTAAATATTATTTTTGAGAAAAATACCAAAATCCAATGTACTGGAGTCTGACAGCCCTCTCTTCATGGCTGGACCCTAAGCATAGAGTTCTCCATTTCCCTGTAAAGTCAGTTCACTTTTGCATCCATTAGGGTAAGAATCTTACTTACAAGCAGGTCCCAGTATACACACTGACACAAATTCCACACGCCAAACAATTCTTACATGTAATCAAGCTGCATGCAGGGTAGCCTAATCAATTCTTACATGTAATCAAGCTGCATGCAGGGTAGCCTAATCAATTCTTACATGTAATCAAGCTGCATGCAGGGTAGCCTAATCAATTCTTAATACAGTAGAAAGGGGAGCTAATCTTGTTTTAAAGCTACAAGCCTATTTTATTGGAATCTGACAGACAAGTCTTTCTCCGTTGTGATACAATTTATTTGGCATTTAGATGAAATGTTACAGCCACTTCAGAAAAAAACAACTTTATTCTTAGTGTTGTGAAGGAAAAAAAAGAAAACCTAAAAAGACAGGTACAGCATGAATAGTATCAAATGTTATTAGACAGCATATTTCAGATCAACATGTGTTCTGTTACACTGCCACAGTTTAATTGTATCACAATTTACTGGAACTACTGTACTTGCACATTTTGTAAAATCAAACTTGATTGAGAGAATAAAAATAAGTGGATGCTCAGAGGGGCCCAAACACACCCAGATTATACAGAAATATTTGGAATATGGTGCATATAGGTAGTAATAGTGTGTGTGTGTGATGTTTGAATGATATTTCCATTTGAAATTCATTTTATACTGTGTTACATTCTGTGTAGCCAATGTGAGTCCTCAGAGACACTGAAACACAAGCGACTCAAATGGAGTTCAGATATTGGACTGTTTTTTTATGTTTCCATGAAGAAGCTACAGATCAATTAGACCACCATGAGAAGCATTTTCTCTAGTACCAAGATGGTTCAGAAACATGACTGCAGTTCATTTCTACAATACCGGATTCATTAATTTATAAACACAACCCAGGGCAAACCATGACCTTTCATTGAACTTCACCATGGATCTAAACATTCCAATAAATATTTCTTCTTATGTACAGGAACAGTGATAGAACACTTCCAGACTAGGTACTTATTCCAACCATGTTCCGAACTGTTTAATTGACCCTATGGGGCCACTAACCAGGTTCTGGAGCAGTTTCCTTATATCATTAAATGTAGCACAGAAAGGGCCTACAGGACCAGATTGCTTGTCTCTTTGATCAATGTTGGTCCTGCTTTGACTGGCATAGAATGACATATGTTTAAAATCATTGCAGTTATGAATCTCTGATTTATAAGTCTGTAGAGCCACACAGATTAGTCTGAGTGGGTGTTGTCCTGGACTTGCAGAAACAATATAAATGCTGCATGTAAAAGCCAGCAGGTTAGGTTTGTTAACACTGTACCATTTTGAATGCTACTACATGGGAAATGCAAGCAGTGTCTGCTTGGCCCATTATACACCATTGAAAAAAACAAAAAAAAAACAAACATAAAATCTAAATCAATCAGTGGTAGGACCATTCATTTGCCAACAAAATGTAGCCCCACTAATCCACCAAAAAAAACCAAAAAAACTACATGACATTTTGCACAAATGAAGAATAATCTGATCAGTTTACATACAAAAATGTAAAGATGTGTTTGTGCAGTGATTTTAATAAAAGGTTTCAGAATTTCTTTTTCTTCTTCCAAATAATCCAGCAATGCACACAACCCGCTTCAGTACATCAGTGATGTGCAAAATGTCTAGTTTTGAACTGTCTGTCACGGGAAAAAAAAAAGCTATACTTTTTCATGATCATTTAAACTGTAAGCATTAAACTTTAATAGAACAAAAATATACTAGTATTAAAGCATAGTATAAAACAACTACACCAAATCCTTTTTTTTGTGGAGGGTAATTGTTTGTTCAAAATGAAAGAAAAAAAAAAAAGACACCACCGATAGAAATTGTTACACTATAACAAATATAGTTTTCACCCAGAGATGAAGCAGATGAATCCCAATGTAAAATAAATTTCAAGATGTACTTTCAGTATTGTTTCAAATCTACACAAAAGGGTATTGAACGTGGAAGTACATCTCATATCTACCCCAATAAAAAAAAAAACACTTAGTCTGGGGGAGTCAATGTTACAATTACTATACAATTGAGCCTTGTTGCATTGATAAAGACCACTTGCAACCTTTGCGTTAACTTTTAATCCGACCACTGCAAAGTCCAAACGGATCCTTTCTATTTCCCTGTCTTTTTTTAGACACAGAAACTTTAAACATTTGCACATCAGAGCATTAGATCAACTCCAAAATGTAGAGACCCATATTTACAAAAAAACAAACAAATGCATTCTGAAATCCAATTCGATTTTTCAAGAAGATCGTTCTGCCTTTACTGGAGAGAAAGTTCAAGCCTTCTAAAGTTTCCAGCTCTCTGTGCGGGTGGTATGTATTAAGCACACAGACATTTCTCCACAGTTCAGTCTTTCAGTCCCAAGTTCATTTTACTCAAGATAATCCGCATTCAGATGCAAATTCATGGTTTCTTTTTAAAAATAACAAAAAGCTGCCTCATTTCTTTTGTTTTCTAATTTCCTAAAGAACCTTGTTTTAGTTTCCTCCATGGAAACATGCAGGGATTTCACAATCTCTATTTACACAACAACAAAAAAAGTGACGCTAAACTGAAACATGAAAGCAGAGTTTCGTAACACTACTAAAGGTGTGACTAGCGTTCCTCTTCTCTCTGTACAGCAGTGTGCAAGTAGTTCCTCTACTCATTCGACCGCAAAATAATCTTTCAATGTTGTTTTTTATACCACAGTATTTAGTGAACAGTTACTGTCGCAGCTTGTCACTGCAGTTTCTGTCGCTGTAGTTTCATCAGCAGGTGAATCTGGTGGGACGAGCAGAGTGCTACTGTCGATGGAATCCTCGAGTTCTTCTGAAGACTGTTCTAAAGTGGAACTTTCCTCTGCTCTTTCCTCTGTCGTTTCCTGGTGCAGATCGCTGGTTTCTATAGGTGGCTGAATGCTCCGATGTGTCTGAGAATTGTTCTCATCTAGAAAGGAAATATAAAAAAAAGTACAAATCCAACAAGAAATCCAAAACAAGGAACCTATTTCTGTAAAACTATATTTAAAAGAAAGAGAAAAAAAAAAATTAGCAAACAGACAAGACAATTAATAAGCACCTGGTTCAATGCTGTTTGCTGGTTTACACTGGCAGAAAATCATTTTAACTTTGTCCAACAGTCTATATAGTGTTACTGTAAACATGAAGAGAAGACTGGATAATGGGTTGTTTTAATTGACAGTTTGTATGTGTATTTTTTTTCTACAAGTTAAGCACGGAACAATAAAAGGTGAAATGAGAGCATCAGACAATGGCACTGAGAATATGAGAATACAATATCCCTGTTTACAGAAAAAGGCAAACAGGTATCAAACTTGCTGAACGTACTTAGACTGACAATCAGTATGGTTGCTGGGTTGAGGGATGCCTCATAAGAGGGCGGGGGGTCGTCAGGGTGCTGTATATCAGGGTATTTGAAGGCTGTGTAAGGAGGTGGAGGGTCATGGAAGTGAAAAGCCCCTCCGTCGCCATCGTCTGAAAGGTGCAGCGGGGTCAGACCTGTGCCAAACCCATCCGGTCCGTAATCCAAACCTGGCATTCTGCGACCCAGGTTGAAGTGGTGCACTGTGTTTGAAGGGAAAGGAACAAATAAATAAATAAAAAGTGTTAGTAATGCAAATAACTCTATTGCAAAGCAGTTTCACCCACTCCAGGTATTAATAAGAGCTTGATTAGCCACGCTGTATAGGTAACAAGCTCAGGTGTGTCAAAGTCACAGTAAAACCAGGAATGAATCTAACTACTATGCGATGGAAGTCATTTCTATCCCTGAACACATAACCGGCACTGTTATATTACACATTTACTACAGCAGTAATAGATAAAAAGACATCATTTTAAAACATTCCCATCAACAGAGATAAAGCCAACATATCACTAAACAACTTTGCATTAAACAGCATTAAGTTGATTTAATCAAAACTTCGGTCATTATAAAGTACTTTTTTTTTTTCTTCGCCCCAGCTACCTAAATCTGAGCCCTTTGTTCTTTGTACACTCCAGAAAGCCAGTGAAATGCTTACAGTTTCCACCAATGAGAGACTCGATTCTCTCCCTGCGTCTCTGGCGGAGTCTGTGCACCATGAACAGCAGCAGAGACAGGATGAGGAAGGAGGAGATGCAGCTGACGATCAGACGCATCCCACTGGCCATCGAGTCAAACAGACTGTTTCCATCTGGGAAAACAAAACAGCGTTAGTCCTCCCTTTGCTTTCTGCTAGATTGTTGACATTTCATACCAGCTCAAGGCATTTAAGCCAGTGGAGAGAGATAGGCCAGCTGGCACAGTTTGCAAACCTCAGAACAAACAGTATCAGATAAAAACCTATAAAAAGCAGATTTTGGCAGAAGTTGCGATGTTGGAGTTTCTAGGCTAGAGTTTATCTTCTCTTTGTAGATGGCACACAAACGATCACTTCCTATGACAATGCAGAATTACATATTTTTCCTCTTAACAAGGAAAACTAGTCCAATTATTGGCACAAATGCTGTTTTATTTCAGTAATCTAGCAATTCACTTGAATATGGGGGATGCTTGGTGTCAAATATACTTGCATATCTGCAGTGCAATTATATCAATTTAAACTCCCTCGCTGCACCAAAAATGCGCCCCAGCTTTCAAATACCTAAGCCAGGTTTTTAGTTGGGTTTCCTTCTCACCAGAGGGCAGCAAAAGCACAGGCATTGCAGTGTCTAGTGGTGACATAATCTTTCCTCTCTCAGAAGAGACTCTTAAACGCAGTTTGTTTTTTGTTTCTTATTTACCCTCCTTACCTGGGTCGAGGCAGGTGAACTTGCAGCACTCTTTGGGGTCTTTGCGGAAGTGCTGGCAGCCCTGAGGTCGCTCGCACAGAGCCGCCACACACATCTCCGGCTCACCCTTGTGACACGTGCAGCTCAGACAGGGGTCATTGCCCTTCGGAGTGAAGTAGAACCCTTCACCCACAACGTTATCCTTGATATCCACACACGTCTGGCCTGCAACAGGAACAAAACAATAGAATCAGCATGTTCACAAAATCATTAACAGCAGTGTCATTGCAGGTGCACGGCACCCACCGACACAGATCTTCAGCAAACTCAGCGTATAGAGCAAATGAGTCCAAGAAATATGTTCAGGTGAGCCACTCAAAAACAGACCTGTAGGCAATTTGGACTTCACCATTAATAAACAGATCACAAAACAGATAATCTTTAGACAGCACCAGTAATGAGACAGAATCACAGAATAGAGTTTTGTACCAAATATTAATAACTCAACTAGCAACTGTCTCTATACAGCAGAACTTGACACATGACCTCAGTTGCAGTCATATTGTGTTATAGATCAAAGTGAAGTACCATTTCTAAAACTAACATTGAAGGTTTTACAAGTGCCCCCCACCCCCACCACTTACTTCTCTTGCAGAGGAAAGCAGATTTCTCATAGCAGTTTTCAGCATACCAACTGTGCAGCCCATAGTTGCGAATTGTTGGTAAATGGAACCACTGCAGCTGTGCACATAAAACATTTTCATGATCTGGCATTGTTGTCCCAAAAATAGGCACCCTCTCTGGGGGTAAAAATACCTCTGTGGAACCTGCGATGAAAAAAAAAAAATTCAGAAGACACATACATTTCATCGCAAACATTGCTGTTCTTTTTTTAGAACTCAAACCTAATCATATCATGACTGATAGGGCAGTAATACTGTAAGTGGAGGATTTATACAAATCAGTTACTGACCTTTATAAGCCACTTCCCAGCGTCCTTCTAGTGAGCGGCTTCGGTTTGTGATGACATACTGATAGCCAACCCAAAACCTGGAAGAGGAAATCAAGTTCAAACACACGGTTACCATGCTGAAATACTGAGACACAGGCAATGACTTTTATAGGACACGCAAAACCCACAGCCAACCTGAATGACGGGTTTAGATCTTTACAATAAATGTTGTTTTCCTGATCATGTCATGCCATATTAATTGAAACTACAACTTGAAAATGCATGGTCATGTTTTTTTTTCTTTAATAAAAAGGTTACATTTACATGAGCTTTTAGGAGATCTCGTCACTAAGCGAGAGCAGAACCAGCAGCTTGCAGGTTCTCTATTCTCTATACTAAAATGCACCCGAGCCCTGTCTTCGCCCTGCCCATCTTCACCTGCGCTGGTCTTTGCGTCCAGAAGTTCTCTCCTCAAAGTCCCACTCCTGTGCGAGAATGAACCTCAGCTCCTGGTCCGTGGCGAAGGTAGCCAGGGACCCGTTGACTCTCTGGCATGTATGAACAGCGTCCCAGTAGTTCTCACTGTTTAAATACACCCTGTAACAGCTGGCCGTTCCCTCATAGTGATGCCAGCCTGTAGGACACTTCTCTGAAGAGAAACACAAAGGTTTTCACTCTCCTTCCGTTAAACAAATCACCAAAACTACAAAAGTACGACCACAATAAGTAAATAGCTTGATAAAACTAATACTCCACCCCTATGAACCCAAACATTAGAGCTTTAGTTATTGGTCACCTTGTTTAGTCTGCCTTTCCCTGCACACTTTGCAATGGCACAAGTAACAGGCCCAAACCCAGCATGGCTCAGCTAGGGTTGTAGGAAGTAATGCAGGACCTAGGACAAGAGCACCCTCTGTTGGGAAGTTGCTAAAACTGCAACTGCTGAGCTTGAGTGGACACATTTAATTTTAATAAATGAATAAAAGATCAAGATTCCCCTATAGAAGTTAAAGACTAATAGACTAGAACACACAGTTTTGAAAAATACAAGGCATGGATGAATTACTTTAATAAGAATTAAAAACATAAATAAAAAATAAAAAAAAAACAGGTGGAAGGGGGTAGAGTGCAAACAAACAAACAAAAGAAAACCTCAGATGAAGTCCCACTTACTGCTAAAGGGCAGAGACTTCTCTCCACTACCAGCGTGAAAGTGGGGGGCCTCTCCGGATCTGCCATGGCTGTGTCTGTTATCAATGCTCTCCTTCCCATGTCGGGATCTCTGATCCACTGTTATACCTGCAGAGATTGAAAAACATCAGGACTTTTAACAGGAGTGTGCAGAAACAGATGCAAAGGGCTCTATGCTGTTTGTACAGCAGTGCTGTAGCACTGTTACCGCCAGTGTTACAGTAGGCTTGGTGGTCCAGTGGTTAGAGAAAGGGGCGTGATACCAGGAGGTTCCCAGTTTAATCCCAGCTCAGCCACGGTGTGTAACCCTGAGCAAGTCTCTTAACCTTCTTGTGCTCCGTCCTTCGGATGAGATGTAAAACCGAGGTCCTATTGCAAGTGACTCTACAGCAGCAGTTGATGCATAGTTCACCCCCCACAGAACACACAGAAATACCATTCATTTTAATGGAGTTGGTTTCCTTCATGTTTTGAAATTGATGAATGTCGTTACAGTACAATAAGAATACATTCAATTTGTTTGTTTACCGAGCATCAAAAGAAACTTCTCTATAACACATTTATTTTCAAAAAAATAAGGTATATAAATGATGGACATTGACAAAATGTTTTTGGTTTCTTTTTAAATCACACGATCATTCACCCTCGACCATGACACACTTGAGTGACTGACTGAAGCATATGCACTTAATCACCTAATTAGTGAGACAGTTGATTGGACATGGAGTGACTTCAGCTGTTGAATTGCAAGCTTGAATAAAAGCAATAAAGAATCACAGAAAAAAAATAAAAATATGCCACGTCTGTCAAAAGAGCAGCGCCTTCGTGCGATCGACATGTTGGAGGCTGGACTAGGGCAGCGTACTGTGGCTCGCCGTCAAACTTAGCGAGACGGCATAACCAGACACACTGTCAATGACAGGCCACGAACTGGGAGACCAAGAGTCACAACACCTGCCCAAGATCGACAGATCATTTTGCAGCACCTTCGTGATGTCAATTGTTAATCAGCACAATAAAAAGTCACTGCACCTGCTCTAAACTGAGTGTCATTTTTTAATCTAGTGAATTTTATCCAAATAAGTGATAAGTTTCTTTTGATGCTCAGTATATTTTGAAATATTAGGTAAATTAGTATTCTTATAATATTGCTTTAAATCATTCACAAGAGACCAGATCTCATTTCCTGTGAGTGCAAAAGTTTTGAACAGAGTTAAAGTCACCATTACGCTTAATATGGATGAACAGACACAGCATGTTCATAGCACACCAAAATACTAATTGCTGAAATCAAACACCTGCTATGCTGCTAGGGATAACAGTAGCTTTATACTTTCATTCAAAGCCCTAACTACTTCAAGAGAGAAAAACTCATCCATCATGCCTGGAACTCCGAGCTGGAATTTAACAAGCGCTGCTGCCAAAAATAACCAAACGGAGATCTGAGAACGGATTCAGTACAGCTGTGAAGCAGGGCTTCATCTACATCTGTTTATTCCCCTCCTCGCGATTCTATAGCGACTATTTCACAGTGGCAAGCTCTATATTAACTAAGAAAGAAGGAGTAGAGAAGACGAATTAGTCAAACAATTTATTTTGAACGTATGAAGAACTAAAATAAGCATCCTCTGTATACAAATCTGAGCAGCAGACAAAACTCACTTTTGTGCGATAGGACTGTAAACATATCCAAGTGACATCAGCATTAGTGAGGCCCAGCAAAGTAGAGTCTTGCATTTCATCAAAAAAAAATAAAAAATACATCATGTACAATTGCAATGGCAAAGGCAAAGTGGAGTTTTATTTAAAGATTGCATTTGATTGTCAGCTGAATCTTGGTATGGTGTTAATTTTTTTTTATACTTGCACAGCAGAACACGACAATAACTCCTTGAATATTAAACGGTGTCCCCTAATGAAAATGAAGACTGGCCATTGCTGTGTAAAGTTCACAAAGAAAGAGATTTTATTACTATCCAGTTCAAAATGCAGCTCCAGACTTCTATAGTTTACAAGCTGCCTTCATCATTCTCGTCATACAGCTACTGTTAAGCAATCCCTTTTCACTTAATTTTGTACAGATAAGATATTGCGTATTGCATTTTGGTGCAGGACACCACCCAGTCATTGT
Source organism: Acipenser oxyrinchus oxyrinchus (assembly GCA_030684275.1). Taxonomy (NCBI): domain Eukaryota; kingdom Metazoa; phylum Chordata; class Actinopteri; order Acipenseriformes; family Acipenseridae; genus Acipenser; species Acipenser oxyrinchus. The sequence continues at coordinate 26,789,390 of CM060267.1, read as the reverse complement.
ATTGCTAGTACAGACCAACGTAGGCACTCTGAAACTCTCATTTCACTGCGGGCATCATGAGGAATACATTTGTCAAAAAGGATAAACAGATTTTGTAGAAATAAGCAGGCACTTCAGGAGTCTGAATCTTTGCAATCCTTGATAACTAATCATATGCCAGCAAAATGCGCCCCATGCACAGAATGCAAACACAAGCCTGCATTTCATTGTAGGCACCATGCACAATCATGCTCACTATGTGGGCTTGCAAACCCTGTACTGCTTAAACAATATGGACTTTAAAAAGGTCACTCGTTATTAAAAAGAAATTGCCTTACAATAATTAACAACTCACCCCAGTCTCACAGCAAATTAAGGAATACATATTAAATGAATTCACTTTTTAGCAACAGTCTGTATTCTGCAATATGGCAAAGCTGGGATGTCATAAGCAGCTAATACAATCTGGTGAGAATATGAGCCTGAACATGTTAAGTTAGGAACATAGAGTATCCACAACAACATTTTTAAAATCTAAGACAGCAGCATTTCAGTCTGTCTGAGGATTGCAAGGCTGACTAAGTTTTGAAAGTCACATGTTGCATTAATCCCTCTGAAGGATCAACTGTAACGCACTTCAGCTCTCGTTGGATTTGTGAAGTAGCAACTATGGGAGTTTTCTCTTTCGTTTTGACAGCTAGAAATGAGAGGGAGAGTTTGTCTGATCCAGGTTTCATATTGTCAAACTGATGTTCAAAGATTGCAGTTCCAATTATAGTTAAGCATTTATGGCTAAGGACAGGGCAAAACTGTGTAATGTTACTCTGTTTGTGTAAAAGCTATGTGTATGACTTAATGGAAATACTGGTTTATAAAAATAATGAGTAAATCATGCATCTATAGACCGAATTTGTCCTCTCCAATGCTTGTATTAGAGATTGAAGTGACTGTTTATAGTAATATTATAAATTCAGCTTTTGAGATTCTATCCCGACAAAGTAACTCATTCAACTGTCTCATGCAATACAATTATATTAAAAAGAATCACTGAATTTTGTTAAAAACAGTCAATTGGGACAAGTACAATAATGTAACTGGTGTCTGTGGAAGTTTAATTCACGAGCGTGAGATTCACTTACTGGGGCAGTCCATTTCATCGCTCTCATCTTCACAGGTTGGCCAGCCATCGCATTGCCAGGACAAGGGAATACACTGGATGGTGCCACTGTGGCAGGCAAACTGGCCAGGGTTACACCGGAGCTCTGAAACACATAGCCAGAAGCACATGAACAGTGATTAACAGCCCTTCAAAAGCTGCACTCTGACCTCAGTGAATTAAGAATGCAACAGCAATAACAAATATAAAATCAGCCTGTTAAAAAAACAACATGGGTTATGATTATAATACTGTCAAAACAGCTCAAACACTGAGACATTAAAACTAGGAGTGGACAATATTTTAAGACACTGTAGTGAATAGGTTGGATTCAGATGGATTAAGACCCTCCTCTATTTTAAAATACAGATAAAAGCCCCATAAAGATGACAACCTGAACTCCATCAGCACAGTAACACAGGGGCTACAGCACTGGCGCTTTTGTGAACATCTGTTTGACGCACTTAACTAATATTTAGTAGCTAAAAATGATCCAATTAAATAAAGATTACGAACATGTGTTGAGAATTGAAACTGCAGCAATTACAAGTTAAACACTTCCAGGCTCTTTCTTGCATTTCAGCAAGATGGAAAAAAAAATACCACTATCCGTGATAAAGGTTTGTAAAAAATGTGAAATTTGAGTCTACTGTAGCAGGGGATTCTGTGAAGCCACCCTCTGAACCAGGGAAACAATGCTAACACCCATTCATTAACTTCAGAGCTCACAACACGAGCCACACTTCTGCACAGACATTGCAACAGAATTTCAATTCATTTATTTTATTTTATTAAAAGAATGAATAAATATTTTCATTCACAATGACACTTTGGATGGGAATTGCTGCTGCAAAGCACAGGGAATTTGTGAATCTTTGACCCGTGATAATAAATCATGTTTCACACATTTTGCATGGTCTTAATTTTTTTAAAATCTTTGTCTTGCATTCAGCACAACCCTTGAGGCATATAGAACAAGTCTGTTTGTCTGTAACCTACCATACCCTACATTCTCTCTCTAATCAAGAGACAGCCTGTACAGACAAATTGAGTGCAAGTAAAGAGAAAAATTCAACTGATTTCAAAAGTTCAACCAGTACTGGTACATGGGAACATCGAGTTTAAAACAGTTTCACACCAAGTCCTAACATTTCCAGCAATGCTTCTTGTCCATTGGAACTACCTGAAAAAAGTTTTGCACCTACAGTAATGTATTATCCCCAGGGATACAGTATGCATAGATGTGTACCACAGCTAGAGACTGTTAATCTATCTGTGATGAAACTTCATGTCACACCATTCTGAAATCGACAATGCACTGCTATCCTTGCTTTCTAATTTGGAAATGCAATCCCTTCACAGTACTGACACCTGAAACATTGCATAATGTAAACAGGATCCAACCAAGAGCGAGAAGGCTGCTCCTGCAGACCGCTCCCGTTGAGGAATCCTGTCTCTTCCCAGCGGCCACTTGTTAATCAGACAACAGAATCATTGTTTTGCTTTACTTGCTATTGAAAACAAATCTAATTAAAACAAAGCAAGTCCAAGAAGCGCTCATTAACAGAAGAAAAGCAGTTTCTACGAGATCGAAATCAACCTATCCAGTGAGGTGAACTAGTTACCATAATGCAAACATTAAACTATTTCTAAAGACTTGAGAGTACATGAACATCAAGTCCACAGCACTTCGTATCTTTTATCCAACAATTATAAACGCACCAGAAACTCCTCTAGCACTTTGTATACTTGATCTAAAACAGAAAAGAAAAATATTGCTTACCTGACAACAGTCGTGCCAGAGCTAGCCGTGGACCTAAAACAAAAAGGAAAAATAGAACCGCATAGAATTTAAACTAAAAAAAAAAAAAATACAAAAAAAAATATTTAAGAGTGAAGTCTGTCTCCATAACATCAAGATTATGCCATAAAACAAGACTGTGTGTGTGTGTGTAACCTGCTTCAATACAACAATCTATTTACAGTTATGCTTTTATTTTCTTACTGTTCATGGGTTAAATAAATTCTGGATAAGAGGTTTGATCACTCTTTTGTAGCCCTATAATAGACAACGCCAAAACCAAATAAACCTGATCAGTTAATACAGGAAGGGAGATTATGACTACTCACTTGGAGTTAATTTACTGAAAGGACAGCAAGAGCCAGAGTGTCTATTGCTGGGAGACTCTCAGTGACACTGCTGTGATCATGTGGCTGCCCAGCTGGTTTTGGCCACTCAGTGACCTCTATGAAAACACCTCTGATCTGCAATAAGAATGCCACAGACCACTGAAAGAAGCACCCGAATGGAGGGGTGCATTGACACACTATGGTGGTCAGGTTGTATCTATCGGAGAGGAGTATCTAATAACCACACAGTGAAATTACTGTCAGTCCATGAACTCAAAAAGATAGAAATACCAGCAAAATGACAATACGTATTTTATCACTCATCTATTGGCATCCTGACACACATGTGGCCCACAACACGAAGTCCTTTGCAATAGGTTTCTGAAGAGACAACATGCTATAGCAGGACATACTACAACTACTGTACCTGAACCTCATTTCTCACAGTTCCTGGTCTGATTTACATTCTGGTAGAAGTTTATCTGATCCTAGATCAGCTTGAATCAAAGGAGCACCAAAAAAAAAAAAGCTGATAGTTTGCCAAGACATTTAAACAATGGGCTGCATTGTCCACATCTACTTTTATCAAGTTGGGTTGAACATGCTCCCTCACTTTGTTTAAATATCCCAGCTGAAGTGGAGATTCAAGAAGAAAGGAAATGCTTAAGAGTTTATAATTGTGCAGCAAGTGTAATTACAGTAAATGCAATTATATCGTCTCTTTCTACCCTATGGAGGCTGTGTGGTCCAGTGGTTAAAGAACAGGGCTTGTAACCAGGAGGTCCCCGGTTCAAATCCCACCTCAGCCCCTGACTCATTGTGTGACCCTGAGCAAGTCACTTAACCTCCTTGTGCTCCGTCTTTCGGGTGAGATGTAATTGTAAGTGACTCTGCAGCTGATGCATAGTTCACACACCCTAGTCTCTGTAAGTCGCCTTGGATAAAGGCGTCTGCTAAATAAACTAGTAATAATAACTAAATGATACGTTATGCCAGCACACTGGAACATAGGGACAATATAACAGACAGCTCTGCTGAAAGAAAAAGGGGCGCCAAATTCCAAGCATTGGGAAAAGAGCAGTGTTGAGCTGGTGCCCTTCTTTCAACCTTCATGCCAATGCTGTTGAAAATCGGTAATTCTTAATAATAATAAAAAAAGAAAAGCTGTAAAAGGCTGAATGGTTTTAGACAGTATGCACACATCATTAACAAAAGACGACATTTAGGAGAGTAGAAGTAAAAACAGGAGGGGACTTAACTGGACAGAGTTTATTCAAGCACAAACGCTTTTATTCCAGGCTACATATCAAGACCAAGAGAGGACTTGACTGGCCAAGTACAGGAGGCAGCCAGTGGAATGTTAAATAATAATAATAATAATAATAATAATAATAATAATAATAATAATAATAATAAAATGTGTTGTGTTTAATCTTGAACAAACATACATTTTACAGAAGTGGTATCCAGCCATAGTTGGCCTTGCAACATCTATAGACACCACTGTCGACATGTCTTTCCCCTTAATCATTAAATTAGATTTAAGGTCTGGCTTTTTTGGAGACTGTTAATACTTTGTCAATCGGCTAGTGTAGTCTCCACTGATCTGTGTAGCAAGAAAATGCCTTGCGACTGGACAGCACAGGTCAGATTTACTGTAAGGTGTGAGAACGGTAGGTCCTAAATACTGTGGTCTGGAGGTGATCCAGATTCAGTACAATAAATAAATCACTGCCAAGTCACTTAATGCACAGGGCTAACCCAACGCACAGGGCTAACCCAACGCACAGGGCTACCCCAACGCACAGCATTCCAGGCAGCGCGTTGTATCTTCAAATCCTCTTTTCTTTATCTTTATTTGTTTATTTAGCAGACGCCTTTATCCAAGGCGACTTACAGAGACTAGGGTGTGTGAACTATGCATCAGCTGCAGAGTCACTTACAACTACGTCTCACCCAAAAGACGGAGCACAAGGAGGTTAAGTGACTTGCTCAGGGTCACACAATGAGTCAGTGGCTGAGGTGGGATTTGAACCGGGGACCTCATGGTTACAAGCCCTTTTTTCTTTAACCACTAGACCACAAATCCTATGGTTCACAAGGCCAGTGAGTTCATTAATTTAGTGTCAGTGCTGTAAACTCATTTCATGCGTTTGCAATTACAGGTCCACACCGAGTGCCCCGCTAACGAAAAACCCTGGCCAGCTTGGTTGAGACACAAGGTTTATATCTTAAGGGACTCCCCAACCCCAGCATTACAAACTAAAAGGTTGAACTCCATCCCAAACTGTTTTCAAAAAGGCTTGTCAAAGATATGGGCTAACACGGACTGACAATGTAAAAACGCTGGAGACCATCAAACCGTTCACCTTAATGTTGAAATAAAAAGTGTGTGCATCTTCACCCGTCAACTTGTAGTATTTCTTAAGAGAAACACTGCGTATGACTATTCTGCATCCGACCATGCCACAGCATGTAAACCATATCTTTACCATTTCACAATGATTACTTCATTTAGCATTATATCTGATCATAATCTCAAATCATTAATGTTAAATCATGAGTTATGGAGACTATTTTACTTGCAGTTTTTTTTCTTCTGGAAATCTCAACTACAAAAACGTGCATTCAGTATGTGTATATTTAACATGGGTCTGTTTATAAAAATCTTAAGTAGAACAATTAAAACGACACACGTGTTGCAAATAGCAATCAATTATTGGTGCTTTATTATTATTATTTTTTTTATTCGTACATCACTGCTACAGTACTAGCAATCTATAATGTCCACGAAATATGTAAGTATATATATATATATATATATATATAAAGCATTTATTAACGCAACATTGCCCGCGCTTCTAACTACAGACAGTTCGGGCTACCTAGTGGTGCGCAGCGATACAAGGAAACTAAAGATTTAACAACAATCAAACATTAAAACGGGGAAGGGAAATTACAAGCACGACAACCGAGTCCCCGGCCAGCCTGTGGAGAGGTAGCCTACCCCGGCATTCTGTAAATACAATACCGAGGCCACACCAGGCCTGGATTAACATTCACACCCGGGTATTTCACTAAATCAATCCTGGATTTCATTTTCACTCCACATTGACTCACCTAATAACCGAGCCTCAGTAATTTCCCCCTTAAACAGACGACCACCCTCAAAAAACTTTTTTTTATTTTTTTCCCACCCGAATGCAGAGTAGAGTTAAAACCGCCCTTACCTGCCCGCGGTGGATCCGTGAGACTCAATGCAAAAACAAGACAGAGGAGGAGGACGAAACTGCTGCTGTCAGCTTTGGGCAACATTTATCCTCCATTCATCATACCCTTCTATACAGATAAAATAAATCAACAAAAACCTCAGCCTGCTTTTGCTGTGTATGTTACTAATGAGATCCCGGTAACTCTCTTTGAAAAGCTAAACGAGTTTTAGAAATGCGAGTCTAAAACATAATCCTTCTAACACCGCCTCTCCCTATCTGCAGTTCAGCTGCAGGGAAAACAAGATGGCTTCCTCCTCCCCTCACAACAATTCCAAACATGCCACTCAGCCAATCAACTGAAAGCAGAGAGGCGGAGCTTCCGCGGGGTATTATTTTGGACTCTCCGTTCCATTCCATTCCATTCCATTCCAGAGGATTCCCGATCCAGGGACGTCTGTGAGGAATTTTAATTGAAAAGAAAACCTAGCCCTGGCGACATCCATGCCACTATTGCATTGCATTGCAAGAGCTAAACCTAATGAATCCAGAGGAAGTGTCCGGAAAGTATGAGTGTGGGTAGACCATGATCTGTACAACTTGTGTGAGCTGCCCGACACATCATTGTATATTTAGGACTGCATGCGTTTTTTTGCCTTATATTCCCGGGTTTAAACCGCTATAGATGGGTGTGATTTGTTTTGCTGCTCTGGCTAAAGGAGATTCAGATGTCTATATACTTGACAGTATAGCCTGTAGCGTTTGGTTGTGCGCTTTGTATCAACCCCCTCGCCCGATTGCTCTATGACTTGATACTTTATAAGTGAACAAGTGTTGTTCACCACGATGGACGCGTGCTTTATACAATAGTTTCTTTTTTAAGGAATTAAGATATTCGCCGAAAAAGGCGGGTTACTGTGTATTTCTTGCATTAGTTTGCCAGTTTTAATGTTTCAAAATTAAACATAAATCTTATGCAACAGATTTTAAACACATTTTCGTATTTGTTTGCTTTTTTGTGAGTATATTCTGAAAAAAAAATTCAAATTCAAATACTAAAACGTGTTTAACGGTTATATATATATATATATATATATATATATAAAGTTATACAGAGTTTGTAGCGGATTAAATAGATTATGACGTAATACACGTAACATCGTCATCAAAACAACATAATGCTGCATTTTTCACGTCATCCCCATGATACCAGATTTTCAGATGGAACAATTAACCGAAACCTTCAGGTGTTTTTAACATTTGAGACCTTGGAATTCAATGGCATGCGTGGTCCTATAAATAAACTTTTGCGAATGTGGAATTCAGTACCATGGACGACGCCCTTGTGTTGAAGAAACGCGGCTACACGTTGGGTATTAGTTTGGGAGAGGGGTCTTACGCCAAAGTCAAATCTGCGTACTCCGACCGCCTGAAAAGCAACGTAGCTGTGAAAATCATCAACAGAAGAAAAGCTCCTGTGGATTTCTTAGAGAGATTTCTTCCACGGGAACTGGAGATCCTCGCAGTCCTGAATAACCGCTACATCGTGAAGACTTACGAAATATTTGAAACTTCGGACGGGAAGGTGTACATGATCATGGAACTGGGGGTTCAAGGGGACCTGCTGGAGTTCATTAAGTTTAGGGGTGCGCTGCCTGAAGAAGTTTGCCGCAAGATGTTTCGACAGCTATCACTGGCAGTTAAATACATCCATGACTTGGAAATCGTTCACAGAGACCTGAAGTGTGAGAACTTGCTCCTGGATAAGGACTTCAACCTCAAAGTCTCAGATTTTGGCTTCAGCAGGCGCTGCAACTATGACGACGATGGCCAGCTCGAGCTCAGTAAAACGTTCTGCGGCTCAGCTGCGTATGCAGCCCCCGAGGTTTTACAAGGCATCCCATACAACGCTAAAGTGTATGACATCTGGAGTATGGGTGTGGTTTTGTTCATCATGCTGTGTGGCTCAATGCCTTATGATGACTCCAATGTCAAGAAAATGCTTAGAATCCAAAAGGAACACCGAGTGGATTTTCCGAGGGGTAAACACGTGCCAGCGGACTGCAAGGATCTACTGTACCGCATGCTTCAACCGGACGTGTCTAAGCGCATTGCAATTGACGATATTTTAGATCACCCTTGGTTACAACCCTCGAAACAGAAAAAAGACTGTGAAAGTTGCTCAAAAAGTTCCTTGAAAAGTGACACAAAAGGAGAGACTAAAGCAGACAGCCGAAATGAGAGCAGGCGGGGTCTCAGAGCGGACGCAGACGATGAATTCGATTCTGAAATTCTTGATGAAGGCAAAACAGAGAAAAGAGGATTTAAATCTCATTGTACTGAGCCCACACCAACCAGAGCCGCAGGCAACCGGAGAAAGTCATCCCAAAAAGTTAAGGAAACTATAGAGGAGGGTGATTAAGCTATTACTAGCTTCATGTGTGTGCACTTTATTAAAACAAACTAGCAATAGCAAATTATTGCAACGGAACTCTATCGTACTGCTCGTTATTATTAGGATGTTTCTAAAGCAATTATTTTGCTATGCCTTTTTCTCCCAACGCTTGGAAAATAAAGGTGCCTGCATAAGATGCAAACGCTGCAGATCGTCGATTAATTCAAAGTGATTAAGCTAGGGAATTGAACTAGTTATACATCTCTGAATTTAAACGCCATTTAATAATCAGATACAACCACAAAAGGTCACATCAGCTGGTCTTAAAGAACCACTGTACTAGACGCACCTTCAGATAGATGGTGTGTACAGCTATGGCCATAAGTTTTGCATCACCCTATAGAAAGAATTAATTTTGTTTCATAAAATGGAATGCAACCTGCTGAATACTGTTACGTTAACATATTGAATTGCATGCCGCTTTGTAGTTTTCCATATACTTAATGAAAAACTGATATAACTGAAGAATTTCGAATTATAACATGCGATACTGTACTACTATTAGGGCTTCTGGTAGACTTTTGCGATTTCTAGTTTCTTTGATTACATAATGTTAAATATCTAAATGATGTTCCTAATTATAATCCTAAAATTGTAGGTGATGTAAATGTTCTGGTCATAGCTGTATGTCTGTGCTGTCCCTGTAAAACATTGGGAACGTGCTCATGATCCACGGAGACGCTTGTCTATGCGCCCAGAAGGTAATAGCTTCTTTACAGCTTTGGTCTCTTCACGTTACTAGTACAGACTATGCTTTGTTTTAATCTGCTATTTTATAAGGGCACAGTTTCCAAATGATTTGAGAAGTCGTTTATCTGTACAGTAATATACCATTTAATATTTATTCCCTGAATATCAAAGTGTAACAATCGGAAGCAGCATTGTGGAACAATTGTCTCAGATTTACACAAATACATGAAAAGGGGAACACGCTTCTTTTAATTACATTTTTTTTGGAGGGTAGTACATGTCTGCAAACAAAAAAATGTTATTGTTTTATTTTTATTTACAGCAAGGGTTGCAACAAATAGGTGTGTGCAATGCACCTGTCAATACCTCAGTATAAATGACACAGGAATGGTGTGTAGGTGGCATGTTACTTTGGGATCTTACATTGTGGGCATTGCTGCTGTATTTCAACAACTAGATGTAGCTGGTCCCAGTTTAGTACATCAGCAATTCAAATGTTAACAATTGACACAGAGATACATTTTGCTGCACTGTTGTAAATTACTCAAATAAAAAAAAAAAGTTAATACAGTAATAGCTGGTGCCATTTGGTTTTGAATGTCTTAAAGCATACAGCAATGAGAAATATGTTGTTCAAATATTACATCATAACAGGTTTTATTGTCTGTTCAAAACACAGACACATTAGCACTGAAATGGGTGTGTGTGGCTGGTAGCAATTATCCAATTGTTTTCAGTTCAGTTCACATTATTGTCTTGCACAACGCCCAATGAATAAAGAGACACAAGATGATGAATTGCTCCGTGAGTGATTGTAACATTAGAAACACTCCAAGCCCTCAAGCCACCTTGTTTCCTTGAATTCAGTCTTTTTCAGTAGATGGCAAATTGACAGCCACAATAAACATCCTACATCAATCCCTGTCTTATCTGAGCCTAAAAGAAATCAGCTGCTTTTCTCCTCTTGGGGAGCTGTAGCAGGTTATCAGTAATGGAAGCAGGGTCCTGGGTGGCTGGGGTCCTTGCATTACCACTTGGTGTTGGGGTGCCACTTGGAGTGCTCAGCCCTACTGGTGTTTTACATCCTGGGGTTCCGCTGTGCGCAGGAGACGGGGTGTAGCTGGCCCGCAAGGCTTTATCTGTGTATTTGCTGGCTGTCCTGTTCACAAGCCTCTGCAAAGCTGGTGACAAGGCTGGACTTAAACCTTTTGGTGTAAGGCTGAAACCAGAAAATACAAAACCAAACAGAAAGTCATCTCATCAAAAATGATGTATGAATTAACTCCAAATACAACATCAACTGAACTTTAATGACACTTTTTTTAAACTAAACATTATATTTTGTTAGTACAACAGTACTGAAATATTATTAAGTGGACGCTGCATGCAGACTTTTTTTTATCTACAGTTCTGTCAGGAATTCTGGAAACATTCACAAATCCCTTAACGTTTGCTTTATTCATTGTTATACAAGAAGCAGCAGAAAGTCCAATATCAGCACTTGCCCGTCTTACCTGGCCAGGTTTTCCGTGACCTTCCGCAGTGCTTCCTGTTTATTTGCTCTGTTTTTAGCAGCCGCTTCATTAGCCATTTTCAGGCCCAGCCTCTCTCTCCTACCAGGTGCTGGAATCTGCAAAACAAACACATCACTGCAGCTGGTCGAGTGATTAAAGGCCACACCAAGAATAAAAGTAAGAGCTATTGAGTTAACCTTCGATTGGTCACCGAGGAATTCATTTGCAGAATACATTAGTCCTTACATCGGCTGTTTGCAATTGGAACACCCCACTACTAAAAATTAACAATAAAACAGCGTACAGTTGCCAGGTTTTCAATGGTTTCAGTTGCCAGGTTTTCAATGGTTTACCCGTTTACCTTAAAGGATGGACCACGTGTCCTCTCTACATAAGGTGTGTCAGAAGCATCCAGACGAAATGGGGTGCTTTCTATTTCACCCCAGGTCATTAAAGGAGAATCAGTCACACCTGCGTCCATACAAAAAGAGAGAAAGTGATTCAGAAAGGATCTCCAACCTCCGGACAGCAAAAACTATTTGCATTGCCAACAGGAAAGAAAGAATGATTGTTAAACAAACACAAACTCTACGTTTTTTTCTTTCCAACATCAGATATAATGGCTTCTTACCAGGTGCAGGCGATGGTGTGCCTAGGAAGCCATACCCATTCACTTTGGGAGAGTCTTGTGCGAGGAGGTCTTTGCCATCTGGACCAACTTTACCCTGCTTAAACTACACAGATAAAATGTTATGTTATGAATCAGATAAAAAGCATCTGTAGTTTTATAAATGCTTAGTTTAGGGATACTGTGTGTTAAGTGAAGTTCAGAGCGATCAGCAGAACATGTTTCTCCATTCAATTCCATATACTGCACGACTGATAGCCGCTGTTCATTTCAAGACCACACAAACCTGTGCATTGAGAGCTGCCGCTTGCTGCAGCTGAGATTTGCTCAGAGCTTTGCTAAAAGGATCTCCCTGGAACCGTGTGTTTTTGTGAAGAACCTCTCGTGGTTTCTTAAAGCTTTCATCGTCTTTAACACCTAAAAAAAAAGAGAAAAAAGCCACAGTTGTAATTCAGTTAAAGCAGCAAAAACAAGAATACAGTAAGACCATTCTAGAATTATACATTGTGTTACAAGAGCTAAATGTGATTAATCTAAAGGAAGTGACTGGAAATTCTTATTATACATAGATCATGGTCTGTACAACTTGCGTGACCTGCCCAATCCATTTTATATTTAAGGCCACATGCCTTAATAAATCATAAATCTTTAAAATGTATTTATAAATTTCAAGGCAGACAGGGGTTTCCAGATGTGCTGTCCAAGCTCTTTTGATGAAGCACAAAGAAACGGGCAACGTTGAGGACTGTAGACGCAGTGGTCGGCCAAGGAAACTTACTGCAGCAGATGAAAGACACATCATGCTTACTTCCCTTCGCAATCGGAAGATGTCCAGCAGTGCCATCAGCTCAGAACTGGCAGAAAACAGTGGGACCCTGGTACACCCATCTACTGTCCGGAGAAGTCTGGTCAGAAGTGGCCTTCATGGAAGACTTGCGGCCAAAAAGCCATACCTCCGACGTGGAAACAAGGCCAAGCGACTCAACTATGCATGAAAACACAGGAACTGGGGTGCAGAAAAATGGCAGCAGGTGCTCTGGACTGATGAGTCAAAATTTGAAATATTTGGCTGTATCAGAAGGCAGTTTGTTCGCCGAAGGGCTGGAGAGCATACACGAATGAGTGTCTGCAGGCAACAGTGAAGCATGGTGGAGGTTCCTTGCAAGTTTGGGGCTGCATTTCTGCAAATGGAGTTGGGGATTTGGTCAGAATTAATGGTCTCCTCAATGCTAAGAAGTACAGGCAGATACTTATCCATCATGCAATACCATCAGGGAGACATCTGATTGGCCCCAAATTTATTCTGCAGCATGACAACGACCCCAAACATACAGCGAAAGTCATTAAGAACTATCTTCAGCGTAAAGAAGAACAAGGAGTCCTGGAAGTGATGGTATGGCCCCACAGAGCCCTGATCTCAATATCATCAAGTCTGTCTGGGATTACATGAAGAGAGAGAAGCAACTGAGGCTGCCTAAATCCACAGAAGAACTGTGGTTAGTTCTCCAAGATGTTTGGGCCAACCTACCTGCCGAAGTTCCTTCAAAAACTGTGTGCAAGTGTACCTAGAAGAATTGATGCTTGATGCTGTTTTGAAGGCAAAGGGTGGGCACACCAAATATGGATTTGATTTAGATTTTTCTTCTGTTCACTCACTTTGCATTTAGTTAATTGATTATAACCACTTATTTAAAGTATAGTGGTCAAAACAGAGTGTCAATAGTCAATCTGAATTTACTTACCATCTGGGTAATACATTAATGCATTCTTTGCCTTATACTCCCATGTTTCAACACCTGCCTTCCCTGATTCAATTGCCTGCTTTTCTGCCGATGGCAACGCCAAATTCTCTGTGTGCCGCTGCAACCAGAAAACACAGAAAGCTTAAGCACACCAACTTGACAACGAAGACCAAAATAGCTTCCAGAAAACAAACAGCACACAAAACATTTAACAAGAATAAGCTGACCTGTTTAAACTCAGCCTCTGCTTCATAGAGCCACGCGTGTCTTGCTCTCTCTTTGTCTTTTGCCAGATCCATGATCTGCTCAAAAGAAGCATTATCTTCACTGGTGTTTTTAGCTAAGAAACTATCCAAACAGGGTAGCTCCTTCTCTTCCTGGTCCTTCTCTTTCTCTCCTTAGAAAAACAAATGGGTTACTTATGGTTTCAAACAAATATATTAGAAATGCTTCAGATTATATCACATGATGTGCCGATTTCTAATTTCACCCAGGGAATACAAATATAATCTGTGGGAGTTCTGAACTACAAACTACTACTCTGGTTCCTGGCATACGTTGTTAAAAAACAAACCAATTGAAATCTTCTCAACGTACCTTCTTCTGTAACTCTTGCTCCATGTCTGGCTTTTGAGGACGGTGAACCTGGACGACCCTCAGGAGTTTCAAAAGTAGCTGGAGTGACATCTGAAGAGATGAAGAGAAAAACAGAATATCAACATTGTAGAAAACAATGGAAGACTGCATAATTGTATTAGTATATTTATAGTATGCAGGGTTCCGCAAGAAAGTGTGATTTCTAAGACAAGGAAACATTAATGTAGTTCTTCCCAGGAATCTGTAAGGAAGAATGCCATGCTAATGAAGACGATCACTCAACTTTAGTTTGTATTTTTTTTTTTTTTTTATTCTTTCAATTCTTTCATCAATCAGACCGGGTCATTGCTGACAATGGAAAGTATTTACCCAAATTGGTTTTGAATCTGTGTTTATCAAAAAAAAACAAAAACAAAAAAAAAACGGGTTGTGTTGCTTACAGGGTGCAGAAGAGCGCACAGAGGATTTTCCCAGCGATGCACCAAATTTTATTGCTATTTCCCTCATCCTTTCCAGGTCTCCAGTTTCTTCAGCCTCTAAATAGCCCCTCTGAGCCTGTAGTTTCTCCACATCTGGGAAGAAATCCCTCTGGATAATCTTTTCCAGGCTCTGTTTGAAATGAACATTTGGAAATGGGTACGCATGCACTGAACGAGATCAATTTAGCGAAGTGATGCATTCACCATGCGTACTGTCTGTATACGCTACACATTGGTTGCTGCAGTCAATAAACGCTCCTACCTTTTGTTGTGTAAATAGCTTGTTCTCTTGGAGTCACCTTGTTAATAGTTTAATGTCCGAGCTTCCTAATATTTAAACGGCATAACGTGCCAGCATTTTGGGGTATTACCCTATATATCGCTTTATTATTATTTACTAGTGTTTATTTATTACAAATGATAACATTTCACTAGTTATATTCGTTACTTATACCATTACAAATGTAAAAGAAACGAACATCTTTCTTGAAATCACAATCCTACAAAAATGAGAAGCGAACAGCCACGTATTTTTTGACTACCTACCTCAATGTACTTATCTTCATGAAGAACCTTCCTTTTCGGGGCGGTTTCGACACCAGATTGGCCACCAATGGCGACAGTTTTGTCCGATTTAATCGGGACAAGCGCTCCTAAAGACGAGCCTTCATTCCCGAGGAGCGCCATCACCCGAGCCCGTGGATGTTGATAAACACTACGGCCTGGCTTGAGCAACTGTGAACTGGATTTCTGATAGAAACGTCAACTGGGTAATAATATAATCTAAATTACTTTTGTTGATTTTTTGTTGTTTTAGTACAGTAATCCCGGTACTTTTGAAAAGTTTTAATTAACTTAAATTACAGAAACATTTCCGAGACCTGCGAAATCTAAATACGAAGCAGTACGCATTTCGATTTTGTCTGGACCTCAGATATGACGTAAAACTAAGAGGCGGAGACTCAGTGCATGCTGGGAGATGGAGTTTTACACGAGGAGAGGAGAAAAAAGCCTGAGCTAAAAACCATAATTTAAAATACTACATTGAAATATTGTCACACAGCAATTAATACACATAACCAGTTGTACATGACACCAAGCTATAACATGATGAATGTGTGGCTTAAACTAGGTGTATTTAGTGGAAGGTATAATGACAGTTCATTATAGATAAGCAATACGTTAATAAAATTGGCCAACAAGCATATCCTTTAATTGACCAAAAAGTGCTCCCATTTCAATACTTTTTAATGGACCAACACGTAAGTTTAACACGCACGCTTTTAAGACCACATCCATTATATTTGAGAGGGAAAAAAAACAAACAGTGCTGAAGTTGTTTTTTTATTTACAGACAAAAGTTTGCAATTACACAATAAAACATCCCCCTCTTTTCACACAAAATATTATAATAAACACACACACACACAAGGTTCCACGCCCCGAAACGAACAATTCACACAGCCTCTTGCAGCCTGACCGAAGCGCTCTGTTTGGTTCAGTCTGTATTTTCCACGACGTTCCATCGCTCATGATCACTGGAAGCCAGGGACACGCGCTTCTGTCGTCTCCACTTTGCTCTACGGTTTTTAAACCACACCTGGAAGAGAGTGAACATTGAGCAGGATCAGTCAGCCAGCCGGTAATACCACGTGTTCTGCCATTATTTACTACCCGTCACTTTTTTTTGCCAACTTCCTATACTGCAGAAACAGCTACCCAGATTAGATCGCTTTAATGTATACAAATCCAGTAAGTATTCATGAAGTATGAACATCGAATTATTATAATGACTTGAATGACAGTAAGTATCCGTGTAGTGAAGGAATACCAATGGCTGACTATTTTAAACACGGTAATGCATATTATCTGCTCGATAAGAAACTATGCGATGTCGTAGTTTCTGCTTTTACGTTTCTGTAAAACAGCACATAGCAAAACCTGAGGGAGGCATATTCTGTTGGCATAACGTTATTGAAGTGCAGCTCTATGATGCTGTATTGTGCACTAATCTCAGTTGCATACCTGTTTGCAAGTATAGCTTCTAACTACAGGAAACACAACAGGACCTTTTACACTTAAACGCCTCCACATATGGAATGTGCCATATTCACGAAGGTCCTTTATGAATAATCCCGGCCTTACCTCCACCCTCTCCTCGCGCAGGTGCGTGCGGACAGCGAGCTGCTCCCTGGTCGTCACGTCAGGGTACTGGTTCTGCCGGAAGAGCCCCTCCAGGGCCTCCAGCTGGTCCTCCGTGAAGATGGTCCTGTGGCGCCGCGTGCGCCTCTGAATCTGACTGAAGAAGAGCTCCTCGACCCGGCTGGCAGGGTGGGGGTCCCCCGCTGTGGGGCTCCCAGGGAAGAGCCTTCGGGACCAGAGCTTGCAACCTGCAAAACACACACACACCGAATGAACACTGCGCACCGAGAAATATTCAATCTCTGAACTGGAGCAAAGGAGCAGTAAGTGTGCGCCTATAACACCTTCATTTCTACTGGTGATAACACGAGAATTAGAATGCAATACAAGGTAACACTGCACAGTCATAATAAACACCAGGTTCAAGTCAAGCAGGGTCGGGTAACAGACACTGCTGCAGAAACAGTGAGATTGCTTCAACATTTATACATCTGTACTGTACAGTATTACTTCATATAGTATATCCTTAAATGCGCTTTACTTGCTCTTATCTTCCCCCGATTTTACTGTATTTAATCCTGTACTTCTGAGTACTGTAATCTGCCAAGTGTTTAATCTGTAGTATTTTGTATTTAATCATATCCTGATGTAACTATCACTGACACTGTTATCTGCTGTATTATTGAATCGTATTTTGTCACACTTGTACTTGCTTGAACTAAAGTCATTGTATTTATCTTGCTCTTAATTGTATTATTACTTGTACTGTGATACTTGAAATGTATTTTCTTACGACTGTAAGTCGCCCTGGATAAGGGCGTCTGCTAATAAATAAATAAATAAATAAATAAATAAATAAATTAAATAATAATAATAATAATAATAATAATAATAATAATAATAATAATAATATCAACGCATAACATATATTACAGTGACAGGGGGCTGCTAGTCACGGATCACAGCCATGAAGCCATGCTCTGTAATGTGTTCAATGTAGTTCATTGTTATAAAATACTGCCCGCGAGTTTAACTTTGTATAACTTACCTAACACTGTATTAGGAAGACCTACTGTGATAAGATGCAATTAAACCATATCATATGTAGTCTACTTTCACTGTAACACGGTTATTCTAACAATAGTTGCCCTTATGGTACGGAGAACTAGCGCATGGCGACAGTGAGATAGATTGTGCCCCTGCGCCAATGGTAATTTGTTGGTAAGGGGTTTTATCCTTTTTCCTGCACCGTGCTGTGCTCCACGGTATACCTTGTGTACTCAGAGCCGCTTACCTGTCACAGCTGGGTAATCTTGCAAAGCAGTCGCAGCGCAACGAGCGCAGCAGCAGCAGTAGCACGCGCGGTCCTGTGATTCCGCTGGAGAGGAGACCGGAGTCACGCTCACGACCAGCTCTTTGTGCGTCTGTTCTCTAGACACACACACGAGAGAGAGCGGCACGCCGGGGTCCTCGCTATCACCCTCGCCCTCTGGCAGCTTGGCTAGGATATCCTCGATGCTGAAGGAGAACTTTCTCTTCACTGCCTCACACATTTCCATAGCAGCCAACAACTCAGAACACATTCAGAAGTCTCCGTTTCAGTATCGCGGGTTGCCGAATGCACGCATGCAAAGAACACCTTACTAAAAAAAAAGTAATATAATCTACTTTAAAATATATATAATGTAATAGTAACTTTAATTATTGCATTGGTCATTTTTTTGTGGCTTTTTTATTATCATATTTTTATATCCAAAATATATACCGGCAGGTAATATAAGAATATTAGATGCAATTTAAGTCAATATGGGCAAAAGAAGCATCGTTCTCCTCTGGATGTTTACACTCTGTTGGATCACACAGACGCCCTTTATAGTTGATTTAAAAAAAAAATATATAATCCTCCTGACGACAAAAAAAAGGAGAAAATAAATGCCAGCTAATCTTAGCAGTTTTGTTAAGGGGTTAGTGAGGATGTGAGATTTCGCTAATCCTACAGCATTGCTGTCCAAAGAGAAATCAGATTTATTTTTCTTAAATTAGGATAGAGAACTGCTAAGACCCTTATTGTTCAGGTGTTAGAGAGAGAGAGAGAGAGAGAGAGAGAGAGTTTTGAAAAGGGGCTTTACCCAGAAACACCGAGGAAGATTAACGCTTTCGTTTTAAAGTTAAAGTTCTCCTCTCTATGTACCCTTTCCAATAAGTGTGCGTGGGGTTTCCTTAATTCCTACAGCTGTTTAAAAAACAAAGCAAATATATATATATATATATATATATATATATATATATATATATATATATATATATATATATATATATATATATATATACTTGCTTGAACTAGTCATTGTATTTATCTTGCTCTTATTGTATTATTACTTGTACTGTAACACTTGAAATGTATTTGCTTACGATTGTAAGTCGCCCTGGATAAGGGCGTCTGCTAAGAAATAAATAATAATAATAATATATATATATTTCACAGGCTCATTGCTGGCAGGTTTTTAAGACACATGGATCCACATATGTATACACTAGGCTTGAATATCGCATTTTTAGCAACTGTTTACATTCTAAGCTCTGCTGCTGAAGATAAGTACAAGTGCAAGTCTATGACAGAGTGAGTCTTCAAGCAACGTTAAGCGGTAAAAGGCTAAGAAGCCAAACGCAAGAACAGGCTTCTTCCGTAACACCGCATCTGCTTGAAATAAATAAAAAAAAAGCTTATTCACATTTCTCACGTCTCAGGTGTGTTACAGAGAATGGTTTAAGTGCAATGCATTTGAGATCGGACTGTACTGCAAATGCGGTTGAGCGCTTAAAAGGATTGAGCCGGCTTCATGCAAATAGAGGATTGATCACGCTGCTTTGATGTACTTATCATTCACCTTTTGTATTCACTTTTTAGAAACCAATAGAATGGCTCTCCAGAACAGACTCTCGTGCTCCATGCCCGTAGTCAGGTTTATATTAGGATTCTAAGAGGGTAACATTCTGGAGTGGAATCTCCATTTTCCACTGGAGCAAAACTCTCAAGGATTTTCATGAAACTATTTGGATACGGTACTCTAGGAAGCGTAAACTGTTCTTGATTGTATTTATTCAGCGCCATATCCTTTATTTCATATAATGTAATACACCTCTTTTTTATCAAAGAATTATTGGATTTAGAAAATCCATCCCTAAGCCCTTGAGATAAGGGGGCGGTCCAAACCCAGATAACAATACACATCGTTTCACCCCATTCAGTGGAGTTTAATAGCCAGCGGATTCCTGATGTAATAGTCAGCCGGGCTGTGTAGATGCTATCTAAAGACCTTGTGATTTATAAAGGAAAACCTCTTATCATTTCTGTGTTGGTTCAAATGTTGGTAAAACCATTACAGCGGATTAATATCAGATAATCTCCTTTGCCTGTGCACTCGACAAAAGCATATTTCAGGTCTTAAGAAATACATCCTTCCTCTATATAAGAAAAGCAAAGAAATATCCTGCTCTTTTTATTTTGTCTTTAAGACTGCCTTATTGAAAATCAGGTTTTTTTTAACCTTCTATACTACTTGAGAAGAGGCAGACAGTGTAGCTTTAAAGTGAGATTGAAATGCAGTGTAGCAGACTTTTAAAATGGAAATGTAAACCTTTATGACCTGGCTATAATGCATATTTACGTGCGGTATATATAGTATTAATACTTGCAATACGATTCCTAATTAGATTTCTATAAATACACCGCTTACAATTCGTGTATCATGCCTCCGATTTCAGGATTAGTATTCTACGTATAATATAGAAACAATAGGCATAATATGCGACTGAGAAAGTTACGTTTTTAAAAACAAACAAACAAAAAACGCTAAACAAAAAGGAATGTGTTACTTCAAGCAACACACATCGCTTTAATTAAACAGCCAAACCGACAGGTGGCGCTGTGCTAATCTCTGTTTAGGTGTTCTCTGTCCACACTGTTTTCTTTCCTTTTCAACAGCAGCGCAAGCAGATTTACAACAACAACACCGCAGAGCTGAGAGGCTACACGTGTGCATTTTTAGTTGCTGTCATTGAAATAGCATTGCACTGCACTGTAAAGCAATTTGTACATAATATATATATTTTTTTATTGATCTATTAACGTATTATCTTAATACTGGATAAAAATGTTCCTGAATGCATCGCCAGAAAAGCAAACCCAAGCCTGTATTTTGTTCTACAAGCATTTAGAAGTGAAAAATGTACATGTAGACATCGTTGGCAGAATTATTAAGTTTCTCGAAAAGCTGAACGAATGTGTAAGGTAAGGGGGATGGGTATCTTTCACTATTGAGACAAAAGTAAATTGTTACCTTTCTGTGCATGTAAACAGTTCAGAATCTTAAGGATACTTTGCAAGCAGTAGCGTGGAGACCCCGCACTGTGGTTGACACCTGTCCTTGGTTTCCCTGGATCGTCCCGGTTTTGAGGAAGGTGTCCCGGGAATTCAAGATGCCTTCCCGGGACACTAAATGCCAGAACCATGCATTGAGCATAAGTTAGATAAATCAGGATACAATATTACTGCAATAGACACTCAATATTAATTGATTGTCAATACTATAGTACTTCATGTCCAAAAAATGACAGTGAATATTGATGACACCTATAGTCACCTCCTGGTCATTCGGCAAAGTGTAGCTGTATTGCGTTTGACCTAACCTCGCCCCCACGGGTCAGTAAACCCATAACGGCAAGTCTGAAATGCTGTTAGAAATCCAAGTGACTCCTTTGATTACTGGTTGCCTACGTACACTTTCTCTTCTGAGACTTCATCATTCTGAATTGAAAATGCTTTACTAGCTGCCCCCCTTGAGGAAATGAACCTATTTGCAGAGCGAGGAGATGAGAATAATTGGAAGAGTGCTCACTGAGAGCAGTTTCCAGATCTTGTTTTTTTCCGTAGTGGAAACGCATCTGCCTGCTTTCCCTGCAGGAGCTCGGTGAAGCGATGCAGAGAGAGAAGCCTGGACCAGGCGCTGCAGCTGTTGCAGGGCGTTGCTGTGGAGGAGCTGAGCACACTAGAGGACAGTCACATCCTACCTGTGGAGCAGCTTGTTCTCCTACTGCAGCTGGAGACGGTCACAAACTCCACTGCCTTCAAGAAGCTAGAGCAGGTATCTCATTCAGGGGGAGCCTACTGCATAGTAGTACGCTATGATTTTCTTTAAAGTAGAAAGCAGTTCATGAGAAAACATTGCAAGTGATACATCTTTCACAGCAGCTTTTCTACCCAGCTGTAAGAGAAATTCATTCTTTTCTACTGGGAATCAGTTATCTAATACATTATTTGTTGCTTTAATCATGGTAGGGTTGATGGACTGCTCTGGTCAGCTCTAATACATTGAGGAGAGCTCAGTGGGATCTGGAAACAGTGAAAGTGTGGATTTTTCTTTGACAGATTACATTGAAGATAGCGGAGGTGAATAAGCCTCTTGTGAAAACAGAGATAGAGACGTGCATGAGCAATATTGTCAGCACCAAGCAGGTAAGCCTTCAGATTACATTTCGAAATATCTTTTTCAGGAAGTGTTCCTGTTTTGCTTGTTTTAATGTGTTTTTAAAAAAAATCGATTCTAGACAATAAGAAGTGTAAATGTATTTTGTTTATCAGATTCATATTTGTTTTCCTTTTTTTTTTATTTGATTTGTTTTAGATTTTATCAGTAAAGGATCTCCAGACAGGTTGGTGCTAAATCTATTTAAAATAATAGTGTTATTTTTGTTTGTTTGTTCTTCTGTAGTGTAGTTTCGATAGGTTAAATAAACAGACCCTTCAGAGTTGGTGTTGTTTTCGGCAGTGTGCGTGTTTCTGGAAGAGAGCTGTATTGGTCGTGAAGTCTGGAGGGGGAATCTTCCCTTGCTGTTGTGTAAATTAGCCGATACATTTCCATGGGTATTGGAACAGGAGGCCTCTAGGAACGGAGAATGGGGCTACCTGACTGTTAAGGTAATTAATTTTTAATATTATGAGATTAGGGTGAAAATACCTTATAACCAGTGTAGCTGAACTACAAGATGCATTTAATTAGCAATTACTATAGTGTGTAGTTAGTGTGCATGACCTCACACGGAAATGCATTTAGTAAGTTAGAACCCTAAACACTAGTCTACATTAAGACCTGCATATATTACCCTTAAAGGAACCTGCATGCATTTTGCCATATGGGACCTACAATATATGCATTGCTTGCTAATGAGCTTGTCTCCTTCTCCTGTCTCCCCCCAGATCTGCCTGCAGGTGTTTCAGCTCCTGCCTGGAGAGGTGGCTCCTCTGGTCTGGGCAGACAACTCCAACAATGAGGCTGTGCAGAGCATTCTCACTTACCTGCTGCAGATCATTCAAGGGAAGGTACCTGGATAGCTTGTCAGTTAATTAATTTATGTTTGACTTCCTATCTGTGATGAACAAAATTAAACTAAAACGTACCTTGCTGCTTACTCCGTGATTATAGAGAGAGAGGGTCTCCTGGGTGAATAACACATAAATTAAACTGTTAAGTGTTCATTTTCAGACATCAAACAGAGACACCAGGCTCCTGGCTGGCACTGCAGTAATAATGCAAATTAACACAGCTTCCAAAACCCAGGATGGAGCAGAGGCAGCAGTTAGCCTATTGCAGCTCACAAACAGAGGTGAGAATGACTTGTCATGTGCATTGTATAATATGAATGATACAGAGTACCTGGGTAGCACAATCTATTGTAGCGTGAAGTCCTCATGACTTATTTTGCAATTGCGACCGTGTTAGATGACGATGCTCACCCCATATAGAGAACAACTAGTGCCAAAATGCTCATGGTTGTTCAAAGAAATACTGCAGGGATCATCAGAATCTGTATGCACTTTGATTTGAATTCAGCAATTTAAATTGTGCGCATAACATTGAATGACTTGAGTAAGTATATGTATGCTCGGTACAGTCACCAGATCTGTCTTTAAATTAATTATATCCTGGTCAAAAATGTATACTAAAAACTAAATTAGCTGAGAATGTATTTTTGCTTTTGCCTCTGAGTGTGAGGGTTTTATTTTAGAAGAGACATTAAAAATCAGCTAGATTGAAAAGCGATTAGAGGCCTGTGTGTGGTCTGTTCCTGACTCAGAGCAGCTGGAGTTCTGCCTGGGCAGTCTGAGGGTGACCGTGTCCGCTGCGGTGCAGGACGGTGTGGACAGGCTGGCTGTGACGAGAGCACTGCTTACCTGCGGCAGGAAGGACATCCTAGTGCACGAGCTGTCATCGAATGGGGTATGAAACCTCTGCATTGTCTCTCTGCACCTTTCAAGTGTGCAATCAGTGAAGTGTGGACTCAAGGAGCTGTACCAATGTTATTGGTTGCTGTTGTTTAATTGAGCCATTTTCCATGCAGACTTGCCTGCTGTTGGATGTCTTGTTCCCAGCCGTGTCTTGCTTGTGTGAGGAGAATCTGGACTGCCATTATTACACCTTCCAAGGTAATGAACCGCTGTGGAGAGTAAGGTTAAGTTTAGCAGTGAGTTTAGCTTTCTGGTGTGTTTACCCCAAAATATCGTGCAGTAGAAAATGGGAAGGGTGAACTGCGCCCCCAAATTTGATCAAACTTTGCATGTAAATTTGTTCCAAAGTCATTCCACAAACTAAAAGTAGAATACGGTGGTGTGCAATTTAGGCAGCTACATGTAGGCTATTGAAGGCTATGTATTGGGAGCTGCTTTGTCCGATTTTTTTCATAAAACTATGCTTAGTCATTTGAGAAACGATTCTACATTCTGTAGACCTACTCTTGAGAGAGATAGATATATACTCTACTGTATTTAGATACTTAGATGTCAGTACCACAATACAGGTGTCCTTTGCGAGGGATCTATACTATAGTGACCTGTTGCTTCTGTGAATGTTTCCAGTATTTTCTAGCTGGCTGCAATGCGTCAAGGAGTGTCTAGAGGATATCTGGGAGGTGACGGGGACCCGGTTGCTCACAGAGAACTCCAGCTTGATACAGAAACTGACCCAGCTAATCTGGAACAATGCAGAAAGCCCAGTAAGACTTCACGTTTCGGTACACAAGACAATGCTTAGACGGACATGAAGCCTGTCATTTACTTTGTCTTTTCTTCTCCGCGCACAGGTTGAAGGAGTCTCTGAGTTTGTCTACAACTCGTTTCGTGTGCTCTTAGAGATTTATAGACTGGAGTGTGAGCGCTTCAGAGATACAGAAAAGCCCCTTTACACCTCCTTACTGCAACGGGTGACAGCCCTTCCCTGGCAGGCTAAAGCGAAATACTTCCCCCTCTGTGCTCTGATCCCATACCTCGGAACGGGCAAGGTAAGCATGTTAGTATATTATTATAACACAAAGTGGTATTACCATGCATTGAAAATATTCAGTGGAATGTTAATTTACAAACAACATGTGCTTATTGCTTAAATAATACATTGTTTTTGTTAGTTTGACCGGTTCCCAGTACCATGTTATAACTTTCATTTATGGGTTTAGGTCCTGGAGCATTTCACAGAGCTCCCCCGTCACCTTTTAAACTGCCTCTCCACCAATTACCTGTCTCCGTGCGCCTCCGAGGTTTACAAGACAATGATACAGTGGCAGAGGCAGGAGCTATGTGCTGAGGCAGGCAACACCCTTTTGGAGACAGAGCTGGCACAGCAGTGGGCACGGCACTGGCTGGACACCCTGTCCGTGGCCTTGACCTCCGAGGTAACCCTCCTGCAGAACAACACCTCCAGCTACCTCCTGCCCTGGACGCTGCGCACGTTCCCGGCTGCCTTCGAGGTCCTGACTGCCAGCTTCAGCCTCTCGAGCCCCGGGCACCTCCGTGCATGGGTGACCCTGCTGAGCGCTCGGAGGATGGTGACCGCAGGTCCCCTGCCCCTAGAGGGCGCAGTGCTGGAGACACTGCGTCTCGGGCTGCACTCCCTGGACGATGCCGTGCGTCTGGGTGCCCTGGGCTTCCTCTGCTGCAGCCCAAAGACCAACCAGGCTCTGACGCAGTTGGAGCTGAGCCTGCTGAAGGAGTTCCTCCCCTTGAACCTGACCTGCGACTCGTCCCCCTTCCGGCAGCTACTCCAGGCCGCGGTGAAGAAGGCCCTCGTTCGAATCCGGGAGAGCTGCCTTGCCTGCCTCAGGAAGGGAAAAGCCAACAGGAAAGGGGAGAGCACGACGGAAACCATGGAGCCAGTCACTGTGCTGTCTCAGGGAGTAGGTGAGCCCTGGGGGAGGGGGACGGCTCCTTATTGCTGTGACAGATTGTTAAAGTGACAGCTTCAAATCGAACCCTCTAAGCTGGTCTGGCGCTACACACATAGAGAGATACAGGCTTTGTTAATGTGTTATAGTCGTCTGCAGTGCAAGATGATGGGACTGTCCATCTGGTTTTTAATTAGATGTCAGACTGAGCAGAGAACAATAAACTAAACAGAGGTAGGGTTATTGAAAATAAAGGACTTGCAACCGTGGACCTGTTACTCAATCCAGAAGATTAGGATTTGGTGCCTTCACGGCAGATTGCATTTCAATTTACCAAGAGGACAAAATCAACTAGAGTAAGCTCCTGTTAGCCATATGCAGTCTCTCTCTCTCTCTCTCTCTCTCTCTCTCTCTCTCTCTCTCTCTCTCTCTCTCTCTAGCATTCAAGTAAAAACAGTATTTAGAGCTGCTAAGTGTGCAAATGTATTATGTTTGATTAAGTGAAAACAATGAGATTGTTAGGCAGAGGCTAATCATTTGAGATACTGCAGAAATTCTGGTGTAATAAGTGCTTGTTGGAACGTTTATGGAGTCCTCAAGCCAACGAATCCTCCTGCCACCTGAAGCTGATTTCAGCAATGAGAAACTCAAAATCGGCTGTGAAGTGTCTCAGCAAGCTCTGTGTTGAACCAGAGCTCGGCTTGTCCAGCCACCTGAGGAATGCTTAGCTTAGCTGTGCCACCAGAAGCTTCTGAAGCAGTAAGTGCATTATGAAGAATGAACCACATGCAAGCCAATATGGGCCTTGTTTTAATGATCTGAACAATATCCTATCTTAATACTAATGCTTAAGTACACTGAAGCCAAAACGTTCGTCTACTTGACTTTCCTATAGTTTTTTTTTAATAGGTTTATATTAAAGAAAGTAATATTTAGAGTAAAAAACCTTCAGCATCTGGCCCATGAATTTGCCCGACCCCATGTAACAGGGGTTTCTGTAAGTGTGTTGTGATGTATTTTGCCCTTCAGAGTTCGTTGAGTGGCTGGCGCAGTTGGCGGTCTCCTCGCTGGCTCCGGGTCTCAACTTCCAGAGGAAGAAGACGGCCCTGCTGCTGCTGGCAGCCGTGCTGGAGACCTGCACCGACAGCTGGACCCCAGACAAGAAGAAAGGGCAGCCGCCAGGTCAGTGTGAACCACTGGGCTTGGACCGTACAGCTCACTCCACCAGACTGGAAATGACTTGTGATCGATACAGACTTGCACAGTGATTCGTAGGTTTAGAAGGCTTCAGGTCCCATTGCCAGTCTAATAAACCCGTTGCTCTTACCCTCCCACTTTCTGTTTCAAAGAGAACATGTGCGCTCTGATAAACTGGTCGAGGGAGAGGGGACGCTGGGACTTTTTCACCGAGGCCAATCTGCTGGTTCTTCTCGGCTGCTTGCACGACGGCACAAACGAGGTAGGAGGATATTTTAACTACAAGACGAATCCCTGAATCACAGTCCTGGTTTCTGTGTTAGTAAAACCTGCTGTTGCCGTTGTTGTTTTGACCTCAGATCCGAGAGCTGACCGCGGAGCTGCTTGGGAAGTTTTTCCCTCCTTGCTTTCCTGAAACCCTGACAGCCGCCCTGCTAGAGCATGCTGGGAAGGCCATGTGCAGCCCCCGAGTGCAAGAAGCCCAGGCCGGAGCTATCATGATGAAGATAGTTTATCAAAAGTAAGATGTACAGAAACATATAGGCAATGCAAACAAGATGTGACAACCACAGCATGACAACCATGTGCATACAAGGGGCAACTCCTGCAGGCTGGGCGTGCTCGGAGTCTACAAGATGTAGGAAGGTCTCCTGGGGTGTTACGTACCACCTATGTTCTAAAGATGACATGGATCCCGGAGATATTGCTCAGTGCCCTATTATTGAGCCTGCATTTTTAATATTGAGGTATTATGGAGATCTGCATGCAGTGGCTCTTTATTACATGTTTTCTTTATTTTCAGGTCGGAAACTCTTTCTTCACTTGTGAAGAACAATTGTAAAGAGAGGAATGATTCAGCACAAGATGTGAAATCACTTTCGTTCCTGCTGTACCTGCTGTGTGAGTTACATGACCATTACATCACAGCGACAAGGGATATGCTGCAGGCTGCTCGGACCAGACCAATTCACGGTGAGAGCTGCTGTGTGTCTGAGTTTGTGTTCCAGGCAAATTAACTACTTAAAACAAAGGGCATCCAAATTGGTAATGATGACCTATTAGAGTAAGCATCAGTGCTTATCCTCTTATGTGCATTGCCTCAGGTCAATAGATTTTAGAGCTGCATTTGTAACATTGTGTTGTATATCTGTACCCCAGAATAAAACATCTTGTTAGTTTTATATAGATCAACAGATCAGCATTTTATCTTTTATCTTTTTTTTTTTTTGCAATATATCTTCTTATCAAGGGGTTATCACTACTCTACAGAGATATTTAGTGGAAGTCCCAGATGCTCTTATTTCAATCCAAAAAGCAACATCAAACAGGCAAGATATACTCTCCAGATTAGTGGAGACAGTCCGGAAGATCAGCATTTTCCTTTTGGGGGTGCTGTATGGAAACCAGAGCAGTTCCGCTGAAGAACAAGGTAATGGAATAGGGGGTTGACGGTTCTATGGAACCATTTTGAAGATTCTGAGTGAACGTTCTGATTTCGGTGGCTGTGTCAAAGGTTCTCTTTGTTGGTTTTGTAGAAGCGCCCCCTTCCTTCGCTGACATGGGAAACGCCATCCAGTCCCTGATCACTCAGGGGAGGGGGCTGGAGCAGCAGGATGGGGGCGACGCTGTGCTGCTGTCGGAGGAGCACAGCCTGATTCTCACCTGCTGCTGGGTCTCTCTGAAGGTAAAGGACTGTTCCATTAAAACAGGGAGAGGGGATTGAAGTTCCTCATGGATTCTGCAAGATCGTTAATGATCTTGCTCTTATTGTACTGTACACTTGAAGTATTGCTACAAGTAATGTATAATAATAGTTAATGGAAACACACACCCTTATAAAAAGTTGCTTGATCTGCAAAGTCCATTTAGTCCGTACAGTGCTTTGGTGATCCGGATTTACCCAAGAAAGCCAATTTGTAGATTGCAAAGCAAAATGCACCAAATGACTTGGAACCAATTGAATTGAAATGTCTGTGTGTATCATGTACTTTCTTTTTTTTTTTATAAAGGAAATTGGAATTTTGCTTGGCTCACTTGTGGAGAAAGCACTGGCGCCCTCTACTGCAACCACAGGGTCACTGCTCTCAATAGAGGATCTGAAGACAATAGCAAAAGTGTTTCAGGAGATCCTTCTGAAGTGTCGACACTGGGTAAGGAGGACTCCTTGGCAAAACAATACCTCCCAGTGCAAAGCATTGTAGCAAAACGTCAGCCTGGTTCTGTAGTGAATTCATAGGGACATGTGTTCAGTCTTCATCGCTACGTGCAAATCCTTCTTTTCAGGGAGCTGTGGAAGGATGCTGTGTTGGATTCACAAAGTTTTGCTCTGTCCTTCTGAATCATCATAACCCAGACGTGAAGGGCATCCCCAGACGCATGCTGGAGCAGGTATTCTGTGTTCCAAAGATTATATAGATTTCTGATCAATCCTCTTTGTACTATTGCCTAGACAGATGACTGGCCGGGTTCACAACATAAGATTGGAGTAGAAATATTATTATTATTATTATTATTATTATTATTATTATTATTATTATTGCAGATTTGATGAGCTAACACTGCATCAGAACAGCAAGCTCATGAGTTAAAGCATTGTCAGTAGCAGACTGTACTAAAGGTTGTCTCATCTCCCCAGGGCCTGTCGGTATTGAGCACTCCCCGGAGCTCCTCGGTCACGCGGCGGGCCGCTGGTTTGCCGATGCTGATCCTGTGCATCGTAGTGGGAGAAGACGCCAGCAAGTCCCGGCCACTGCTGGCTCACAGCATGAGTGTGGTTCTGGAGATCGCAGGTACCCCTCTCCCTGACGACTGGGATCAGACCCTAGACCTGCAACAGGTACAGATGCACAGACAATCTTCTTTATGCCTCATGCGTCTTCCCTTCACAGTATGGTACATCTACTATAGGGTTAATGTCTTATAAGCTGAGAGTTTTTACCATGTGTGTTCAGCTGCTTTAAAAAAATAAAATCCTCCACTTTCATGAATTTCACAGGTGTGTCAGAATTGCTGTACGATACCCTGTGTGTTGCAGTTCAGATCCCAATACAAGGAGCATCCAGGTCAATGGTCAGGATCATTGCTCAAGTGCACCTGACTACAGCTGGGTCATATTAGTGTTCATGTCACTGTAACACAACAAACAGAGAGGGTACAAGTACAGCAGCAGCAGCAGCAGCAATGGGAATCGTTCTGCAAACAGTGACTCCAGTTCTGACAAGCTCTTTCTTTTCATTCTCCCGACCTTCCCCCGTGCAGGTTTGTGCCGTGCATATTCTGCAGACTCTGGTGCGTGGCTCAGGACTAGGAGTAGCCATGTTACAGTTTGCTACTGCAATGACAATCCTGTCTTTGAAAGCGTTGAGCTCCCCCTGCTGGGCAATGAGGAATGCAGCGATCCAGCTCTTCAGTAAGTGCCTCTATTTAAAGGGGCAATAACTAAACCTTTTTAAAAAAAAAAACCCAGCCTCTTATGGTTTTGCTTTAGATCATTATGTTTCCAGAATACATTTTTGTTTTGATTCTGGTGAATCTCATTTATCCTGCCACCACCCTTTAGACTCACTTCCTGGGCACCAGATGCATTAAGACCCACAAACTCGCTTTACTGCACATATGAAAAAAAACAACAACAAAAAACTATAACGACAGAAATAGAAACAGTGTAGCTGCAGAAAGGAGCAGTTCTGTGGTTGTTCTGAGTGGTTTCCTGGGAGTGGTACACTGTCGTATTGTTTTATTTCTTTCTTAAAAGAATCCTGAGAGCTTGCTTTATAATCAGGCCCTTGGCATCAGCAGTATTTTACTTTGCACCCGGTAATTAATAGCTTAATAGCTCCCTTCAGTTGACTGTTCTCTGCAGGAACTGTAGGTGGTGCTGTTGGCATGATTACACTTTTTGTTTATTATGCTTTATAAATCCTTAAGTCTACCTTAAGTTTACCTGTAGAGTTACTTTGCTGTTACAGTTAAATAAAATAATCCTCAACAACCAACACTTGTTTAACCAAGATATGACCCTATGTACCTTTTTAAACCTTTGATAAACTAATTATACAGTAAAAAATGTAATGCATTTTTTTGGACAAGGCATTGTTTCATCATTAGATTCCAGCTTATGATAGCAGGACTAATATTGATAGGTGATGCGCCCTGTAGATTATTTCTGATAACGCCCTGCTGCTTGGGTTTGCTGTGCTCCTGGGTGTATTATTTTTGATAGCACCCTGCTCCCTGCTCCACTCCCAGGTGCTCTGTGTGCTCGAATGCTGGGGCAGAGGCGTAGCCGGGATGACAGTTCTGCTCAGAACGGGATGTCTCCCCCGGCGTTCTTCACCCACTACCCCGAGCTGAAGGGCTTCCTCCTGCAGGAGCTGCAGCGCGCCGGAGATCCTGGGCAGGGGTCTGGGGAGGGCAGGCTGCGTCTCATCCCCTCTCTGCACTCCGTGCTCACTCTGCTGGCCAGGCTGCAGCCTGGCGTTGAAGACGAAGCAAGGTAGAGGCCTTACAATCCTTCATGCAGGCCCTGGTGTTATCCTGGTGAAATTGGGTGATTTTGTTTTATGTCTGTATTAATACTAGAAGGATAACTTGGAGTGTATGAAACCAAGGCTTTAAAAACCCATGCAGTGTCCCTTATAATTATTCTGTAGACAGTTTTTTAGCTTTCCATACTTTGTCTTTTTCCATACTATTTGACTTTAGTGAAGCTGAAGCTACTCCTTGTGCAGCAGTTCTTAGTTTACCTTTGAGAGAGAGCGAATTGCACCGTGGTACTGGGATAATAAATTTGGGTTTAAGGGCTCTGCTCATACACGTCTGATTGGGATTTAAATGTTGTGTTGCTTTAGTAGGGAGTTGCATCACCATTGTTACAGTGAACCGGTATTGTGTAACACTTTCATGACTTTATTTTAGGATCACACTCTTGTAATCCTGTTTGTTTGTGTTAAGTGTGTTACTGCCATATAAAAGGCAACACTGTGGTTTCTGGATTGCTGTTATTTTCGTTTTTGTTTTTTCAGATCGCTTTCGGTTTTTCTTGATCCCCTGCTCCGGCTGGCAGGCAGTCCTATCTACGCAGTGCGAGTCATGGCAGCCAAAGCTTTGGTCGCCATGGTGTCCCCATCCGAGCACAAGACTGTCCTGCTCCGATTGGTTGGCGAGTTACCGGGCAGGAAGACCCCCTGCTCTCACAATCACCTGCATGGGCAGCTTCTCCAGATTGAGGCCTTGCTAGCCAGGGCCTTGGACACGAATGAGTAAGAGGGATTAAGATCATATTTCATAAATGCAAATGACATTTACTAAATACAGATTCCTCGCTCTTCTCCTCTCGCTAGTCTTTCCCAACGTATTTGGGTTCGTACATCAGTTTATCAAGCAGCCGTTGTCACCATGGGTTTAGAGCCTGTAAACGTTTCCCTGTGTTCTGTGGCTCCTAGTTAGCTTCTGCCCTGCTTCATTTTGACTGTGTTGCAGATTGCAGCCAGATGCCATGCAGTCCCTGGTGCTGCAGTTTGAATCCAAGTCATGGCTGGTGATGTCTTCCCAGCAGTGCACTCTGATCCGCGCTGCCTATCTCCGTGTGGCTACGATGCTGATTCGAAAGTGCAGCCAGAGTTTCCTGGAGCATCTTCAGGAGGCGTTAACAAAAGAGCTCCACACTCCCACATGCAGGTTACAGGTACAGCACAGCAGTACCCTCTTCAGTGATTTAGTGCTCTACAGAACTAGAGAGTGTTATTTTCTATGAACCTTTTAAGACTTTCCTTCCATGATAGTCTTCTCATAGAAAACTCAGAATCTTGTTAACACTGCAGAGTGGTTCCCTGCGACTCTAATTCTGCTCTCAGTTCCATCTTGGAGGTGGAGATTGGGTGTGATGAGGTGGCTGTGCATCAATGTTCTGTGTCTGTTCCTGCTCCACACAGCTTGGATCGGCTGTGTTTCATCAGGCTGCTGCTCGCTTTCTTTGTGACGAGGCTGTCAGAACAGGAGCTGCTGAGAAGGCAGACCAGGCTAGCCAGCTTTTGATGATGGAAGACCCTGACGTTCGATTAGCAGTTGTCACCTGGATCGCTGAGGGACGGAGGTGGAAATGCACACCGATGTGGAACGTGCTGAAGAAAGCCTTAAAGGTGGGACTGTTATTACAGCATTTCATCTTTAAGAAGGTGTACTTTGTAATGCATACGGCTGGTTTGACAGACCCCGATTAGCACTAATCTTGGACTACCTAATGTACCTTATTTAAGTGCTAATCGGGAGTCTGTGAAACCAGAGGTAAAAGAAATGAAGTTCATCTCTGGGGCACAAAAGACATTTACAAAGACTTCTTGTTGAACCATTTGTCTAAAACTTTTCATTTTCTTATGTTTCTGGAAACCTTTGATCGGCTCGGTTTCTGTGTGTTCAGGACAACCTACAGACTGTGCTGGAGGAGAGGAGTGGGGAGCATCTGAAGGTCTACCTGGAGGCCTTTGTGGCAGTGACTGGAGTGACTGATCGGGAGGGGCAGATTAGAGGCTGTCCTGTCCCTCCGTCAGAGCCAGACATGGGGGAGTGTGTGGAGGCATTGCTGTCAATGCTGGAGCGCGTTCAGAGCAGCCCTGATCTTCTCTCTCACGCTCTCTGTGCCGCCAGCCTGCTGCTCGCTGACAGGTGAGTAGCATTCGGAAATCTGAACGGCTTCCGAAATATATACCGTATATCCTCGAATGAACGGCACCCTGGAACAAGCGGCGCAGTCCATAAGGAACAAATGAACAGGAAACAGATTGAGCATATAAGAAGGTCGCCTCCCTCAAACCGTACTGCTTCCAATAAACGCTGCCCTCGAATAAGCGCCACCATTAAATAAATGCAGCAGTTTGAAGATAGACGATATATCCTTAAATCTGTCAGCCCCGAAAAACTCAAGCTGCTTTACAAAGCACACATCCAGAGCGCTGCAGAGAAAGATTCTCTCACACTGTTTCAGAAGAGCAGCAGGTTATCAAAGATTGACACTGTTTAATTATTCAGGCTGATGAAAGCCACACTGATTCGCTTTGGGTTCTCTTGTTTGTTTTGTCTTCTTTCCCAGCACGGACGCTCCTCTGCTGGAGCGCTGGTGTGCGGTGTTGGAGAGGCACAGTGATCCTGATTCCACAGAGACCCTGAGACTGGCAGCAGCCAGGTCCCTGCAGCTCGTCG
The DNA here is from genome assembly GCA_030684275.1 of Acipenser oxyrinchus oxyrinchus. NCBI lineage: Eukaryota > Metazoa > Chordata > Actinopteri > Acipenseriformes > Acipenseridae > Acipenser > Acipenser oxyrinchus. The sequence continues at coordinate 26,755,065 of CM060267.1, read as the reverse complement.
GAGTCGCCCTGGTACACAAGGCGCTGAACACACCTGCGCCACGCCCCGCTCTGGCTCGGAGGTGCTGTATGACTCATTATTTGCTTAGCTGGAAATAGCACAGTGCGCCGTGTTCTTTTGCTATTGCTGCTCAGAGTCAATGTTATTGTTCTTGCAGATTACTTTCTTAACAAACCTGATTTACTTTAGATAATTGTACACCGTGCAAGCTATGTTGTGGAAGCAGCAGGGTTAACATGTGCTATTGTGATTGCTGAGGATGTAACACATGTGTAAAATAAAAATAGGAATACTTAAGTCCCTAATTATCAAAACTGTCATCTCCTAGGCTCATGTCCCTGCTGTTAAGTGACCATTGACAGACATGCATTAATATTCCTACAAGTGCCAATTGCAAGCTGGTTTATTTTGTGATCTAAGTTTATGCTTATACCAACACTGCAAAATAAAGCAACAGCAAATAAACAGGGAGAGTGCACATCCCTGGAGATAGATGTGGTCATCCTCTTACTCACCCTTTCCGTCTCCCTCTCCTCAGGCTTGTGAACACTGGAGTTTACCTGTTACAAGATGAAGATCCGCGAGTGAGGGGAGAAGCTGCTAAGTTTGCCTCCCTGGTGAACTCTCTGTGGAGGAAGCTGCCAGGGGAGAGGAGCTGCCTCCATGTTCAGAGCAGCAAAGGGCTGCTCTGCCTGCTTGAGCTGCTGCTGCAGGAGTTCGGGGCTGGCCTGGAGACCCTGGAGCTGTTCCTGTCTCATCTCCCTGGGTCAGACATGGGCAGTGTGCTGCAGGAGCTGGAGGAGCCAGAGTGAGTGTCCACTGTATGGAACTGTTAGATATCTGAACATGCTGCAGATGCACATCAGGGATGGGAAGAGGAGCCCCACAGTGTTGACCTCTTCAGCTGTTAACAGGAGTGTAATTAGATTCAGAAGCTTTTACGTGAGGTTTGACTTAATTAAGCTCACAGTAAAACCTGGATGGGCTCAAACTGCTGTGTTATTGATTTGCATTTTTTCACCGCTGCGGGGTATGCCCTATCTCCCTTTTTTTCTCCTTTTGAAAAATGGTGGTTATCCTAAAATATGTTTATATGAAGTTTTTTTTTTTTTTTTTTTTAAATCACCTGACTGGTTTCGTTGTGCTTTCATCAATGTGTTTCATGGGTGCAGTTTTCAAATACTTTTGAGCTACAACGTTGAAGTGTGTTTGAACCCCTTGTTTAGGTCTGTGAGCCTGTATGAACAGGACGAAGCCAACGTGTTTGCAGAGCCTGCTGTGATTTCACAGCTCCTGCTGCCGTACCTCCTACAGCTTACAGAGAAGCTGGCTTTCTCCTCAGACCATAGAGAACGTGTGGCACACTGGGTAACAACAAACACGGCAGGGATCTTGCAGAACATGGGCTGCTGCAAGCTGTGGTGCAGCCGAGGTAAACAGGAACCTTTGGCTTTTGATTGTGGTTCTGAAGTTTCCTATTGCTGTCAATGGTCAACTACTTGCAACTGTATAATTACAATCCCTAAACTAAAGTTGACGTTCTTTTTTACTGTGAGGCTGACTACTTGTGATTCAGCTGATCCACCACCCCTTCAATCTACTAGTTGTTGCAGCCTTTGTTTCCTTTAACAGACACCTCCTCTGCAGTACCTTGCTATATTATACAATATAAAAATGAATTTAGATCAGGTTATTTCACAGCTGTCACATACACAGGTGCTAGGTGGAAGTAACCACTTGCACAGCCGCTCATTTGCTCACACTGATCGACAGCCTCTTTTGTTTCCGAAGGTGCTGCCGCTGCTCCCGGTCCTCTGGCCGCGCTGGGCTGCCCCCGGCTCCACTCTGCAGTGACCGCACTGTTTGTGAGAGCCACAGTCCTGCTTCACGCCATGGAGATCCTGGGAGAGGAGCAGGCAGCAGGGACAGGGAAAGGGAGAGGGACAGGCTGCTCACCCCAGAGACTGAGATCAGAGCTGGAGGAAACACACAGGCTGCTCACGAGACACGGGCTCTTCATACCACTGCTACATCTATAGTGAGATCTCCATTTAAAAACTTAAAAACTGTTCTGTGTTGTTCAGAAGGGGGTTTGGTGGATAATGAACCGAGTCCCAGTGTGAGGTTTTTAAGTGGTGGAATTCGGTTCTGTAGGTTTATCATGGATATACTATACTCCTCTGGACAGTGGGATTCATGATTTATTATCAAGAGCATAGACTGAAGAATAGAAAAACAGCAGGTGCCAATAGGCCAACATCTCTCCAACCCCAGTGTCAATACCAACCTAATCCAGCAGAGGGGGCTCCTATTATAACTGGAACGATTTGATTCTGAGGCAGCCCTGCCATGCTGCTGCTACCTAGTGTGCGCAGTAACACGTTTTAATATTGTGTTTTTTAAAAGAAATATATTCATCATATCGCTAAACATTTCCTTTTTAATATAACAGCTCACGACATGAAAATATTGCAATGTAAAAAAGTAGAAAAGTTTTTTTTTTACATATATATATATTGTCAAAGTGTACACTTTAAAATGTATTCCAGTGTAAATAAAATAAAGTGTTTTTCTTTTAAGTTGTTTTCTGCTTAAACTGTAATTCAAATCAGCATGTTTGTTTACTGCTCTGTGTACTTAAATGGAATGCATAAGCCTACTTTGGTATACCGTTGCACATATAATGCAAACACAGTTACTAATTAAACTAGGGAGAAGCAAATTCAACTTTTAAAATAACTAAACTTGTATGAAGCACTTTTAAAATGTGCCAAACTCAAAATAGACGGCATGAAATGTTCTCTTGAAACTGGCTCGCTTTTCCTAGGAAAAGTGAGAGTGCAATTTCAAATAATACATTCTTCAGAGTAGTGGTTTGCACAGCAGTTTGTTATTAACAAAGATCTTTGGCTGGAAGTGCTTGATTGTGGGTCACCAAAGTACACTTAATGATTAGTGGAAAAGAGCTGGCTGTGCCACAAAAGCATTTTTATGTTATTTATTCATTTTGACTGTAATAAAAGTAAAATTTGGAACTACAAAGTCAGAGATGAAACCTCTAACACTGTGTCATATTGGAAGCACAAAATAGCCATTTAGAAGCTATTTAGAAGTGAACTCATGTCCGCTCGGTCTTTAGGGAGAGCTCTGGTTTCATCCTTCCCAAGAAAAAGAAAATGCATCAGCCTTTTTAAATACACCCAGGAAAGGAAGACACCTGTAATACACACCAGGCCCACAAGAGGGAGCCTGATGTCACTACACCCGAGATCAATTACAAGCTGTGATGAATAATTTAGTGCATTTGTATTGGTTCATGCTGTTATTAGTGTGTGAGTGAACAATATCTTAATAGGGTTGGTATGGACCCGCAGGACTAAGATCATGATGTAATGCCGTTAGTACAGGAAAGTGCACTCCTGCCCAGTTTCATGCAAAATAGCTCCTGAATGGAACAAAGCGCACTTGTGTTCCATTAGAATCTAATTGTATCACATCCATTTGTCCAGATTGTCCAGAAACATTCTGAGTATTATCCAGACACATAAATAGAAGCTAACAGCCTAAACCAAATACAGATTGCACAGCAGAAAGCCTTTATAATTTCTTGTGATCTGCAGCCAGTAATTTATGAGGTGTTTAACATTCCTACGTCAGTCTATTAGCCAAACAGTATGTCTTTCTTGAATCAATGTAGAACTATTTGAAAAACATTCTATTTTACACGGGCCAGTCTTTCTGGTTAAGAACAGCCAGCACACCAAACAGGTGAGACCTAGAATGAAAGACTATAACCTGTAGTATAATCACAACCTAAATGGCTTATTACTTATCCTACAATGGCTGCACCCTCAATTGCGTTACAGTATATATTGTGTAGGGGAATATTACCATAGAGTTGCTGCCGGAAAATGAACTCATTTCTTGACTTAATCACTGTACACATACTGTAGATAATATGTATGGCCCCCCAACGGCCAGCCTGCCCCCCCCACACACACAGACGTGTATAAATGTGACTGTCAGACTCTTTTAGTGATTTTTGCTTGTAGTGGTGACAAGTTGTTGGTTGAAGGTGGTTTAGTTTGAGTGTGAAATGCAAGGCAGAGAGGGAGAGATTGGGCGTTGATGTGTTTTCTATTGATGTGACGCCAGAGGCAATGCCATTAACGTTGTTTGTGAGAACGAGCGCAATAAGGAATGTGTTTTTCTCCTAATAAAGAACAAGTCCTAACTCCTGCTCTTTTTCTCACGCATAGTGAAATCGTGTCGGCTGTTCAGTTTCCCATACTCTGTAATCTATTATTTGAAATGTAATAACAGGGTATTTAGGGGGGTGATTAGGAGTGACTGTGTTTAAACTGCACTGTAGGTTTTATTTGCAACAGAGTTTAGGATCTCTCGAACAACAGTGTACTGGATAACCACGTGAAGCCACAGATCTGCGGTCACATCTAATGCCTCTTCCTGTTACAGGGGAACAGCATGTACCCATGTGGTTAGTCAGGTGTAACTAGCAATAGAAGAAGCAGCAATCATACAGTCTGATGCATTCAGCTCAGTATTACATTACTTTATACACTGATTCAGTCAATCAAAGTAAAAAATAATAAAGAATGCTCTGTGAGTTCTATCTAATAATACACACAGATGGGATATGAAATACCTTTTTTTTTAGTTAGTAGTTTTTTTAATCTAAAAAAACAATTGTATTTGACTTCTTTCCTCAATCTTGTTAACCCGCAGTCTTCCCCTTTTTTTTTAGCAGCAGTTGTCTTTTCTAGTCTGAAGCAAACAACAACAATACAATTGCATCAATCTGCAAACCTGCCTAGCACTGTGCGCACTGGTGCAGGCTTTGAAAAGGGCCAGTGTGCATTGGCTTTGATTGGCAGCACAGCTCTCTCTCTCTTTGTTTTGAGGATGGAGGCGGGTGCATCCGCACATTAAGCCATCACTAATCCTTAAGCTAACTCCAGCATCGCTTTGCTTAACTAGCGTCTGAGCAGAAACAAACAGCCCTTCCCTCGGGAGGGGATCTGTCCCGTGCATTTGCTGATGTTGGATCAGGTTACAGTTGAACAGAACTAATAGCAAGGCGCATATTGGTGTAAACTAGAGCTGTCTTTATAACAGGGACAATTTGAAAAATTCCTATTGCTTTAGGCCATTGATTTTGGAAACAAATGTATTTATTTCAGTATCTGTTTGTATTATTTTGCAGGAAGACTCCAGTCTGCCAGCATATCTTTGTCAGTTGTTTCATAGACTGGATAAGTCAGGATAACGAAGCTGTTTTCTCCAGTGAAAAGCTTTGTCTTCAGTGCAGAAAAACACAGACCTTCATAAACTCCCTCATGGCAAGCTGTACTGTGTTACTGTGTGCAATAACAACCCTGCCAAGGGCCTGCATTCACACAGACCTGCCTGCACATTCTGGTATTATCTGTTTTATCATTTTTGTCGTGGGATTGCTTACATAAGTAACAAGAAAGCGCAAATTGTGCCTGAGCCCAGCATTCGCTAATCTATGAGTACAAGTAAGCTTGAAGGATTGAAACTTCAGTATCCACCAATCCTGTTCAATTTTACACTTCTATTTCAACTGCAGCAGTATAGGCTTGTAAGCCCAAAATCTCAATAGAAATAAAACTGGCTTCAACCTCTTGAGTTGATCGGCTTTCCCCCCCCCCCCAATTATATTTTTTCTTGCATGGATCTTTACAGAAAACACCTCCAGAGTTAATATTATATTGCCTTATTTTAACAATACAGACAGATAAGTAATCTAAGTAGTAACTTTAAGACGACAAATTCGGAGACACTGAAGAGTTTTCCAGCAGAGGTTCCTTGGCCTTTAACAGAGCAGCCTTCCGAAGGTTTCTTTTCATTCCGGCTCATTACACTTTCAGCCAGTGAAAGCATGACGCATCGCCCGGGATGAGAATGAAAGGGGGGCGCTGACAGCTGTTGCAACGAGGCTCAGTCCTCCCCTGAATGGGGGACGCGTGTGGAGATGACGCGGCAGACAGACACATTCAATAACACCGGCCTGTCAGCCTTTCTTCCTTAGAAAGTGACACAACAAAAAGAAGCCGTCCTTCGAACCCCCCTCCCCCCAGCTGTTAACAGTCACAGGACCGCAAACAGTCATCATCAGGGCTCCTTCTGGGCTTATTGTAGAGAGGTGAAAACCTTGCACTGTGGGGCCTATCAGCAGGCTGTCAGAGATTTCATTCTGAGTCGCTAAGCAACAATAGCAACTACCAGGGAGGAAAGGGTTAAATAGGGAGCCCTGCTGTCCTGTGGGTATTGGTTCTGCTGCACAGATACTGTACAGTGTGAGCCTCTTAGCTGTACACCGCATAGCAGTACGTTTCCTTACATGGATTTGAGGCAATAAAAAATATCATCCCAGCGATATATGATTGCACTTGATTTCCGTTGAGCATGAAAGCCCTGTTCTAGCACTGAGTGTAAAAGCAAGGCAGTCCAATGGAACAAAGCCAGTAGGTGCTATAGGGGGAAAGCCAGTGAGGAACAGTAGCTAGAAAAGCAGGTTTCATAGAGCCAAGACAGACGGTTGATTGCAGTACATTCTGTGCAGTGTGCAACACAATAGCGAAAACTAGTGAGCAAGCCAGCAAGGTCAAGAGAAAAAAAGGAGGATTGTTTTTCAGTGTTTTGTAGAAAATCGGTTCTGGTGTCTCTATTTTTGCACCACTCTACTTTGGCACAGTAGCAAATGCTTTAGCCTGAGCCTTTAGATTCTACAAGAATTTAAAAAAAAAGAAAAATTCACCCCACCACAGCCTGCTGTCATTGGCAGAGCACAAAGAAAGGGAGTTATCTGAGTATGGGGGGAAGTATTTCAGCCACATCCATGGATAATTCCTGCTGTTATCTACTTACAGAAAGGGGTGCACACCCCCTTTGCTCATCATTTTTGATTTAGTTTGCATGAACTGTATGGCGTTCGAGAAGCTGCCATTGCACCTGAAGATCACTGATATAGGAATTCTAACGTCAAGCGTATTCAAGAGAGTCTGACTGTGTACAATGTGTGGGTGTGTTAGAGGTAGGCAGAGGGAGAGCGCAGAGCAAGAGAAGAACAGGACATGTTTAAACACAGAATATCACATGATATACCGGTACAGCTACTGATTTCAAGAAATATGAAAGGGTAATTGTGGATAACAGTGAACTGTAATATTCTTGACCTATTAGATTGACATGAATTCATGGTGACGAGACACATATTAACAGTTATATAAAACGCTGTAGTGATTTCATGAATGAAAAATAAACATACTCCCATACAGAGTTTGTTGTCGTCCTGTATACAATACAGACTTTCAAAGAGCAACATATTTAAAAGACAGCATTTTTACACAAATGCAACTGGATTCGCAGTAATGATTCAGTAGTGGCAGTATTTCTCACACCATTTGAAATTTAATTAAATGCATTTGCGGTATGGCTGCGTATTTTATTTTTCATACAGGTGGAGAAACTGGAAGAGGTCCCTAATACAAAAGAAAGTGTGATTTGAAACGCAGCACAGTTATAAATGATAAGACTTCCCCAAATATGTTATTTTAAATGCTAACACAAGCCTTCAATATGTATATGCTGGATAAAATGGATCCCATTTTTCACCGTGACAATAACCCTTCCCATATAGACGCTGTCTCGCAGTCGTTGTGTTTCTCAACTGAACTAACCGGTTCTGCCCTGTTCCAGGCCTCTACTTCACTTGGCATCACACCTTGTTTATCTTTGAAACACAGAAATATCATCGTCATCAAGTATTCTCAGCTAGGAGGAGCCAGTTATTCTGAGCTAGGGGGAGCCAGTTGCTCAATTCCAGCCGTCAAAATTCTCCTGGGTGCAACAAGAGCCTTTCCATGACTCATGAGTGCGTCGTACCAACAGCTTGTGTAATACAGTATATAGAGAAGCTGCATCTCCCTGCTAGTTTCAGATAGGATGGGTAAGACAGTAGATCTAGCATACTTGTTGATAGATTTGATCATGCTAGATAAGGAACAGTCTCAAGAATGTTAGTTATTGTGGAGAATGCGCTTCACCGCAGTTTTTCACCCCGACTTCCCAAAAAGGAATCAGTAATCATTAAGAAACGATCACGTGCTCCTCCAGAACAATTGAAAACACCTTGCATACCTTCCATCTCAAATCAATACCCCGTTGAAGTTGTGTTGTTGATTTTTCAAATGTGTTGTCCTGTCCCTGTACTTACCTATCATATTGCAGTGATAATGTTCCTTCTCTCCCAGCTTTGGTCCGTCGCTTTAAATCAACTCTCAAGACCCACCTGTTCTCACTTGCTCTCCATGCTCTTTAAGGCTGATATCTGCTATTAGCTGCTGCGTTGCTGTTATTATTTCATGTGTTATGCGCTTTCCACTGTATTTAATGTATTTATGCATTGTTTTTTACTGTATATCACGTATTATGAATTTCTCTGTATTTAAAGTATTATGGATTTTCTTCTTGTTACTGCATCTTGTAAAGCGTTTTATGATGGTGGTCCTCTATGAAAGGCGCTATATAAAATAAAGATTGATTGATTGATTGATCTCAGCACTAATGCCCTCAGTTTTGGAAACCTAGCTGAATCAATCAGCTGATGAACCGTTAGGGCCAGGGTAACACTGTGCATCTCCTCATGTCATGCTTATCACACTCATAATAAGAGCTATGCGGTTTCTAGACCATCCCATTATCAGATTCCCTCCTGCTGGCAGCAGATCTACAGCTCATAGGGATTCTCTCTCAGCTCGCTGGTGAACGGAGCTCTTAACAGCTCCCGAATTGCGTAATGGAACAGAGCAGAATAAAGAAAACTCTTGAGTGGAGTGATCCCTAATATAGACTGACACAGTCACAGGAAGTCATGGGTACAGTCGAAAAATGAAGGATGTAATTACTTATTGAAATAAAAGGTGAAATACATCATTATCAAATCTAGGCTGTATACCTATGATATTATTAATTAAATATTAATTTAATATTTTACTGGAACATGTGAATAATAATAAAAAATCAAACTAAAATGGAATGTTATTTCAATACAAATGAGGTGCTTCGGGTGCCTGCTGAAGGGAGTATAAATGGTCTGCACATTGGATTACACAAAACACCCATCAGAGTTTAATTCAACGCACATGTAGCAAAATATGACAGCGTACCAGACTCTGAGTAACTCCTCATAATACTGTTTTATGTAAGTCTTGACCACCTACGCATAATCCTGAATACAGCTTAATCAACAGAAGATAAAGAGGGTGGGGACCAACAGAGCAATGATGTGCTGTATGAACATGTCTTATCTCATTAAACACATTAAAAAACATTGTTACAATCCTGTCAAAGTCCACTTTCACCACAGCAAGGGGCACACACAGTCGCACCATATCTAAGCTTGTGTGCATTTCATGACAGATAGGCTCAATGTTTCAGACTCCCCTTAGCCTTCCATGTGAAAAACACTACAGCACTGTCCATAAACACAAGTCCTGTAGCATATTATAGGACTGTAGTGTTGTTGGGTGCTGTAGTCTTTGTTTCATGGGCAACGGCATTAAAGAAATCGCACCTTTGTTAAATACAGAATCAACATTTTAAACAATTACACTTTTATAGAGTGATATGCATTAATTTAGTTGTTTTTGAATTAAAACGCTTACAAAGAAGTACTGCAATACCACTGAGAATAGCCACAATACGCATATATATATATATATATATATATATATATATATATATATATATATATATATATATATATATATATATATTGTAGGGTATGTATGCAAAACAGCAACTGGAAAGGTACTGCATTTTAAAGTCACTGTGTCCAGAAAGTCAAACATTTTAAGCGTCGTTTTGGAAAGTTGTTACAGTAAAACATTTAAAGTCTTTGGAGGAGGCTTCAGTTACTTAGCTGAGGGTCATGCAACAGCAGCTGGTTAGTTGTCATGTGGCTCTTTTGTTCCAGCTGGCAGGAGGTGAGTTTGTTGTTGAGAGCAGAGCGGTAGCGGAAGGTGATGATACAGCTCTGGGTCTAGGACCTTGAAGACGCTGCTCACGAAACTGCAGAGGCAGTATCAGAAGGGAGTCGCTTGATTCAGAGAGAGGCTGTTTACCAAGCGACAGAGTGGAAAGAAGTCGAGCAAAACAAGGGCTTTCCTGCGGAGAAAGAAAGAGCAGTGTGCTGCTAGAGAACAAAACAGCACAGGCTCTTCTGAAGACAAAGCGGGGTTAGATTGTTTTTATTGCTGCAATTTTGGGGGGACAGTTTCGTTTTTTTTTTTCTATTGTATCCTGCAAAATATATATTTTACAGAATGTTGTTCTTAGTCGTGCAAGTTGTGTTGCTGAGGCTTGCCGTTCTGGACGGTGCATCAATTGTTCAAGGTAAGAAAAAGTGTTTTTTTTTTAAAAATCATTTTTTCCTTCAACGGTGTTATTTGTCACAGGAAAAAAAGCTAAAGATGTTAAATTAAGTGAAAAAAAACATCACCAGTTTGTTTTCCACGCGTTGCTGCGGTGCGTACCAATTTAAATACCCTATTTACATTAGCTTCCGCTTTCTTGTTCTTTTGTGTGTTTTGATATGAGCGCACATACACAGTTGTTGAACATTTTACTTATTAAGGGGTTCGTACTAAATTATAATTTAGAGTCTGTTTTTCATTTGACAAACAAGCAAAAAAAAAAAAAAGTGTGTTTTTTTTCAGAAGCATAATTGTGTTTTTTTGTCCACTGTTATAGACTATTACAAATCAAGTAAAGTGCTTTTGTTTTCTCAAAATAGCTTTGTCCATCGTAATAGCTTTGTCCATATTTGATACTTTGACCACAGCATGGATTACATGTAAGACTGAACCGGTGTACTGTAACCGTGCATGTAGCTGTTCTGATTGGGGGCAGACCTTACACAGTAAGCCTTGCCATGCGTTTACATTGGCTTATCTCCTGTTACAGAATGCATCCGCTCCAACGGTCAGGAATACAGGGGCGAGCAGCAGATTACATCAACTGGAGAGAAGTGTTTAAACTGGAGGAACACGAGCAGAGATTACAACACAACTGCCTTCCCAGACCAGCAGACAGGTAACAATACGTTTTCTTAGTGTACGCTCAGGTAGGAATGCATGTTAGACTGCTCCGTGGTAATGTACCGCTCTTGATAGGGTGCACCATCTTTAATATATAATATAGATTACTACATGAGAGTGTAATAAGTGACATCTGCTAAAATAACAGGTTTGTGTGTGTTTAAGGACTGTGCTTTTAGTGTAAAGGTTCTTTCAGTTGCCCCCAGACCTCTTCAGACACAACTGCAGGCTTCATGACAGCACAGCATTGTTATGATGTGTGGCTATGGGCAGGGGCTGCCTGACCCATTCCTATTGAATATCATTCAAGGATATCTTTATTTTTGCGCCATTGCAACAATGCGCAGGACTTGAGGCTCCGGACCAGCAGTCAACTCAATATTGGCACAGATGCATTATCCAGAGACCAATTTGCATGATATCTGCTTTTCGCTCTCCTCCACTTCCTTCAGGACTCCCCACTCCAAACTATCTGGGGTCTCGCTGTGGGAGCTCCAGATGGAGAGGGGTTACCCCCTCTCACTCCGAGGCAGTGCTGGTTCAGTTTTGGGTTTGAGGAGAGCAATTCCTCCTGCAGTTCATGTATGTAATAGGGATGTTTTACTCCCTTGTTCAATGGATTATTTTTTTATATATTCTGCTGTTTCTTCTGCAGGCATTGGGGACCACAGCTACTGCCGAAACCCAGATGGCGATAACAAACCATGGTGCTACGTGACAGGCAAGGACAACCGAGTGCAGAGACAGAAGTGTGCCATTGACACCTGCAAAGGTATTGTCCTCTTTGCTGTCAATGACTTTAAAGAAACCTTTAATCGTTGAGAAGTAGACCTCCTATTCCCTGCCTCTGGATTGGAGATGCAGTGCGTTAGCTGAGGGATGAAACCAAACAAAATCTCATGAATCTGTATGGAACACAATTTCTCTCCTTTGTTGAAAGAGCATTGTGTTGCCTACAGGATTTCATTTCACTTAATTAAATAAAGTAATACCGATCTGTATTTTAAGTGAGAAAGTCATCTGTATTTAAAAAGAATAACAAAACAAAGGGAAAAAATAAATCAATATTTTGTTCCAGCGCTGGTAAGTGCCAATAAACTTCCTCTTTATGTAAGGCGTGTGCATTTAACAAGTGTTCACACAGACCACCTGTTCTCCACGGGCACGTGCTGTTGTAGCTTCAGCCAGTCCTGTGTCGTTACAGTTGAAGCTGCAACTCCACAGCACAGTGAGCTGTAGCCACCTGCTCATAAACAGGCCTGGGGCGTGTGCTGGGGAGTTGAGGGCTGCACAGCTGCTTTGTAATGCTAACCGGTTACAGCTGTTTCTTGCATGGTTTTGTTAAACTTGAAGCTGCATCTTCAGAAAGAAATGCTTATATAACAAGTAATGACGATGCTACAGGTCCTGTTTGGTGCAACATTGTTATTGCTTTCCGTTTCTGTTTTCAGTATGTAACCAATCGCATCATTTGTGAATGCTACTGTTGGGAGATAACATCAGTTAAACATTAATAAAGGGCCTCGGCTTACTATTACACAATACGAGCAGTCTGTTTCCTCAAGAAAGGAAACTGATTGAGACTTATTAGTACTGCAGCTGCCTTGGGGCGATTTGAAGCCGCGCCCCTCCTGCAGTCTGATTGGCTGGTGCTGGTGCGTTTGCCTCAGAGACAGCTTTTCGTTGGTGGGTGGGGGTGGTGATCTCATCTCTCAGGCTTACTTGGTAAACAACTTTTTTTTGTGTGGGGGTTGCAGAGGCCCCTCCATCTGTAGCTGAGCAGATGTTTGTGTGTTTAATAGCCTGTTCTGCTGACCCAGTGGAACCTCTGTTAGTGAAGGCTCATTTGCACTTAAATGTTTCACCTTTTTGCTGTGTTTTTAACCCCTTTTAAGGGAGATAAAAGGCTTTGTTCAAGACTGACTGAGGCTGTGTTTGTGTTGGTGCATTCAGTCTCATAACTACTGTGTAGCATAGTACTGTGCTCCTTACACAATACTGACTCGGTTCATTCACGGTCAGGCCATGGCGATGACGAACTGTATATTTACTTTTACTAAGGGAACTCCACTAATTCCTTGCTCAATCACATTTTTAATACTATTTTTTCCTTGCTTTTAGCTGTATGCAAAGTGCAGAATTTGCATTGATTTTTCTGTTTCCTGCTGTGTGGGATTTTAATTGCTGGATTTGTTATCAAAGCACTGCCTTTACCATGTGGAGAAACCTAGAACTAGATCTAATACAATCAAGAAGAAAACAAATGCATTTAATAATATATTTTCTCCTGCTTGCTCTGTAATTGAGCTCCACTACGTGTTACCAGATATACCTGCATAGAGCAGACACATCCGGATTTGCTACGCAGAGCATGTTGATGCAGATGACATTCTGTGCATCAGTTTAACCCTTCTACTAAGCTATTCCATGTTACTTGAATATTGCATTATTTTATAGGAGCAGACGAAGAGTAACGGTGTGTTACTGGACCTCAGTGTACACTGACTTGTGGGTTGATTTGAATGGTGCTTTCCTCTCGTTCGGTTGCAGGTCAGGCTCCTCCAGCCACAGTGACTGAGGTCCCTGGAGTCGCTGAGCCCAATGAGACCCAGGTCTTTGAGCCGGCCAAGTCCCTCCCCTCCCAGAGCGAGAGCGCGGCGGTGCAGCCGGTCGTAGGGATCAGCCAGCGCGTCCGGACCGGGCCCAAGCAGAAGAAGGATCTGGGCACCCTGGGTACGACCCTGACGAGTCTGATTAAACCAGCTCAGCCCTTTGCCTTTAATTAGAGGTTCCTCTAATAACATGAAGTTGACAGATTTAACTTCAACTACTTCACAGTGTACGCATTTGCAAATACAGAGGGTTATCTCAGTGTCCAAAGGTCTGACTGCTTAGTTCTGACTGCCATCAACTAAAGTGAATTCAGTATGTAAGATTATGAAAGTGGCTTGTACTGTACTGAACATTCCTAGCTCTTTTTTCATTGTCCTGAACTACTCTGTGTTTTAATGTGGACTCCATCCTTTCCTTTTTCAGGGTACGTGTTGGGAATCCTCATGATGGCTCTCATAATCATGATGGGAGTGGGCATCACACTGGGGTACTTTTACAAGAGGTCAGTATAGAAACAGTGCAGCAAGCCATGCACGCAGTATTTATCAGTGCTTCTTGTAAGTTGGTGATATTCCAGTATCTTAAAAGCACAGTAGGACTTCTTGGTGATGTGGACAGTCACCCCAGACTTGCCAGGTTTATATGCCAAGTATTGGTAAAAGTGACTGGGGGAGGGGGTCTGGTGAGTGCCTATGCAGAGATAGAACACAGACGTCAACCCTGCCACATGAAAGTGTTTAACTTTGAGTGTGTTAAAATGATGAAGACACTGTGTTGTATAATGTTTGGATTGCAGGTCTTCCTAAGCTTGGATCCAAAATCTCATTAGCAGCTGTGTTTGCAAGGCTCGTTGCTACTACATAATGACACAATTTAAGAGGTTTAGTTGCATATGCCTTTGAGACAACGGCGTCAGTCATGTTGCAACCCAACATTTCTGTTGAGTAGCTGCTAGCGCTGTGTCTCCTTGCAGATCTGTCCACAGGGGTTAGTGTGTTGGGTTTTAAGCTGCTGTAATTGAATCAGCAGGACATCTAAAAATGGCAGTGATGTAGAGGGGGAATTAATAGGGGATACATGTTCTGCAGTATTGCTTGTTAGCATTGCTAAATTGATCTCTGATGATGAAGGACAGAGCTATCGGGTTGTTGTCTTTCCTGGAAGGCAGGCAAGCTGTAGCATAGGTTGCAGAGATATCATATCTGAGCATTGCAAAAAGGGAAGCATGGCTGTGCCCATGACTGGGGGGAAATAGTGAGCTACTTTTTCAGAGATGGGTGTGTGTCGGTACACTATCATATCCACAAGCTTGCATCTTGATTGGAAAGGTCCGGTATTTAGAGTATGCTCAGCAGCCTAATTCATTCTCCAGCAGTGTGCGCAAACCTCATCACAAGGCTCAATATACATGGGGTGGTTTTATGCAGTGCACCCAAGTTAATATAATTGCATAGCCCAGTAATTCAAATAGAATAATGCTAGCAATTCAAAGTTAATAGAATAAGATAGCCCAGTTGTCAATCCCAAGATTAAACTGGGTATGAACAGGCAATATAATGACCTTGGCCTATGCACATTTAAGGGTAGCCCCAGCCATAATTGTTGGCAGTAGATGTTTCAATTGATTTGAACATATTCTTTCATCAACAGAGGGAGAGATCTGAAGAAACAGCACGACCAGCACGTGTACGAACGAGAGATGCAGAGGATAACGCTCCCGCTGTCCGCCTTCACAAACCCCACCTGTGAGATCATGGATGAGAACATCGTGGTGGTCAGTGCTCACCAGACCCCAGTGGAGGAGACTGTAGAGGGGACCAGCCCACTGATGGACCAAGTGGGAACCCCAGGAGCGTGAGAGCAGTCTGTCCCAGCTGAAGAGGCTCCAAGCTCAAATACCTGAAAAAGGCAGCCCCTGGCTTCTGATTCTTTTTGTTTCTTTGGTAGGCTTGGACTAAAAGCCATACAAAGACTGCCATTTGTAAAGCGAACTGAACTTGTGTAAAAGAGAGAGTTTTACAATGCAAGTTGAACTGTTTTATTAAAAAAAAAAAAACCCTCAAGGAACAGACTCAATGTGGAATCACCAGGGATGGTGCCACCAGTAAATGGTGGTGTAGAAAAAAAAGGCATGCAAGATATTGTTAGTTTATAGTCTACATTTTGTAACAGAAAAGGTGATGGTCTCATGATTTTTATTTTCACTGGCTAAAGCATAATGAAATGATTCCTGTTGTAGCAAAGCTCATTGATTTTGTATATAGTTTAAAAGAAAGGAATGCTTTTATTTCTGTCCTTTTTTATATGAAGGAATGAAGACTTCTCAACATCTCCCAGGACTGGGGAAGTTTAAGTACCGTAGCATTCCTATACGATTTTCCAAGTTAAGCTATTTCACTTCACAGAAATGCAACCTTTGTTTGCATTTGAAAGGTTCAAACAAATTCCTGTTGCTGTCTGGTTGATCTCTTTAAGACTGAGCATGTCACAATTTCTATTCAAATGCAGTAGGTCAATTGAGTATAAGAAAAGGTTGACCTACTGAAATACTTGTCTATAGAATGCAAAAGTCACAAAGCTGTCGACACACAGAAGCTGGGGGATGGCTGAGTACAGGTTTAGTCGTAATGGGATAAAAGACAAAAATAATCAAAATCAGCAGGCAAATGAATACAGTATTTCTCAATGCTGACTGTTTTCTTTTACAATCACTTTAGGCTGCTCAACTTTATTTAGTATTAATTATACTTAACAGCAGAGATGCTCTCTTTTCAGTCTACAAGCTACATGTGTGTGTTAACAGAAAAAGTCAGGTCCGTACTACCTTGTATAGGAATACAATGTAACAGTTCAGTGCTGGGCTCTTGGTTTGGCGCAGTCACTGCTGGGGATTGAACAAAGCTGTGGGGTCCTGCTGAATACAGCCAAGACAGCCTTTTGCTATAATAACCAGAGCAGTGTACTTTAGTGAGCACTCGTTTCCATTGGTGTGTGAAATGTAATGACAGCGAGGAGCGTGCCAGGTCCAGAGACTGTGGAGAGGCATAATAAGAAGTGGCCTGGTATACTTCCACCCCATGGTTAAGACTGCATGCAGCCAGTGTCAGGTCAATAATAATTAAGTTTGTGAACGTTGGCATGCTCTGCACCAATAACTAATGCTAGGTAAACATAGGTAAACCTTTCCCTTGTTCACACACAATCTTGACTTGCACTATGTAGATCTGTGTTCTGTTATGACTTGTGATTCAGGTACACTGCTTTCATAATCCAAAGGGATTTCCTAATGAAGAGATCAGGAATATCATAGATGTATATGTATTGTTAGCATACAACAGTTGCCATGAGATTGGTAGCACGACTGATTTTTCCGCAGTGTCACTATCCAATTCTCCTTCAGTAATAAGCTTGTAATAGTTTTTTTTTTTTTTGCACAGTTTTGTATGGATATGTAAAAACGATTTGAACAGATGTATGGTTAATATGTTTTATTATTGCTGTTTCTGATCTTGGAAAGCAACCGTCTGAAATTTGAAAGGATTTTTTTAATTTTAAATGCATCTGTAAAAGTGCCGTTGCTTATTATTTTTTTAATGATTAAAATAAACTTCAGTACTTTAATTTGTATATTTGGCAGTTGATCCTGCTGTGAAACAAAATAAAAAAATAAAAAATTTGAACCTTTGTTCAGTATTGAACTGTAATTAATATCTCTATATAAACATCAGCTGCAAAATAATGTTAATGATGTATCCTGTTACTGCACAACTCCAGAGCTGGGGCCAGGAAGACATCTTGCCTCCGTGCTACTGCCGTTTTGCAAACTAGATCCTGGTCACACCAATGGAGTGTGTTAAATGACTTGTGCATGTGGGTAAGGGTGTGTTATGTTATGTTCTGCATCATTTGAATGTCATGAACATGTTGGTAAGGGTGCGTTATATATATATATATATTATGTTCTGCATCATTTGAATGAGCATGTTGGTAAAGGTGTTATAAATTATGTTCCACATCATTTGAATGCCATGAGCATGTTTGTTTTTGCCGAGTCAAATCTACGGTGTGTCACCATTCATCAGTTAACACTTGATAAGTTATTAACTAAGCAAAGAATGGCTTGCATACTGCATGCATCTCAACAATGTATAATGAACTGTGAAGAACGGTTCCCAGGGGCTTTAACTGCTAAATAAAAACAACAATGATAACAACAATAAATCAGTGTATTGTTAAGGTGCCAATAATACTAGCTACCAAATATATAATATGCACCATGTTCCTTTCATTGATTTTTCTGCTCTACTTGCTTCTCTGTCCCAAGAATGAGGTTGGACTGTGGCAAGCAAATCATCCAAAAATATTAAACATTGGGCAGCCGGGTTTTCCCTGCTGTTCTCTTGACAAGGACGTGTCCCTAACCGACTCAAAGCCTCACTTCAAGCATGATAACGCTACACACACTTACTGTACACGACTGCTCAGATCACAGGAAGATTCCACTGTGGAGCACATGACCCTGCAGCATGTTTAACGAAGCGGAAAGCACGATTATGATATGCATCTCATTTCCTGACAGATATTTTAAAAAAAGGCATATAAAAATTTTGGTAGCAAAATGGCTGAGATAGACTTTCTTGTTTTGTTTACTTAATCCATCTATTTTGCACAGGCACTTAATTGTAGGGATAATACAAGTATAGTACAATCCCAATCAGTGTCAGCATCCAACAGGGACACAGGAATGGCAGAGGAGTGAGTGCCTTAAGGGTTTATCTTTCTGATTCATTTCCAGAACAGTAACCAAGCTCATCGCAGATTCCGCAGTTCTTCTATCAAAGTGAAATGTGTTTGGGTCTGAGCTCTCTCATGAAAAATAAAAAGATACTAAATGTTACTCTGGTTACTTCAAGGTTACAGGAAATGTTGAGGACCAGGCAGTCATTCACATACAAAGAATGACATACAAGAAACACATCCAGGATTATGCTTTTTGTTACCTTTAAAATGCTCCGAGCCCAGTGTACACAGGTATAGGACAGAGAAATCAGCTCCAAACAGCAGACCACCAAACAAATCTATACTTCTATCATAAACAGTAATATTACGCAAATATGTCTGCTTATTTTATTTAACTTTATAGTACAATAAACTGAAACGATTTACTTACCATAGGGTAGTCTTTCTTTTAAAAGTTACATAGTGCTGTTAAATAATAAAATACTTAGGATTTACTGTACTGGATGTGTGGAGAACCAGCTCCCTCTTGTGGTCAGAAATATAGAAAAACTGCAGTACAGAGTCCTTAAATCACTAGCCGATACAATCAAAACACAAATACATTCTCCCTCATTTGGAAAGCACCAATTTTAGCAGTCTCGCTCCTAAAAGAAAGGAAATTACAATATATTTTGCTGCATATTCCTAAACCTCACTCCTATTTTTTTTCAAATCTCACTCATTTGGATGATTTTTAATATACTGGCATTCAAAGTTCATGTTTTCAAATACTAAAACAAAAGAGCTTAAAAAAACCCAGTCAATGCTAAATGATGTTCCAGCCTGTATGAACCCTTTATTTCCTGTATCTCTTTTAGTGTGGTGGATAACACTAAATGATCTATATTGTAGTGGTTACAACTTGTACATATCAGCACCTCACAACATTTGTTGTAAAACAAGACTATTTGCACATTTGACATGTATTATACAGTATTTCACAGTATTTCACAGTATTTCACAGTCTACATGCATTTATGTTATGCTTGTTATAGAAAATGTTTTTTTTTAATCTCACCTCGTCCCAATTAGGAATTGAATTATGTCCATGCATTTGTATAAAACAGAGATATATACACTTCTATCTTACAAACATGCCTTTCAATCCACTTTATAGAAGAGCCCACAATCATTTAGTTCAGGGCTTGCAATGACCTTGAAATAAATTAAACATAGTCAAGCCATTTCCACCCAAATATACAGATACTGCCAAAAAGATCAAGTTTAGCAATATACTTGCAAATGTGTATTTTTAGTTGTCAGGTATATTAGTAAGACTAGAAAACTAGCATTACCTATACTGTAAACTAGGTCCCATTTAAAAGAAAACCACATCCAATATCAAGGGCTTTATGAAAACGATTGCTTTTCCGCCCCACATACAATTTGCCAATGGTTTTAATCCTGTCTGTAGGTTGTCTAACACGCAAGAGAGATGGGAGTCATACTGTTAATCGACTGAAATGCTGCTACACTACTGATTCACTCATGAAATCTTCAGCAAATCCACAGTGTTGTCATCTCAAATTAATTTGTTGGTGTGGTTACACAGTGTCAAAAACAATATAAAATTGAGCCTACCCTTAATGCAATTAGTATTTGAGCGAGTGTGTCACAGGTCCAGTCTCTCTACCCAAGCCTTGCTCAGAACTTGGTTTACTCAGGAGGTGGGGAGAACCTGTAACTGGTGATTTCTCTGGCTTCCTTATACTGTATTGTAGTGCATGTTACAAGCTGGTGTCAGCAGCTAAAATTCCATTCTCTGGCAGGCGGATCTGGGGTGGGCTGTGCAGTTTGTAAAGGCTGTGGTCCAGTTCACCCATCTTGGCTGGGAGAGGGATGCACAATTCCAGGTTCAGGGCCAGAGCCTCAAAGCAATCCTCCAGATTCTCAAAGGCAGGTCTGCAGACAAGAAGCGCAAAGATCCACAAGCTCAGTTTACAGGTAAAACGGGTGGATTAGTGCTATTTTCTAAGCCATTATTCTCAAACGAAGAGCCATTAAGAGCAGTTTGAGTGGAAAAAAAAAAAATCAATGAGTAACAGTTTCTTTCAGGTAGTCAGAAACAGGTTAAGAGTCATTTAAATCCATACCTTCACAAACTTCATCAACAGTCTGGTACACTATAGACATGTTAGTGCAGTAAATATGATCTGCTAAACAAATCTTTTGAAAGCAACATATTCACTGATGAAAGCAGACACAGAAACAAACATAACAGTAGTTCTCACTTTCTTCGATTCCAGGGCTGTACTCTGTGCTGTTAATTATCCTTATTTCACAAACTCTTGGCAGGAGTTTCAGTGAGATGTCCAAGATAAGCTGCATTATATACTGTTCCTGCAATGGCATAAAGCTGATCCCGTTTAACCCAGTAACAAACCACACTTTCCTGGATGAAAACTCTACAAATGTTAGAAAAATGTTTTCTATAAAGCATGAAATCAATGCATTGTAAGAAATCTGATCATTACTTCATATTCCACTAGCAGTGCATCCTATGAAAATCAGTCTAAACCTCTAACATCCTGTACAACAATCTTCTGAAAGTACCAACCTATGCAATTTAAAAATCACCTTTGCAGATGGAACCTACCTGTTTTCAGGGATGAGATCACAGCAAGCAACAGCCAATGGGAAAAAGGCAGGTGGGCAATCTTTAGGAACAAACTTTTCCAAAAACATTCCCACATTCAGTCCAAAATCTAGTGTCCTGGGCAAGCATTCTGGGTCAGCATATACTTGTCCAATGATCTGATAAAGTAACAATTTTAACATTACATACTGGTATCACTGTTTCAATAGGAGTGCAAACTTTAAGAAGTTACTTTCTACAGATAACATCCTCACAAGAGCCAAACTAAGAATGACTTATTCATATTATAAGGCTTGAAGTTCTGGGCATCCCGGGATAAGCACAAACACCTGCAGCTACAACACTGAGGCAATATTGGAAAGAGAACTGATTTTTTGGAAAGAGAACCGAGTATTCTCTGCTTAACTTCCCTGCACATTCTGAGGTAATGGTTTGATTACAAAGCAGGGGGTTCTTTACAGGATACTTTCAGCTAGGGAAAAATGCTGTAGCCTTCCAAACAGAGTGTTACCAGGAGTCCAATAATAAAAAGAACAAAGGAATACGTTTGCACTGATTGCACATAACGAACAGCTGGTGCATTAGATACACCCACAGAGTTACCATTAGGAAAAAACAGATTCCCGTTTTAATGTGTTTTGAATAGGAATCAAGACCTAGATGGGAGACTTGTATAAGTGCACGGATTCTGAACTGAATGAATTTCAAGCTCATTTTTGGACTTCTGGCTGAATGTCTAAACAAGCATGTGCTGGGTTGCAGTAGTTAGCTTCTGAAGAAAAAGATCCTGGACATTTTTAGTTTGCAAAAGTAAAAAACATTTCTGACTCTGTTAATCCAGGGCTGCAGAATGAAAGCCTGGTCTCTTTCTGCAGACAGTCCCTAAACATATTGTACAAAGCAATGCAAATGAACTGTCACACCACAGACACAGGAGAAAGAAAAGAGAATGTCAGATTGTAAAGCAACACTCCAACTGTGCAACAAGAGCTTATAGAACCAAATAACTGGATTTAATAGTCTGGATTTCAACTTTTAAGAATAGCAAGACATTAAACTGGCTAAGAATATTGTAAGGATACCAAATATTAACTAAATAGCACAACATAATGTGACATGCTTTGCCAATACTCAAGCAAATATGATACGATTTACTCAAAGCTAAAAATAAATAAATAAATATACATATATATATATATATATATATATATATATATATATATATATATATATATATATCTTACCTCACAAAGTACAATGCCAAAAGAGAAAATGTCCACTTTTTCATCATAGATTTTACCTATAAAGAAAAGAGACACTGTTAATTTAATTTTAGAAAAAAAGTATTTTATTTCATCACATCCTGGTGACTTATTGAAACGACTGCATGCTACTCACTGAGGGTGTCAATATCCAGGGATCTCCTGTATAGAGCAGTCCCCTCTTTAAAAAGTTAGTCTCTACATTGCTTACCATTCAACATCTCTGGTGCCATCCAGTAGGGGTTCCCCACCACAGTGTAGCGTTTCTTGCGCTCAGTCCTCCTGAACGTCCTTTTCTTTGTGGTGGATTTCTCAGGAGGAGGGCTGGTCTTCTTCTCTTGCACAATTAGACGGGAAAGACCGAAATCGGCCACCACCACAGTATTGTCCTTGGGTAGAACATGGTTCAATTATTGTACAAAATGTGATTCATTTTTATGAATGTTTCTCATAGGTTTTAAAAGCGTCTATTACATTTAAACGGTTCTAATGATTGTTTCTTTAATTGGATGTCCTTTCCATATTGATGCACCATTCAGCTTTCCCCACCTAACAGACACTTACCAGTTTGACCAGGCAGTTGTGAGAGTTGAGGTCTCTATGGATGATGCTCATTGAATGCAGGTAAGCCTAAATAGAGAAACAAATGACAACATATATTCTCTATTAGCTATTCAAGCATCATGTTATTTAAGATCATACACCATGTACAAAGCTTTTTAGTATGGAAAACACACTGTCCTTATTAACAACTTAGTAGCATATGTATAGACTGAGAAGGGACAGAGGAAATATATTCCTAGGATCATCTCCTGCAATCTGATCTGAAACAGGCATGCAAGACAAGATCAAAAAATAAAAAAAGGCTTCACTAACCATTCCGGAAGCGATGCCTTTGGCAAAGCTGACTCTCTGTTCCCATGGAAATGGATCCTGTTTTTAGAAAAAAGAAAACATGTTCATCCTTTATTTGGCAACCAATACCCTTTCCTTGGTATCAAAAACAGTACCTTCATTATTCTGCTCTATTACTCTTAACACAAACAAAGCTTCCCGCAGGTAGGCTTCGAACCAGCAACTTGCTTTGATAAAGACCCATTGTTCTTCAGTTCCTCAACTCAAGCATGTTTCAAGAAACTGGTTTCCAATCAAAAGTGAATTTACTTCTTGAGATAAAACAGCTTTCTTGTGTGTGGGGGGGAGCGGAGCGATTTGGGTTGAGATAAATCATTGAAAGCGCTTCATAGTGTATGCAGCGGATTGAAAGGGCTTGTGGGTGGCCAGTGGCCCATATCAGGTCCTTCCCTACGACATGCTACTGTGTCAAGCCCAGAGCTCTAAACCAGTAAATTACAGTTTTAATTATACAAATTCAGCTCAGTGAGGTCTTTATATTGTCACCCTGGTCAAGGCAACCCTATCCCTTCTCCTGGCATTGAACCCAGTCAGTATTACCACTGTCAAGATACTGAACAGCTGTGCACTTAAAGTGGTTTAAATTGCCAAAGGGCAATATGACGTGTGTGCGACCACATGAAAGTTACTTTACCCTTGGTTTTAGGTATGTACATACCATGTCTCTGATGAAATCCTTTAGAGTTCCTCCCTCTATGTACTCTGTTATTAGATTCAGTTTTTTGTCCTTGTACAGAACTCCAATAAATTTCAAGACATTGGGGTGTTCCAAACACCGCATGACTTTCACCTGGGGAAAGAAAAGTAAACAGGGTTGAATTAACCTGTAAATTATTTTAGATTACTTTCACACAGCCCAAGTAAGATGATCTTATACAAAACAAAAAGAAGATCATACATATTTAAAATGTGGAGCGGACCTCTTTTAAGAAAGTATTTTGTGTTTCCTCATCACAGCGAATTAACTCCTTCATGACCATCACCTCTCCTGTAGCTTTGTGTGTAACCTGAAAGGACAGAAGCCAAGAATAAAACCTTTCTAGAAGTATATGCTTTCTTTTATAATCTGGGAGAATCAAAAGGTAATATTTATAAATAAAAATTGTGAACATTTTACTACTTTTAGTGGTTTGTTAAGGTGCTCCCATAGCATAAATCACCTGTGAAAAAACACAGAGCTGACTTACGATTATCAACACAAGCAAGCAGAAGATGCTTACCTTGATCGCCTGCCCGAAGAAGCCCTTTCCCAGCACCTCCCCATGGATGAGGTCACATGGGCGGAATATCCGGTGGGAGCAGCTGGAGGAGGAGCGCAGGGATTCGGAGCGGCTGATGTCTCGGTACAGGGCGGGATGCTCCTTTGGAGAGGAGGGACCAGGTGATTTACAAGTACTGCTGCTTCGCCTGGAAAAAGACCACAAAATCAAAACGGTCAAAAAAAAAACAAAAAAAAAACCACCAACACAATATAAGGTTTTTCTGAACAATCATATTGTCACGGTTAAACAATATACATAAGTCAAGACCAACTAAAAATGTAGGCTAGGGGGCAAAGTGCTTTACATTGGCTGAAATAGAAACTCTAAGCCTTGGCAAAAACATATGACTACACTGAGCTAACAGAATAAACAAGGAAATTAACTCCACCCCAGCATGTAAGGTTGTTCTGCCATTCAGGCATCCTTCCCCAGATGTTCCTACAAGGCTTGTTCCTGTAGTGAATATAAACCCCCACAAACACAGCTAGACGCTTGGCACGTTTAGCATCTTCCTCTACCTGACTGATCGTCTCTTCAGCGTGCTATCGACGTTTTCTCCGCTTTCCAGTGCGGAGATTGAGCGGGAGGGAGAGGAGAGTCTCATGCGAGAGGGAGCCGGCACACCCAGGCGCGATGGAGACGATGCCAGTCGCAGTTGTTCCAAGCTCTGCCGGACAGGGTCGTGTTCGATCAACAGCTGTAGTGTCTGATTCCTCTGGATCAGATCTTCAACCTAAAACAGGAGCAACGAAGCACACTTGAAACTTTCTGACCAACCCCTCTAATGGACCACAAATAATGAAATGCCCATCAACACAAATTAACCAAGGTGCAATGTGATATTTGATGTAAAAGAATTTGAAGGGCAGGTTTCTGACTCAAACCTGCACAATAGGACTGGAATGTCTTAGTGCCCCATTGAATTAAGTATCAGTCAGTTATATAACAGGAAACAAATGTTTGGGAACTGTAAAAGCATATGAACAATTCATGCAAACTAGGCTGTGCCAGCAACGCACACACAGTGTAATTAAAGCCTTAACAATAAAAAAAACCTGCATATCTTAATGCGTAGGAGAATGTTACAGTATTTCATAGAGTTTCTAACACTGGCCTCAGTGATTTTTAGGCATCAATATATAGTATATGTAATAAAGTTTATTAGAATTAATTTGGCAGAATGTGCAATTCCACCTCTTAATTGCTCATTCAACAAAGCTTTTTCATTGTTTGTTTTTGGTTTGTAAGTATAAAGGTCGGATGTGAAAGCATTCATAACATAGGGGGCGGCGAGTTTCCTTTCTGTTAAGAGTAGCCCTGATTAACACATCACAATAAACCCCAGCTTGGGCAGTCTGGAAACCCGTTGCCAATTAAAGGCCATTGGGGAAAAAGTGTTCTTATGTGCTATTATGTCTTTAGCCACTTAAGAGCGATGAACAGCAAACACAAGTCTTGCAATATTACCTTCTCTTCCAGTAAACTCTGTACTTGGACCCCATTGATCTCCAAGATCCGATCTCCTGGGTGAATAGCATTTCGCACCTCTGGACTGATGTGCATTCCTCTGACTCTGAAGGTACACAGAACAACGGGTTAATGAAGAAAACTGGACTGCTGTACAACCTGCGCCTTTTTTATTCAGATACTCTGACCAAACGTACAATTACAAGACGTGTTCACTTCCTTTAAGGTTTTAACACTATAACGGCATTAGTTGCGGCCGTATTGCCATTATGTGTTTATCTTATTTAAAGATAAACACATACACACACAGAGATTAGAGGTTTGAGTATGCAAGATATTTAAATCTGAAATGGAATACAACACTCACTCTTTCACTTGAACACTGGTGGTGCCGTTGGTACAATCCCCAATTATTTTCACAGAGAAGCCTCGTTTGCCATTGGTGGCAGCAGGGACTGAGATGAGTGTGACGGTGTGGGGTAAGGAGTCAAGGGGAGAGTTCAGGGAAAGATTTTCAAACATCGGCGTCAGGACAATCTGGTGGTGACACTTTCCACTGCAACGAGAAAAAACAAAACTGGCGTTTAAAAAAAACACGTTTGGGTATTTATTTAAAATCTTGGCGTGGATCCGTTTCTTACCAATAAAGTTTAGAGCGTTCTACCAGAGCGTACGTGTCTCCATCTTCAATGATCACTTTGCAGATCAAACACACAAAGCACTCTGGATGATACCTATACTCCCCAGCCACCTGCAGAAAAACAAAAAAAAAAGTTAATAAACCAACTCTGAAAAACTAAGCATTATCTATCAGTTAGCAAGAACACTTTAGCAAACCAAATATATAACCTGGGATGCACTGCAAAGAGATAGATTACCAAGAGACACTTGTTTAACTTGTAAATTTTCCTTCTTGCTTGATTAAAAATTAGTCTATTCGCAGCTTGTGCCACCTTTTCTCTTTTAGTAAATCAAACATAATTTTGACTGAAAGTCTGACTGTAATTACTCAGTCAGTAATGAAGCAGCTCCGCGTACGTATGATTTATTGTACATCTTCATAGTTTTACCTGTCATACATCACCCAATGTTTTAAAAAAATAAAAGCAAACCAACCTAGAATAAGCACATGAACAGCTATAGGAACACATACCTCTTCAAACCCATGCTTTAGCACACTGATACAGTAGCACCTTGTACAGGTCTGAGCAGACTGCTCCGAGTAAGGCTGAATGAAGACTCCACCCCCCCCAAAAAACCCACATCTGCCCACATCTGGTATGACACTATACACTTCTGCATTATCACCTCCGACTTCTTCAACCATTTTAACATGGAGACATTTAACCTGCAAAATGAATTTTCTGTTCTACGTTGTTAAATTCAGCCATACCCTTTACTTATGGTTAGTTTGTATTGATTGTCCATCTGTTCAGCTCTTTACAAAATGCTACCTGACCTGTGGTTTGCACTGGACAGAGCAATGTCAGTCCACCTGAAGATCATTGCTTTAAGACTTGCAATGTAATAAAAATAAATATGTCAGTGAATTAACTCTTATTTATTGAAAGGGCATTACATTTATACAGCAATTCTCTTGTCCAGGTTATAATTTCTACCTTTTTATCCAGTATTTGAGAGATTAGCGTAATCATAACAGGATTATAAAAAATAAACTATTTTGAATGAACACAAATTGTAAAACGTTTTTTCTGCTTGTCTGTAAATAGGAGCTCTCAAGACAAATTTGTATTGTGCAGCACATAATGATGTCATGCACTTTTTCAAGGATCACCATTACAGGTATTCCCCCACCCCTAACCCTTTCATGTGGAATGGCCCTGAAGCTGCTGTTGCGGTTTCAGAACAAAGTGCATGTAGATCCGGAAATATATGGAATGTACATTTTCTTGTGAACTGGGACTTTTTTCTAACTTCACACCTGGAGTCTACAGCATGTTGGAAGTGTGCCTTATTGTCTTGTTAAATGTAATTTTCTGTGTGTAACCCCTGGAAGGAGTGAAGAGGTTTTTTTTTTTTTTTTTTTTTACTGTTTCCACTATCTGTTGCCAGGGTTCTTGTTTAAGGATTTACTTTCAGTTAAGATACGGTAGGATGGCAGGTTATTAAAAAGGAGCAAGTTAAACTTTAACATGTGTGGGATAATTAAGGAATTATTTGCAGTTATGTGCTTATTTATTCATATTCAAAAATTCTAAAAGCAGGAATTTGTACTTTATTTACATAAGGTGTTCGATCACATGTAGTTAATTACCTTGGCATACTGCAGATACCGGGAACAAAATGGAATGTTCAAGTTTACTGACAAAATCAGGAACCGCAAAACTCTTTTCAATTGCAACCTGAACTAGACTAGAGATGAAAAGCCTTGTGAGTTATAAATCTGTACCAACTACTTACTGTGGGTCCAAAAAACCCACTTTCTGATATGGCAGCTTAACAAAACAATTTTAGAAACCGGTTTCCTGGCGTGTTTAGAGTGATGCAAGCTTTTCAATAAACACAATGCCGCTCTCTGGTCTAGTGGAGACTCTGTTAGTACATTTAAAAGATCCAGAGAAGACACTCGGAAGAGATGGAGAATTTGACGCTAACAAAACCACAGCTTAATAGCTTTGGAGATAACAAAACCACAGCTTAACAGATATCAGCAGGACATCACGACACTCACCATTGCTGGACCGGTCATGAGCAGGGAGCAGCCATGACAGGACTCCCCAAATTTTTCCCAGTAATGTTTGCGACAGTAGAGTTTGCCATCCTTCTCGTAGTACCAGTTAATCAAATGGTCACTACACTCAGAACACCTGAAAATATAATAGAAACACAAATTAAAATAGAAACAGTGCTAGAAAAAAAAAAAATATAATTCAACCTGCATGAGGTTCATAGGTTATCACTCATATGACCATAGGTTGAAACAATGTGGCACTAAAATGGTTACATTTTACTGGAACTTAACCCAGAAAAATATTATACCCATCTTTGAACCTGGCTTAGAATTGTCCTAGCTCTTACAATATGTAGGCAGAAGTGGTTTATGACATAGTAGTCATTTATTTGCCAAGACAAATAAGCCCCCCTCATGGCAATGTACAAATTCATAAACTTCTTTAGTCAATTTTCAGTCACTCAGGGTCAAAAAGGCAGAAGTTAGCAGTCACCTCTGACTTCTGAAAACTAACAATGCATGACAAAACTATTACAGCAGCAGAAATCGCAAGCAAAGCGGTCATTTCTTTAACACGCAAGACTCCCTTTTTGAACAATAATATGGTAAAGGTTTTCATTACACAGCTGCGTTTGCTCTACCCTGCAAACCAGGGGGATATCTTGAAGTGCATTAGCACAGAGGACTGTTGCTTTTTTTTGCAGAGACACGGCATGATAAAAACAAGAACATATTGTTTTCCTTTCCTGGATTATACATATTTACACCTCCAGGCAGCCTGGATTTCTGCGTACGAGTCAGAGAGACTTCAGACAAAACCAAAGCCGTCTCCTGGAATGCACCCCCTGGTCTGCTGCATCTTTCTTATATCTGTTTAATAAAACCAGGCTGCTACATTTCATGCAAGCTGCAGCTTGCTCAAATCCCAACCGTAAGCTTGGGAGGTTTGCTGAGGAGAAAACAACACCACTCCCAGACAGTGACTTCAGAGAGACTGCTGTAGTGCAGGGAGACCGTGGGGGGGTGTAAATATCATGTGAAGTGATGGGCAGCACACGCAGGTTACGCACTTCAACAGGCACGGTCTTTCAACTTGCAAATCAATTTATTTTACTGGCAAATAGTGAAGTTTGTTACATAAATGAAGCTGCCTTCAGCCCCAGAGTACAACAGCAGTATTTATTAAAAGAGAACCTCTGAACTTCAAAGCCGGAGGCCTAATTGGTTGTCCCGACACATTAAAGTTGCTGCAAATAAAATACAAACACCCCATAAAACTAGAATGACGCAGTAGGACTGTTAAACAAGACGCTTCATGTTCTTTTACATTGCCTGGCAATGTGAAATTCTAGGACACGTGGTGTCTTGCATTGCGAAAGAAAAGAAAGTCAGTCACTGCCAACACCTTTCCTGCTGTAGTATGTGAATTCAATTTTAATGTAAAATTTGACACAGCAAAACAGAAAACTGCTAAAAGTTGTCTTTACAAGCAGGTTTACTACAGAGTCCAAATAATTCTCAATTACAGTAATGAACCACTTCTCAAAATAAATACTTTTACACAGTGGCTTGAAAAAAAAGGGAAGGGTAAAAGGTAATTAAACTACAGTATAAAACCAACCCTATAGCTAAGTTGTCTGGGTCCTCTAAATGATTTACCTTCATTTTCCTGAAGCATTTTAATGATTACAAATCATCATGTACCTTTACTCATGTATTGTTGCTTAAGAATACAGGATTTATCTAAACATTTACCATTTTAATTGCAAAATCGTATTCATTAGATTTAAAAAAAAAACAACACAGCACTGAAATTAATCTGAAACTACAGTACTTCACACTGTACCTGCCAATTATCTTGACTGATATTGTTTGCTAAAGAAACAAGATATCTAAAGCAAATAAATCAGTTTTAGAAAACACCCAAATACACTTTAACCCCAGTTCATGAAAAAACAAACTTAAAACACAGTTAGAAAAAAAAACAGCACACTGCACAGTATGTGCAAGGTCTCTCCTTCCACAGCATGCTTCACAGCACATTTGGATGGACCTCTGAAAACATCTTGAGCAGTCGACACACTTCAGTAAGTATAGACACAGAAGGAGTTCACTAGTGCTGTCTGAAAGCCTGCTTGCTGCACATTTGGAGCCTTGCTCTTTGTTCCACACAGAAGTATTAGTCAGGCTGTTGGTTGTTGGCATTCATTATTGCTATTGCAGTGCTTGAAGGATCACAAAGATATCTGCAATGACAGTACAGCTGATCCTAGCTAAAAATCACTCAGAAAAGCAGCCCATTTTAAAAGATTAAGACTCAGTCAACACTGTGATTCAGAATCATTCTTCCATTGCGAACATTCTTCAAAAATAAAGAAACCTGACCTTGACCCCAGCTCCCCAACTAATGTAAGTCTCCTTTTTGTGTCTGAGAAATCATGCCAGTAACAGGTTTTCTCAATAGGTGTGGTCTTTTAGCCACAATTTATTTTCTTTTCTAAATCGTGATACCAAAAATGACCTGGGTCTTGGGTGACTAGGCAGGTTTAGCGAGCCATGAGGTTCCAGACAGACACCAAGTATTCTGTGTTTACATCATTGCACCTGTTGTGGGAAACAGTGGGAGAAACAGACTCTGTTCTACACATGTCCAATCCACTGTCTGGCAGTGCGCAGGTACTGCATTACTTCACATGGTACTTCCAGTATCAACCAATCAGCCATTATGAATTGTAATTAAATGAAATTCATAACTGGCAGAAGTCAACGAGAGATGCTACATATATACTTCACTTACACAATACATCTGGGATTGTATAGCAGAAAAGGTGGGGGAAGCACAGGGAATCAAATGACATGTCCCTCTGTTGCATTCCAGCTAAACTCACCTCCCAGTATGAATTCTAATGTTATAACCATCTACCATAATGCTGTCCCTTATTAAATACACAGAAGAGGTCAAAAATAATTCTTATGAGCGGGATTTACTATCTAAATTCCTACTACCTACACTGGGTATGCAGATGTACTTCATAAGTATTTCTGTACTGTAATGTTGATTTCAAACACACTCATTTTTTAACACGCTATCACATATTCATATCTAACATACACATTCCAAGTTTCAACCCCAGTCATTTATCTAAAACAAAAGGGAAAGGCTTATGCAATGGTTTTACATTTAGGCCAATTTGTTTTTCTTGTACCATCCCCAGTCTTAACACCAACATCTGGTCAACGTATGCCAACAGAAGCAGACTGTCAAGAAGATCTTGAACGCTTTTGTTATTCAGCAATGACATCACTTCAGGTAAATGGAAACACGCAAGAAAAAAATAACTGAATCATTTAATTACAACCAATCTGCTAAATCTACAATATTTATCTTCACAGACAAAATCAAAGCATCATTTGTGATCTCTTTTCTTAGTCCCATTCATTAAAAAAAGCATAACGAAAACATAAGTAATTGCATTGAAAAGCAAGTTTAAACTTTCACAGTTAATCTTCAGCATACCTTAACTTGCCTGCAAGTCTGAAGAATGCCGGAGTGGGAACGGAATTTCCCATCTTCAATTAGGAGAAACGGGAGACTCAGAACCTTATCTCTGCTCTTGCAGTATCCTTATTATACACCACTGTTGTTGCAGTGATTAGGCCAAGTGAGAAAGCGATGAAATTCCTTCTGGTCTTCAGTGTGTTTTACAAGCAGGATAAAAACACATGAAAGGCACTTAAAGACTTCCACCTGTGCTGCTACTAGCATGATGATCGGTCACAATACCACAGACTGCACTGCGAACGCTTTGCTCTCACAGTCCCATAGTCTGTAGGCTAAGTTGCATTTGCAGTAATCGTCTTGATGAAGCATTCGTTTACATCGTGACATGACATAACATGACAGGACCTTCCCTGCAATGTGGTTCAGTAATTGCTGAAAATTTGACTAATTACTCATTTGACGCAGTTACAGTTCAGGCATTTTAGTTTTAGCACTGGGACATGTTTTTTTCTACTTTTTCAAAATAGATAATCAAGTATTCTGAAGAACAAATAATGCACCATATTGCAAAAAAAACAAAAAAAAACAAAACGCTAGAGTGAAATAAACAGGTTAGGGGTATAAATAACAGATAAACATATTGAAGTACTGGAGAAATGATTGGCATAGTAAAACGTGTGCATTCTCACTGCTACAGCCAGCGGGGTAGTGAGGGGGAGGGACTCCCATTCTGAGCTCTTGCTCTCTCTCTGAACTCAATTTATTTGGAACCACTTCCATACCAAAAAAATACTCACTGCTTAAGAGTTTCCAGCGTGCAGCCAGCAAATCCTGCAATTGCTTTAAAAATTGCAGCAGGCAATGTATTAAGGATTTGTTTCAAGTAACGAATATTTATTCCAAATCTATAATTTGATTTGAGTATTTTTTTACTCACTCCAAAAACGAGAAAAACTTTATGTATTTTTTTTTTCACCATTGTATAATTGGTCATGTTATTTGTAACCTGTACACAATACTTACTAAAAGTTCTACAACAAAAAATATATACAAAAGTACAGCAAGGAAGTCTTCTTGAAACAGTATGCAAGTCTATGCCTGGCTGTAAGTGCAAGGGCAATAATACTGAATCTATGTCTGGGAATGCAGTAGCTCAGCCCACAAGGCTCTAGAGTATACTTGTGAACTAAAGATTTGTAGACATCAAAAAGTTAGTGTGGAATAACATCAGCGTTTTAGAATGTAGCAAGACAATGGAGAAAGCGAGGTAGATAATGAAAAGCATTTCTACAATGAACAAGACGACAGATGTAGGAAGCAGACTTCAGCACTGCTCAGGGGCAAAATGTGCTCAACCACTGTGTATAATTCACTATTACAGCGGATAGACAAGTTGGTTTAACCATGATCACAACTGCATTTAATCTTTCGAACCATGAACACAAAAGGCCTGGTTTATCCCATAAACAGCAGCAGTTGCTTTAACAGGAACTATTATCTTCAGGAAGGCTTATTTTGCAATAGTCTGGACTATGCAAAGCAGGCTTGTCAGAGGAGGAGTTTGGGAAGAATTCAATATAATCAAGACGGCTGCAAACTCTTCCTTCCAAGCTGAAACTAGAGGCAAATGTTATCCACCGATAAAGGCATGTTTATCGAAATGTTTTACTTGCATATTTCACAGTCCTTGTATTGAAGATTTAATACAGATTCGACATGTTAAGAATCACAGCAGCACACCATGACATCTGTGATTTCTGGGGTAAAAATACAAAGAATGGGCCCAACTACTGTATTTACCCTAATCTGATTTATACTATTAACTAAATAAAATCCACTACGCATGCCATAATAAACCAGAAACTGTGCTGTTGGTACTAAGCAGACATAATAGGCTTCCTTTTAACTCATCTCAACAATGTTTGATATACTAGTCTATTTTAAGAACCGGTTTCAAATTAAAACCACAAATATTTTAACGGCAACTACAATATGCTGATCTTTGAGCATAAAACAGAAAAGCAAAACAAAATCAGAGATTAGACAAACTTTAAGGGGGTACAGCTGTCTGACACTGATTTCAGCTTTAGTAACAATTTACAAATCATTAAACCTCTGCAAAGTGTAATCAACTCCCACTCAAGACAGAAAAAGGCCTCTTTTTGGGTGGATGTGGACAAAAAAACAGTAATGAAAACAAGATGTTTACCCATTCCTTAACCACAAGCATCATGCCACACTAGTACAATACAAACAACTGTAATTAAACACCAAACACCAAACACCACCCTGGTACCTGTGGGGAAAAACGTACAAGAGCAAAACCTGTTCATTTGGCAAGTTACAGTATATAGTAAACTGTATACTATATAAATAGGGAGTGCAATATGGTTGGCATAGGACTCATTTTGCAACAGGTTGCCTGCTGTAGAATAGCAAGACATGTCATATGATTGACAAACATTTAAAAAGGTAAAGTACCTATACTTTCCACTCACTTTATTTTGCTTGCAAAATATTCTTAAAGGATGCACTACTTTGCACTATTTTGAAGAGCAAAAGAAAATCTGTTTCCCTAATCTTTTACCCGTACTGCTCTGTACTCGCACTCAAATCTAATTCATCAAACTAGGCCTGCTTTACCTTCGCCCCAGTCTATCAACTGCAAGAATCTTAAACATGCTCCAGCATCCTTTCCCCAATACACAGGCTGGTTCAAACGCAACTAGACTGGTTTGGTTCTTCAAAACACATGGCAACACAGGGAGGAGGGTGGTTAGGTTGGCATCGTTCTTAAAAAGGGGCGCTGTGTCTTGCATGACATGCTTTGAGAAATACAAAATAAAACTTAAGTAATCAATCTATCCCTACATCTGTCAGTCCCACTGTTCAAAATGATCAGCGTTGAGGTTTTTGGAAAATATCTTCGCTTCTTAGGCTATTAAAACACAACCCTATCAGGTTAAATATACAGTATGTCGCCATCACAGCAGATGTATTTGTATAACTAGAGTGTATTTTAATAAGTGTTAAACATGTGTGCAGTACAAACAAGACCTTATTTACAAGTAGGAAAAACACGCTCCACACTAGTTTGCATGCAAAAGAGAAGAGAACCCGAGTTAAAATGCGTAACAGCAAGAAAAGAACAAGGTTTGAGTTCAATAAAAACCATATTCAAATCAAATTACACACTTTGACAAAGCATACCAAGATATTAGAAACCAGTGAAATTACATATTACATTCCTAATTTACCCAAAACGACTTTGCTAAATGATTTCTAAGTGTAAACCTACAAACCATATTTCTATTCTATTGCCAATATCCCAGAATCAGCTGCAGTAAGACAAAGAAAATGAAAAGCACAGGCTGCAGCGTCAGTGGCATACGTGCTCAAGACACCTGTTCTTTACAGTAAAATCACTGTAGTCTAGTATCTGAAGAACTGACACTGAACTGGAATAAACAGACATTGTAGAAACAGGGCCAAAACACCAGGGTTCTGCTCACAAGGTTATTGCTTGTTTTTGGTCAAATTAAAAACCAAACCACTTACAAAGAATCGAATTATTAATGACCGAGGTCTTCAAGATAATGATTGTTGAGATTGTAATGATGTATCAACCATCTACTGTAAATGTGTCATTCATAAGAACTCAGTAACACTGAATATGGCAGGAGGGTTTGACAGCTCTCTAAAAAGTAGAATTTCTATTTGCCACTGTTTTTTTAAATACATTTTACACCTCTATGTGCTGTGTGCTCAATCTTACTACAGAAAAATAAAACGTTATCTAGAAATACTCAAGACACGTACTCATGTGTTCAATACCATAGAAAGGTCAGGGTGTGTCTACGTAAACATCACACAAATAAATATTTATATCACTGGAACATACCAACGCCTTCACTTAGGTATTACAATGGAGAATGAATGGCAAAAATGTACTTACTGGAAGCAGGAGTTGTGCCAAACTTCATTGTGGACTTTGATGAAGAATGCATCTACAATCCTTCCTCCACATCCTACACACCTGCACCCCTCTTTACCTGCAAGAGAAACCATGGAGCAATCAATACCAGATTGACATGACAGCACATCTATCACATCTGTATGCCCTGTGGGCAAACCTTCTGTTACTGAGTGCATACCACGATGTATCAGTGGGTACTAAAACCATATTTAATGAGATTATAACATTTTATATCCTCTTCGGTCCACGGGGCCACATTCATGGTCATGCCACTCAGGGCTTTTTACTCAGAAGGATTCTTTAGGTAAGGAAAGTGAATACAATGGTGACAAGATTTACTTTCTTGTTTACATGAGGTTGAAGTGCACGGGTGTGTGTTTTAGGGTCGGGCTGTGCCGTCTGAGAAATGGCAAACGAGTTCCCCTAACAAGCAACAATAACAAAATAAATAAAGACAGAACCACATTTCATTTCTCAAGATGCAACTCCCGGCCCTAATTGTTGATCACAATCCAAAACAAAGCATGGTTTGCATTAGGAGTTTGTAGAGTTCTTTTTAGACAAAAATAAAACCAGACAAACGTTATTTATTTATTTAGGAAAAACATTTATAAATGTCGCAAGAGTGTCATGTTATTTTGCAGGACAAAAACATAAAACATTCTATTATACAAAATAAAACTGTGGTAAAAAAAATATAGAAAAACTGCATTAAATTTAATCAAATCATAAATATGATAGACTGGAGCATCACAAAGAGAATGTTAATTAGTCCAAATAAGCGTTTCTTCTCCTGCCATTAAACTGCATACGCTACGCAGCATCACAACAGAACGACTACGGCACTAGACCTTAGCTAGCTACCTACAATACCACCTCCACCAAACCTTGTGTAAAAAACCGCTCAGCTTTAAAAACATGTTCTGCAATTGATCAGTTTAGTGGTCATTTATAAAACGCACTAATTGATAATGTTGTATTGCAGGTTTTGCAGAACTCGGTGCGTTAAAAAAAAAAAAAAAATAGAATTGATTTTTAAAAAGCCGGACTAAACATACAGTTTAGCGGGCAACAAAAGTGTTAAACACTTTTCGCTGAATACCCAATATATGTTACATAAAAAGCTGAAGAGAATTATACAAAATGTCGTAACTTTTTTTTAATATATAAAGACAGTAACGTAAATATTTAACTGAGCTCACCTTCGCGTTCATCCATGTAACTTTTCGGTGTGTTTGTCATTGCCTAGTTCACGGTGTCCCGGGGTTGTAATATGCTATCATTACAGCGCCACAAGTGCCGAATCACAGCTCGGAAGATTGTATTTACCGTAGTGTGTTTGTTAGTTTATTTATTTATTTTTAAAGTTAGCTTTTCGAGTGCAATCCCTCACTGTTACTGTTGCTGTTGCTGTTGCTGCCAAAGAAGTTTCTTGTTGGCAGGACGAGTGACGTCATGCTATTAACATTCCAGTACGGAGAACTGTAGGGATCAAACAACAACACCTGAGCTAGGAATTCAGCCAAAACACACCCAGCACAGGATCTCTTTCTGCTGCCGTCCCGACCGCAGCCAATAGAGGACAAGTCTGAGAAACAAGCAGTGTGTCCACCCTACCTTACACGGATACATTAGAGATAACCAAACGGTCCCCCACTGTATTGTGATTAAACACCCAAAACACAGGCTTAGGGCAATTACATTTATTTATTTATTTAGATGTATTTGTCTACCACAATCCCTTAACTTTAGAATGTCACAATAATGATGGTTAAAATTGGGTGGTCCTGCTGTTTTTCTTACTGGACCAGTCTGACCAGCTCTAAACCAGCACTGCCTGTCTACAGCAATGCTGGTCAATCCTAGAATTTTCAACCAAGCTCCTCCATCCCTTTTTTGCATAGGCAACTCTAATTTAAATAAAGGACCACTGTTTTATAGTGTGAGAGAAAAGTGAATGAAACTCCCACATTAAAGAAGAGTCTCACCTGGGATTACCTTTATTAACACTATTACTGATCCCCATGTCTATTGTCACGAGAACCTTTACATTAGTACAGGGTATTTACAGTAACATATATGTCTGTTCTATAGTTCCAATCACAGGAAAACTGCAGCTGTGCACAATTTAAAACAGGACCCTCTTTATACCAAGGGTTTTTTGGTAGATGTCTGTTGCATTTTAAACAGATTCAATGAAGCCCATGCCTTGCTGAGTAAATCTAAAGAATGTTTGAATTAGATTAGCCATAGCAGGTATGTTTGTAATTGGTTTTCTGCATCAGTATCAGGTTAGTTCTGGAATTCAGTTTGGAAGTGGTAAAGATGTTGTACAAAAAGGTAGGCATGGGATAGGGGAGGGGTAAGATTTTCATGATTAAACACTTCAAGATATATAAACACATAATCACATAAACAAGGAAATGCGTCCTTATTGCAGAATATGTATAAATCAGGGATACATTTACTTAAATTAATCAATCATGTAAAGGACAGCACATTTACCCCAGTAAATCAGAGCACAGATCTCTGTAAAACCTTTTCAAAAATACATGTATTTATTAGGCCAATATTATACAGAGAACTGATGTAACAGTTCTAAAGCAGTGAAGAATTACACATTTTATTAGAATTGCACACCTTTTGAGAACATCAGTATAAATAAACAATTAAACACATCTAACCTGTTAATAACCATTAATGTATAATAATTTAAAAAGGTGCATCTCTAGAATTTCACAAAATAAATGTACAGAACAATTCAAACCAGTTGGCATTTGTAAGAACCGAGCTAAAACATAATTATTAAAAGATTAAAAAATAGTACACTTTCCCTTAAATCTAGAGGGAAAGGATTTTTTTTTATATACTT
The DNA here is from genome assembly GCA_030684275.1 of Acipenser oxyrinchus oxyrinchus. Taxonomy (NCBI): domain Eukaryota; kingdom Metazoa; phylum Chordata; class Actinopteri; order Acipenseriformes; family Acipenseridae; genus Acipenser; species Acipenser oxyrinchus. The sequence continues at coordinate 26,715,985 of CM060267.1, read as the reverse complement.
ATACAATTGGTTTTACTGAGCGAGACTAAAGTAAAAACATTTCACAGTGATCAAGGCATTAGCCTTTATTTGTCTACTCAACCTGCAAGTTACTAATAAGTTTAAACATCAATTTATGAGTGCGTGTTTGAAGGACGTCAATGACTTAAGTTAAAATATTTTGCTCAGCTCAGTTATAATATATCTTTTGTTGTGCACAAGCTCTGATGCTGATAGTCTCTCCAAAAGTCACGTTACTTTAAAAAAAACAAAAAAACAGAATGTCTAAAGAACACTTACAAATAAAGAAACTCAAGATGATTTTGCATAGATCCTACTAGAAAGAAAACATGTTTAGCTTTCCCATGTAGTTATTCAATCTAGTTTTTCTAGTTAGTTTGCCTTTACGTGTTTGTACACAAACACCACTCAAAACTCAGAAACGCTCATTACAAAAAAAAAAAAAAAAACAACCTTGAGAAATATGAAAACAGTTCTCAAAATAAAATAAAGCAACACACTGCAGTTTACTGAAAACAATGCCAAAGATACTTAAGCAAAATAATGTTTTAATCTACAAAAGATCATGACCAGTTGAAAATAAAATGACATTGCATCCAGCTTCTGCAAAACTATTTGCAGTTTCACAATTAGTATGCTAGTAAAATTGTACAGTTAGTTCAGACAGATTAAAACAGCAAAGTCCCATAAACATGTTAAATGTTATACTGAACTCTTAGGTGTCTGTGAGCACATTATAACATTACTGGATCTGCAAACAGTGTACTTTATTTAAACTTTATATTCTCCCATGAAAGTTTCAGCTGCAGAAAACCAAACTGCATTACACCCACCTACAGCAATGGATAACTAAAAATATGAATTCCGACCTCCATTACATAGCTCAACTAACAAAATACTACAGAAAGCAGATTATTAACCATTATTTTACTGATCTTAAGTAGTAACAATCATCTCAAATATGTTTAAAACCGAGTGAGATACTACACTTTTAACTTACCATGAAGAATGCATGTTTTCTTAAAAACATAAAACGCATAGATAAAAACAAATGTGAAAATCCATCAGGTACGCAGTTTGTTTTTAATACATTTCTGGTGGCCTATTGTTTGATTGGATTTAAACTACAGTGTTACAACGTGCTGATTTCTTTAACCTTACTGTAATTCCTCAACTATTAAAATCAGAAAACTTAGGCTCTAGTGCCACCTAGTGCACTGCTTGTGTCTTAACATTCAGAAACTGCTAACAGGAGATGCTTCCAGACTTTCGTCATGATGGTTTACAGAAGTCCAAGTAGCGTTTTTAGCGATGTAGATGATTGTTAATTATGTTTAATTAAGTGTTGACACAAAAATAAGGAAAACCGCAAGTATTTTTTTTATGATTTCTAAAAATCAATAGATTCTTACCATGTTACACTTAAATTGTCACTGTAAGCATATGCTCCAAGCACAGTTCTAACTAACAGTCAGCTTTCTTAAAAACCAAGAGGTGTAAAAAAAAACAAGACTTCTTTTTCAAAAAACACCCCTGTGAATTACATATAAATCTATATAATACTTAGTCAGGGAGCGTCTACATGATACCTGGAAAAGTTTAACAATAATCCAGTGGTAACAATGAATCAATGGATTTATTAAACTAGTTGGCTGAAAGAACAAACCCTTCTAGAGATTTTAAAATACCAATTGCAGTACCCAAGAATAAAGAGTCAGCTATAAAAACAATCTTGCCCACGTTTAATTGTTCAAAAGCCATTGTATTTAAATCACATTTTGTTTATAGGTAAAGTATCCCATTCGAATGAAACTTCTTTAAACTGAATGAAGAAATCATTTTATTATCCAGAAGGTTCTCTTACTTCTTTTTTTCCATTCTTCCCAACCATTCCAGAAATAGATTATTTTTTTTATTAATGACGATTTAAAAAAAAACAACAAGTATAATTAGTTGTCTTCATTGGGAGTTCCTTTTTGCAGTTTGCAACCAGTCCTTATGCAATAAGAAGCCAAAACATGATCAGCAGGGCGACAAACAGAAAGAGACGGGAGAGGAACTGCTCATCCATGAACTGTGGGGTTCCAGGGACAGCTTATAATGGGAAACACAAAACAGTGAAGATAAAGGCTTTAGTTAGTGATGCCAGAATACTTTGGTGAATATAAACAGAACAGAAAATTTTACTTCTTCATAAACGTTGCGTTTATGTTACTACTATTCTTCATGGCTCTACTGTTTTTCTTATCTAAAATTGTGAAAATTCCACAACAAACATCTTTGTAAAATCACCACACTCCCATTGCATATTAGTTTGATTCATCCCAGCTTTTAGTGTGAACTTAACACCGGATCTTAATTAAATACAACACACAACTTTTGTACCGGTTACTTACAATTAAGACTGACAGGAAAACCTGGAAAGTCTCAAATTAGTACGCAATGGAAGTCTGTTCCTTGCATGACTATAAAAAAATAAAGCAATGTGTTTATTTAAAGCATTGTGTGTGGAATCTAGAAAGCTGCTCTAAACAGGAAACAATACTGTAGAACACTTAAAACTAACACAGAAAAATACCTGGAGGTGGTCTCCCATCATTAATGTTAAATGCTGTGGCGAAAATACCAAACGGAAAGGCTCCAATTCCAAAGGACATCTGAAATCCCCCATCTCCAAAACCAAACCCTTGAAATCCCTGCAAGACACAGCGAGAAACATTATTCAATGACACCAACTGGCAATGCAGTTAACTACAACATGCAGATCGTAATATATAAAAGAATAACTTTATATACGCCACATATCATGTTGATCGTCCTGTTACTACATGGCAATGAAGACATACAGTAAAACACTGGGTCTATAGACCAAAACAGATTTAGAGATTCGGTCTGATATGGCTGTTTTGGGCTATAGTGACAGGTGGCAAAAGGGGTGTCTTTTATTGTTTTGTTTCAATTGTCATTTCAAACCATAACATGTTCATTGCAAGTGTTTTCTGCAGGTCACCTGCGTCCACCACACACCTGTTTCTACTGCCTGCGATTCAGGATTGCTACGGATTCATCTTCCCTGCCGGTGTGAGCGGCAGTGTGTGTTCAATTGTGTAAGAACATCGGGAAAGGACACGGGCTGTTCTGGGATGTTTCTGCGTTATGTGTTGTGTTATTTTATTAGTTAGTTGTGTATTTTAAATATTTAGGATTCTTCGTTTGCTTTTATATGTCTGCTATGTCTTCCCATCTGCCATTTCTCTATGTATCTTTCTTTCTATTTTATTTAAGACGAATTTATATATGGTTATATTTTGTTTAATTTCTGCAAGTCGCTTTGGATAAAAGCGCCTGCTACATAATTAAATAATATGGACATTAATAACATTTTATCTGATCTCAATACTTAATGGCTCAACCTGCACATCCCATTTTAACTTGAAAATTACATTATTACAGTTTTAGGAAGAAAGCAAGTTTGTCGGCAGTTCGAAGCAAATATATGATGCAATACAAAAAAAAGCATTGAAAGCATCGTCTCAAGAGAGGATAAAACAAGTCTTTCTTCTGGCGCCCTACGCAGCATGACTTAATAAACCCCCAAAGGACTGTTCTTTATTTAATGAATTACCGGTATCTGTCTCTGGGAGATTTCTGGATCTTACAAGGAACCATGCAATAGTTTCATCATAGGCAGTGTGCGCTAATAAATGAATATCAATAAAAACAAGTAGATGTCCTAAAGTATTAGTCACAAAGATAAACATACTGCACTGTATATCTGTGTATTCAATATCACTAGTAATACTTTGGAAATTGAACTACTACCATGATTTAACACACATTTCTTAAGTTGCACTTTCCTTTACACAGACAAACCCCTGGCAGTCACTGCAGACGGGCATAAATGGAGCTAGGTTAGATGATCCTGCAAACCGGTAAAATGGTCATATCTAACAAATAAAACATCCCACTATTGAATTCGTTATCGGAGGTTTATTGGTATGTAGATTGGAGTGGATTCAATCAAGATATACAGCACTGCTTTATGAGCTTTGTTATTTCCCTGGCTGTTCAATCGAATGACCAGTAAAAGGAGGACAGGTCTCCGATTCACTCCTGCAGACTCACCCCTCGGTTTTCTGGTTCAGGTCTCTGTCCCTGAGGTCTAGGCGGTGTTCTCTCCCTAATTAGTGTAGGAAATCAAAAAAATTAACAAAGCATTAAAACTAAGCATTCACAGAGAAAACAAAGTTGCACATAGATAAGCCAAACTCATTTTACTTGTGACCACTGAACCCAGGCCTAGAAATAAGAACCTGGAGAAGAAGCCTACAGAGTCACCGAATGAACATTTAGGTGCCAGTTAAAACCAAAACCTATTAGTGATGAGCAGTGAGGGAGATCATTAACAGCTCTGGAAACAATCCTTTTAAAAACAGACACTCCAGATTAGGTGCCCACTTTTGCTTACCTTGGGTCCTGCTGCCCTGTACTCCCCCGGCCATATAACGGGATAACTTTCTCTCGACTGATTCCTGCTTTGCACACTGGGCAAACCTGGCGGTTTGGTCTCGTCTCTAACCACTGAGATGGAGAGAAACAGAGAAAATAAACTGAAAGGGCCACCTAAGCACTTAAAAAACTGTAAAATGTGATGATTGGATCTGAACTCAAACCCCTGCCAATAAAGCATTGAAGTGCACTGTTAAAGAGGCCTATTTGAAATGCACACCCATAGTAGTTAATTTGTATGTATGAGTGGAGCTTTCATATACAATTTTTACATAATGTATACAAATTAAGAGCAGATACCATGAAACAGCACATGGTTGAACTGCAGCTGGCTATTCCAACAGCCTAAAACCGTCCTATATTAGACAGATTAGTATGCCACTAACGGAAAAGCATTTAATCAAGTCTCGTGGGTTTAATGCAACAGAAGCTGATGAAACAAAACTTTAAACTGTCTCACCTGATGTAAACAGGGCCAGCTGTGGGTATTCCCATAGTACCACACATACGTAAAGAGGAAAGAAAAAAACAGACACTTGCTTAATTCTCTGGTATTTTACAGAAAATACGAATTTCATGCAACAATATAATATTCATGTTTACAGTCAGATGTTTAACATTACAGCATCGGCATGTTTGTTTATCATTCAATACAATTAAATGCATCCCATGTCAGCACCTGCTTGTTCCTGCTAAGAAAAGTAATACAAGATAACCTTTGAATGAGAACCTGAAACAGTACAGTGGACACCTTTGCAAGCTCTATAGCTCACAAACCTGGATTAGCACTAACCTTGTACTATATAATGTTAGCTATGGTAGTCCAAGATCCAATGTGAATTGAATTTAATACAAAACCAAAAAAATCTGTGGTTCAATTTTAAGTTTGTTATTAGCAGGGATCCTAGGAGTCAATTTGCTGCAGAATAACACGGAAAAACACAGATTTTCTATGCTGTCTGAGAATTTTTAGTTTTACATTTGCAAAAAACATGCAGGGCTTTTTTTGGTTGTTTATAACCAAATCAATCCACTTCTCATATATAATCATCAACACACTGCTGCTTTAAATATAAACATGCTTGTTCAATAAAACTGCTTCTGGTGAAAGACGCCCCCTCACGTCACATTCACGCTGAAACGTAGCTGCAGTTTTACTTCAGTGCGTTTTTACTATCAACACGCTGTTTAAAGATGCTGATCGATAATGACAAACAGGCAAACTTACCAAAAGAGGTGTCCACACAGACTAATGACAGCATCCTTGGCAGTGTCCAGGCAGATGTTGCACTCGAACGTGCTGTCCTGGTTGCTGCCTTCTCCAGCAGTGCCAGTAGCTCCCCCTGAACTGGTGCTCTCTGTAGAGGCTGAAGCAGCACTTGCCATCTTGGGCACCAGGCAGGAAACGATACCAGAAAGCGAGCACTCTGCTGTTTGTATTCGAAGAAACACGAGACAACACAAGTTAACTTACATTATGTCAGGCAATACCAGCAGTCCTATGTGTTAGGACTGAGATTAGTATTAGATGTAACTAATCCCCAGGATAGATATTAGGACACTACAATGCTTTATTCAGGCACCAGCTGACACACAAACACACACAAAAAGCAGCTTGATATTGACACAATGTGTAATGCTTATTAAAAGTAATACATTTGGAAAAATGATTTTCAAAATGATAAATCTGCTGTCTGATGATAAATCTGATTTCAATTCTATACTTTTCTTGGCTATAAATGATTGAGATATATTTTTCAATCGCTTTAAGCGATCACTGAATGCAGTAGGGCACTCAAAAGCTCTGCCACTGTTGGTTTTTTTTTATTTATATAAACCTCAATATTGACCAAACTGACAATCTACCCTTTGTGGTATATGTCTAAATGTTGGGTACTTTTTACATACATATAAGTGACAGTCTGATTACAGTGATTACACACAGTGCAGATCTCATTGAATTAACTCATAATGCTCTCCTGTGGACAACGCAGTTCTGTATCTGGAAGAAACAATAACTACTGTGCTGTAGTCTCTCCTATAAATTTGACTTTTTGCGGACTGAAAAATTGCAGAGGTCCAATGATTATGAAGGAGAAAACTGAAGAATGCATACAGTAAAACTAAGTATTACGGTTTATTTTAAAATACAGCAAGTTAACAGACATGTTCAGGGTAATGACTGTCACATTCAAATACACACATTTTAAAAGTCAATTCAAACGCACACTCCATCATTAATACACTTTACCCTTTTTGATATATATATATATAAGCGGTACATACCAACAGAAATCCATTCTCGTTAAGGGATAACCACATTCTACAGTTAAAATTGCATCATAAACAGGCCTATCCATTATGACCGTGACTGACTAAAACTCGTGACTGGCACTGCTAATTTAAATAAAATAATGTAACGTTGTTTCTGTCTATGCATTTTTTTTTTCAATGAAAA